>JAGIQG010000015.1:32034363-32512804 GCA_024679065.1 Sphyrna mokarran
ATTCATTATCCAAAAGCAGAATTCAGAAACCAGAGAATAGGTTGCTTTTTAACAAGTTCATTTAAGAAAAACTTTTGAGATACAGGATATTCTACACTAACTGGGAATGAGGGGAGCCAGAGACAATATGAATTGATAAAAGCATAACCAAAAATTCCTATTTCACATTTTTGCTTTGGAACACATGTAATTCCCAATCGCTTAATCCGTAATTTATTTCAGTCTGATCTGCTGGTTAAGCTTTTATTCAATATTTTCCACCTTTCTCAATTAACATTTCTCACAACAGGACCATTGTTTTCCTTTTAAACAGCAACTTACTCCACTGCTTAGCAGATTTTGCTCTAGTCATAACATAGCCATCACTGCTACATACAATCAGTGACTGAAGTTTTAAGATATCTTCTGGTGATGACAGGTTACCTTCTGGTCTAGTTGCAGTAGAAACTTGGATGTAGGGTCCCACAGCAGCAACACGACCGGAGGTATTAGAGTGCGTCTGTGGTACTGGTGTGCCATTAACTCGATTCAGCTGCTAAAGGGAAAAGGTTTGTTAAATAAACATAATCAATATCAGGTATTAAAAAAAGTTAACTGCTCTACTACAGTAAACTTGCATTCTTATAAATTTTTTTGACAAAGAAAATGATTACCTACAGCAATTAGCAGATCTCCTGTTACAACGAGCTGCAGTATATGTTATTGTAAGAGGATAGGAGGGAGGTAGGGAGAAACCAGGAATGTTGGATGTCCAGATTTAATAGTTAAAAGAAATTTCAGCGGGCTTGAACACAAGTGTGAAATTAACAAGCAAGTTTGGATAGCTGCAACAATTGCTGCCCACAATCATACAGAATATATTAAAATGATCAGAAACAGGTATCAATTTAAAGAAAAATAAAAATAAATTACTGCAGTTTAAGAAATATTGAAATAAATAACATTAGGTACAATAGTGCAGTACATTGGTCATCAAATGCAAATCCAATGGCCTAGCAGGGAATTCTTCTGTGGCTGGTAATCACTGGAAGAAGCAAGACATGTAGACAGCAATAGCAACAGTTGCCATGAGGAAAAGGTGAGACATGCAGGTGGCCAACCCAGGAATTTTCCCACTGTTTACATACACTTACAGTTCTTATGTATTTATGCTACAAATTCTAGTATTTCAGATTGGCTGAAGAAACAATGTAATTTCACAAAGTAATTACTTAGTTTTATGTAGTTAATTTGTAAATACTACCACTTTGGGAAAAATGATGATTTGGTTGGCCTTGCCATCACTATTTGCTGAACTTTCCTACCTACCTAGAGAATGGAATTGGCTTCTGATTGGCTTGAATGTCCAATGACTAAATAAGAGCCAATCAGCACAGATAACTTAAAATATTTATGTGTTCTTTGCCTTGTGGGCACTTGTTAGCTATGATGCCATGAAAGATGAGACGAATAACGCACAATAGATAATTTTCAATTCTACAGATGATAAAGTGATTTCACCTTCAATATTTTATCACAATAGCTCACAGGAAAACAAAAAATGTAACATTATACCATTATATTATCACTTACTTATTAACAAAATAAAATTAGTTAAATCTTGACCTCTTAGAAAATGAATATTCACAAGTAAAAAAAATCTACTAAAAAGGATATTGTAAACACAAAACAGAGCAGTTCAGAACTAAAGTTCTTTGATTGTAGAATTGCGCACAATTTGTTCAATTACAATCAAAATGTTAGATTTAAAAATAGAAATTAGTTTCATACAGGAATGTTTTCCTTTTGACGTGCATCAGATTTCTTCTTCCACAGGCGTTCACGAAGTTCACTGATTCTTTTGTCCATCATAGTCACTTCCACGTTACGCTTGTTAAGCAGTTCCTTTTGATGTTGAAGTTTAGTATTTTGCTCTTGATTAAGCTTATTGCGAATCTAAAAAGAATAGTAAATCCATAGTGTGAAAATATTTGGTGTTATAATCTGTTTCTAAACTCTTTCTCAAGCTCAAGTTTCTTTAGCTGGTCAGGAAAAGTTAGGGAGTGTCAAACTTCTCTATTGCTGCTTTTCTGTTGTGTGAAACCTATGCTAATGGTGCTGGCTCCCAGCACGTTGGTGTTGTGCAGCTAGTGCCAACCCCCAAATTGAAGCTGCCAGATTGGTGAGGCTGGATGCCAGGATGACTTTTTTTTTTAAATAATTGGTCTTCCTAATGCCTGGCTTAAGTGAATCATCCACTTGATAGTCTGGTTTCGTTTGCCTGCCTTCTTAACCATTGTGCAAAATAAGTACATGGAAATAAAATGAAACAGTAAATTGTTTAAATTCTTAACATCTTATACTTTTATAAATGACTTCTTCAATCCAATGAAGAATTCAATCTCCATAAAAGTCAAGATAAATATAGGTTTCCACTTGTAATATTCAATAATATCAGGTTATCAAGAATAACTATAAGATTTATGGTTCCTTCTATAAAAATAAAATCAACTTATTTCTTGGATCCTTAATATATTATAATAAAATTGATACCACAGCTTTGGTTCATTTTGCATGCTTCACCTGCAGCTCTTGATATAGCTTCTTTAATTCAACTGCAGCAGGTCCTGGAACTTGTCCATTGTAAGCCTGCAATCCATTTGTTTTTCCTTTCCTCAAGTCATCAAGTTGCTGCGTCAGTTGATCAACTTTTAACACAGCCGATTGCAACTCCCGCTGTTTCTCATGAAACATACTGTTGATGTGCTCAATTTCAGCTGCTGTGAGGAGAGAAGAGAGAGAGAGAAAGAAAAAGAGGGAGAAAAGTGATAAACTAGAAAACTTGCTAGTTCTCAAAGTGCACTATATTTATTTCAGATAATATTTGCAAACCATGAAAATCAAACTTCCTGAAAATAGTAGAAAGAAATTATTTGATATTAACATTAATGGGGTGTAAAATAGCTGAAAACCACAATGTGCAATACCAGTGGCTTGTGGAAAGCCTCAGGTGCAATATATTCTGAGGATAAAGTATTAGAGATCATAAAGGTTTACAGCATGGAAAAGGTACTTCAGCCCAATTTGTTCACGCCATCTTTTTTTTTTTAAAGCCCCTAAGTTAATCCCAATTGCCCACATTTGGCTCATAAGCCTCTATACCCATTGTATGCAGGTAATTATTAAATGCTTTTGAAAAGATAAAATTGTGCCCGCCTCTACTACTACCTCTGGCAGCTTATTCCAGACACTTACCACTCTTTGGGCACTTTTGTATCTCTCCCCTCTCACCTTAAATCTATGCCCTCTAGTTTTAAACTCCCCTACCTTGACTATCTTACTGATCTATGCTCCTCATTCTTTGATGGACCTCCATAAGGTCACCCCTCAGCCTTCTATGCTCTAGAGAAAAAAGTCCCAGTCTATCCAGCCTCTCCTTATAACTCAATCCATCAAGTCCCAGTAGCATTCTAGTAAATCTCTCCTGCACACTTTCTAGTTTAATAATATCCTTTCTATAATAGGGTGACCAGAATTGCATACAGTGTTCCAAGTATGACCTTACCAATGTCTTGTACAAGTTCAACAAGACATCCCAACTCCTGTATTCAATGTTCTAACCAATGAAACCAAGCATGCTGAATACCTTCTTCACCACTTTGTCCACCTGTGACTCCACTTTCAAGAAGCTATTAACACATATCCCTAAATCTCTTTGTTCTGTAACTCTCCTCAATGTCCTACCATTAACTGAGTAAGTCCTGCCCTGGTTCAATCTACCAAAATGCATCACCTCACATTTGTCTAAATTAAACTCCATTTGCCACTCGTTAGCCCATTGGCCCAACTGATCGAGATCCTGTTGCAATTGGAGATAACTTTCTTCACTGTCCATTATGCCACCAATCTTGGCATAGTCCAGGATGATCTCTCATGCTAGAAAAGGTTTTCATATTTTTGTCATGAACCTTAATGCTTCTGAACATGAGGAGGAGCTGATGGCACTGCATCATATATTACCAGCTAAAATATGATCATTAAATACACATTAAAGGACACCATCATCTTGCAAGCAAAGAAAGTTATAAGAAATGGTCAGGATTTATTGTTCTTGTCTAATGCTCAAGAAGTTGGTGGTAAGTCATCTTCATTACCATTTCAGTCCATCTGGGGACGATATTCCCACAATGCTTTAGGGAGAAAATTTGATCTGGCATTGAGACGAGTGACATATTTCCAAATAAGAATGATATGAGAAACTTGCGGGGAAACTTGGACTATGACATTCCCATGGGTCAGCTACTCTTGTCCTTGTTGAGGGAGAGTTTACAAGTCTGGACGTTGAGGTGGCTACAATTCATTTTGTAGGTGTCACACACCATAGCAAGGCATGCTGATGGTGGAAGGAGTAAATGGTTTATGTGGCAGATGAGTTGCCAATCAAGCAGGCTGCATTTTTCTGGATGATATGGAGCATGAGTGTTGCTGGAGATACTTGCCACTTCCCTAGTTGAGTGTACTTAATCACAGATCTGACTTGGTGAAATGGCTTTGCGGAGTGAGACAAATTATGTCATAGGATAACCAGCTTCTAGTTTTTTCTTGTAGCACAGTAATTATATGGATTGTCCAGTTAAGTTTCTGGTCAATGGTGACTCCTCAGATGCAGGGAATTCAATGAATTTCAAGGTGGGACCATTAGACTCTCCATTGTTAGAGATCATCATTGCTTGGTTAACATTACTTCCACTTGCAAGCCCAAGCTTAAATGTTGTCTATGTCATGCTGCATGAGAGTACAACTGCTTCATTACCTGTGGATTAGTGAATGGAATGGAACACTACAATTACCAGTGAACATTTCCAATTATGCCATTATGATTGCGGGAAGGTCAATGATGAAGGCTGTAATGTGGTGTGGTCCTGATGGAATTGAAACTGAGTATTGGTAAGCAGGTAATGATGAATTCCTATCACTGACTCCTAACATTGCTTTGCTGATAATCAAGAACCATCTAATGGGGCAGCTTTTGGCTAGATTGGATTTGTCCTGCCATTTGTGGTTGGGGCTGTGCCTACACGATAGTTAGGTAGAGGCAAGTGCTATAACTAAACTAGAAAAGCTTAGTTAGGCGTGCAGCTAGTTCTGCAGCATAGTTACAGCAATGTAGTTTGGATGTTTGGGAGAAACCATTGTTTTTGCTATATCTTGTGTGCGCGATCATTTCTTGAAATTACATAAAGTGACCAAGTTGGCTGAAGATTGGTTTCTGTGATGGTGAGGACTTCAGCAGTATATCGGGTTGGATGATCCATTCTGCACCCTGGTTGAAGACCAATGCAAGTGCTTTATCCTTGTCTTTTGCAGTAGTGCCAGGCCCAACTATCATTGAGAGTAGGGATATACATTGGACCACTTTTTCACATTAGACGATCAATTGTTCACCACCATTCCCAACTGATCTGGAAGGACTTCAGATTTGCCCATCTGTTAAGACGGGGAAAGAAAATAGGGGTGATCTAGGGATTTGGAGATTGTTGAATTTGGTCAGTGCAAAGAACCAGTGACAAAGACAGCAACTCAGAGGAGAGAAACCACAGGGAATGCTATGGCACCATGGAGCAATTGGAAGGAAAATGGTGTGGATTGGTGTGCAGAGCTATAGTAGTAATATAGAATTCCATAAATCACTAGTACAGATGGTGGTTTATTTTAGAGTCCTACATGCCTTGTTGTCTCCAACATGCTAGGAAAAAAGGTACAAGACAATCAATGCAAAAGGTTTTGAAACAAATGTTAGGAACTCTCTACACAGTAACTAGTGGCATAAGGGAGGAATTATATGGAGAGTGGGTGAAAAAGGCAATAAAAGATGGAACAGGGGGCAAGAAAGGTAAGAGGAAAGAAAGAAAATAGGTTAGAAAGAGCATGAAAAAAAGCAACATTTTCTAAGAAGGGAGGCAGTTTAAAATTATTTAGATATATATACACAAAGGATTCAGGATAAAAATCGGTGAACTAGAGAGACAAATTGTTATGGCAGGAGATATATTATCGTTTAAGTAGAGACGTAGTGTAGACTACAGCAGGAGTGAGTTAAACATTCTTAGTTACAAACATGCAAGAAGATTCGAATAGGGAATTATTGATTAAAATTCCATCACAGCTCTAGAAGATATTTCTGACAAAAACTGCATCTACTTGATACGAGTTAAACTCCTCTATTGGAAAAAGTGATAAACAGAAGAAACATATTAGAGGAATAAAAATGTCAAACTAACAAGGTAACATGATTTTTAGTATCCAAAACTAGAGACAGGTAAAAGGCAGCAAAGAGGAGAGTTTTCTGTTAATTTCTAAATCAATGCGCCTTTAGTCATCAAAGCTAGAGACAAGACTAGATTTTAGTATTTAAAAATGAGATAAGTGTGTGAAACATAGAGCAAGCACTGACTATGTAATAAGCGGCAAAACCAAGATGAAAATTATGCTGGGAGATATGACAAATGTTAATGCGAAAAAACAAGCATAGTACAGAAAGTAGAAGGATATTAGAACACTCGGAAGTCTAAAAAGGGTTATGAAGAAGAGTGGCAAGGAATAAAATAGGTTACTGATGAAAACAGAAAGGGTGCAGACTATTAAAGAAGAAAAATTAAACTTTTATAAACTTTGAGATGGTGGCAGTAAAAGTTCACTGGTTCAGGAAGTGGCAAGATAACAACTAAACGTAGATAAAAGTGGCCATGATCTTTGGAAACATGCTTGCAAGATGATTTCATTTGACTTGGCATGTCTGTTCTTGTTCTTGGAAAGAACTGTTCAATTTAGTACCTCACTCAACTCTTTCCCCCATACGCAATGAACTAAACTTTGGCAAGTACATGCCTAATTGATCTTCTTGATGTCAACAGTAAATTTCTTACACCCCCCTCACCCAAACTGGGCCTTGATATCCTTCCAAAAACATGTGGTGTTCAGAACCATAAATGATTCACTGGCTGCAATCCCTGATGTCATCAGTCACCAGAAATGTACTGATTTCTGTCTTGAACATGCGAAATGGTTGAGCTTCCAAAGCTCTGAGGGATAGAGAAATCCAAAGATTTGCCATCCTCTGAATGAAGAATTTCCTCTCCATCTCATTCTTAAATGGCCTATTCTTTGTCCCGGCTCTAGGCTCACCAGTAAGAAGTCTGACAACACCAGTTTTAAATCCAACCGATTTGTTTGATAGTAAACTCGTAAGCTTTCGGCTTTATGGCCTTCGTCAGGCGAACAAGGTGTGTTTAATTTTGGGGGCTTCACTTCAGCTCAGAAGAAAACCTATGAGATTTATTAAAATGATACCAGAGACAAATGATAAAAGTTTAAAGATTAGACTGGAGAAATTGTGTTTTTTTCCACAAAAAGGGAGAAGATCCAACATAATTGGTTAACAATGATGAGTTTGATAAAGCAAAACTACGTCTACTAGTCAGGAGTTAGTAATTTGAGACCATAAATTGAAACTTGGCTCTCGAACAAAGAGAAGTTTTTTTTGACAAAAAATTGTTTCTAGAAAAACATTCCACATCCGAACAACTTGGAAGAAGTTTCAAAACTTCTTTTAAAAAAAACACTATTTGAAAAACAAACAGCAACAGAAAAAGGAGTAAATGCACAACTAATCTGCCCATGTTGTGTAAGCTATGGTATTGTCAATGTCCTGAAATATTCCAAATTAATTAATTTTACTAATAACATATCCATTGATTAATGCTTGGAATGCAAAATGTATTCCAAAATAAGAATACTCACAAAGATTGCCATTGATAATTTTACTATAGTCCACCTGTCCTCGCATAGCTCGTATCTTCTTCAGCTTTGCCTCCTGGTTTTCCATACGTTCTTTCAGCTTCTGTAATTTATCACTTTCTGAAATGGACTGCTGCTGGCGCCTCTCTTGTTGTTTCAAATAACGCAAACGTTGCTCCTTTGAGGGAGGAAGAAGAGTATTTACGCATTTTGCTTTTTAAGATTACAATGTTCAAACAACAAATGTTCACATTGTATCGCTGGATAGTTCAACACTTGAATACTTAAACAAAATCAAAATACTATGGATGCCGGAAATCTGCAAGAACATTAAACTAGTGGCATCTATGGAGAGTAAAACAACGCAAAATGATAGTGTTGTGTTTCCAGCATGTCCTGTTTTTATACAAGTATATAAATCCCAAATTGAAAAGTTATAATGTTGCACTTGGTGTGAGTGAAAAAAATCACTTGCTGGACTGCATTAGATACTAAGTTATCCAAACCTCAAGGTAAAGTGCTGTGACATTTTGATTTAGGGAAACCTTATCTTGTGTCAGATTTATAATAAAACAACATTAATAGCACACAAGGAGAAACCTTTGCTTGAGAATTTTATTTCTTGAATGGCAAAAATACTTGTGCTTACGTTTCCTTGCAACTCTCAATTCTATATTCTTGTTTCTCACTATAGAGGTGAAATATGAGAATCGTAGTACTCAGTGACTACAATGAGCAAAGAGGAAGTGAGAACTTGACTATGCTGATCTTCACACTTTCATTAGCTATCTCTGCATTTATAAGAGTCACCAGATAACCTCAGGATATGGAAACACTGTCTCCCCCCACAATTACCTTTCACTAGCCTAGGAACACAGAAGCTGACTATAACAACATCACTGGCACCCAATCTTGTATCTCCCAAGTTAGCAAAGGCTAATGATGAAGGCTGCCAACTTCTTCATCTAACGAGCTCATATCAGTTACAGAACACATTTTACGTTTAGTCATTTTCGAACACTTTGTGTAAAAACATTGTAGATGATTTGTTAGAACCAGAATCATAGAATCTGCAGTGCAAAAGGAGGCCATTTGACCCATTCAGTTTGCACTGACCACAATACCACCCAGACCATATATCTGTATATATTTATCCTAGCTAGTCCCCCTAATGCCAAGGGGTGATCTAGCAAGGCTAATCCACTCAATCCTCATCTTTCGATAGTGGGAGTAACAGGAGAAAACTTATGTAAACATGGGGAGAATGTGCAAATCCATACAGGCAGTGACCCAAGCTGTGAATTGAACCCAGCTCCCTGCTGCTGTTAAGCAACAGTGTTAACCACTGTGCTATCATGCCACCTTCAATTTTGTTGCACTAGATTAGATATCAGATTTATGAATGCATGCTAGCTCTTAACATAAAAGTATATTTGTTACGTACAAAATATCAGCAAGTCTCATATGTTTGGCAAATTCAGCACTGTTAAACATTTTTAAGTATTTTGTGCACTCAGCAGAAGCAGCTTAACTGTGGGGATAATTCTATCATTCATTTACTAAGATTCTGGATTGGATATGGAAAGATCAGCAAGTATGATTATATCCGATTAAAAAGTTATCTGAAACATGATTGAAGACAGTGATCATATGAAAATAAGTTTCATTTTGATTTTGACTCAAGCTTTCACTCTTGTTTTTTCTGGGCTATTATACTGTTACAATGCAACTTTTCTGCCACCAATCTCCTTGCAAAGTGTCCAAGCTGCTTTGTTACAGCTCCTCCTGATTTATCAGTTTCCCAGAATAAATAAGAAGTTCCTGTGTGGAAATCTGTACTCTGCTGATAAGAGCTGCCATTTAAAATAACTCACTGAAAGCAATCAACTCCCCTAATTATACTAGTTCCTTTCTCATCAGTATGAATTCGTCAACCCTGAATACTGCTTTAGGACTAATGATGAAACGTTTATGGAACACTAACTTAATTAGTGTCAAAGGGATTTCTTGTTCTTTTCATTGAACAACAGGAATAGACCATCAGTTCATGTCAGCATTTATGCTTCATTTGAACCTCCTCCAGATTTTTCTTATCCAACTATCAGCATAACTTTTTATCCTCTTCTCCCACATATGATTTATCTAACCTTCCTTAATCAAACCCAGTTGGAGTGAGTTCCAGATTCTCACCAATCTCTGGATAAAGAAGTTTCTTCTAAATTTCTCATTTGATATCTCGTAACCATCTTAAACCATTACCCTTTTTCGTTCTTCCAAATATAGAGAATCACTCTCAGTTTTCTCTTCCAAATCTACTCATCCTAAATCTTTGTTTTAGAGAAAATGTATCATTCTACATATGTTCCATTTTAATTCTTCTGTAAAATAAGTGACTAGCTTAAACTTTTAGATGCCAGAATGAAATACTGAACACTCATGCATTTTCCAGTTACATTCTCACATGCCCATGCTACAAATATATTAATGTCTGTTCGTAATTTGTTGCAGTTTCCTCTGCCAGTTTGTAATTGAATTGACAAAATGTGATGAGAAACCTTTTTTTTATGGCATCCACGTGACATCTTGGAGGAAAAACAATTTGTTCTCAAATAGTCTCCAAGGCCACAGTGAAAATGGCTATCAAGAATCAAAGAATCCCAAGAATGCAGGAGGCAGCCATTTGGCCCATCGAACCTACATCGACCCAGGCTCTATCCCTGTAACCCCACATATTTACCCAGCTAGTCCCTGCCACTGATGGGTAATTTACATGGCCAATCAACTTAACCCGCACATCTTTGGACTGTGGGAGAAAACTAGAACACCCAGAGAAAACCTAAGGTGTATAAGGACGGTTCTTCACTTGATGTTCTTGCTTGAAAAAGCACCTGGTCTCCAATCAGTGTTTTCTTATTGTTGTAGAACATAAGGATGGCATCTCAGTCTGAAACTTCAATCACAAACATTCTAGCTATGCCAAATTACAGTACAAAATGATTTGAACCAAGGAGCTGCAATTGCTTGAGAGCAAGGGATGCAGATTCGGGACATGGTTTGCAACGCATAGAAAACCTTCAGAGGATTTAAGGAAGCTCCAGAGAGATATAGATAAAATGAGTGGGCAAAGATCTGGCAAATTGAGTATGTTGTGAAAATATGAAATTCTCCATCTTGTCAGGAAGAATATAAAAGCATATTATATGAATGGCAAAACATAGTAAACTCCCGTATAGAGGGATCTGGGTGCCTTGGTACATTACTTTTTTAAATTCACTTGTGGGGTATGGGCATCACTGGCTGGCCAGCATTTATTGCCCATCTTTAGTCGCCTGAGAGCAGTTGAAAGTCAACCACATTATTGTAGCTCTAGAGTCACATGTCGGCCAGGCCAGGAAAGGGCAGCAAATTTTCTTCCCTAAAGGAGATTAGTGAACGAGATGGGTTTTTATGACAATCGAAAATGGTTTTATGGTCATCAATAGATTCTTAATTTCAGATATTGTTTATTCAATCCAAATTCACCATCAGCCATGGCACGATTCAAACTCAGGTTCCCCAGAATACTAGCTGAGTTTCTGGCTTAAGAGTCTAGCGATAACATCATTAGGCTATTGCCCGCCCATGATTGCAAAAAGTACAAGTAATAGGATTGTTTATAGAATAATATAATTTATTGCAAAGGGAGTTAAAACAAAAGCAGGGAGGTCAACATCTGGAGTACGATTAACAGTATTGGTAAGTGAATTGGAATTAATGCAAAGAAGATTTAACAGACTAATGCCTGGAATGAGCAGGTTATCTTAAAAGATGAGACAGGCTAAGCTCGTATCCTTGGAGTTTGAGTACGAAGCTTGATTGAAACATATAAGCTCAAGAGGCTTCTCGATAGAGTGGATGCGGAAAGCATGGGAGAATCTAGAACCAGAGGTCATTGTTTAAAAATAAGGGATTTCTCACTTAAGACAGAGATGAGTGGAATGTTTTTCTCAGAGTCCTCAGACTTTGGAACTCAATTCCTCAAAAGGCACTGGAAAGAGTCTTTGAAAATTTTTAAGGCAGAATTCGTACATTCTTGATGAACAAAGGCATGCACGATTATCTAAAACAGATAGGAGTGTGAGGTTGCAGTTACAATCAGATCAACCATGATCTTACTGAATGGTAAAGCAGGTTCAAGGGGCCAAGTCTGCTCTTTATATGTTCGTATCAAATCAGTTGGAATTTTAAGAGAAAAAAAGCTGGAAGTCAAATTTAGGTTGACAAATATGAAATTTGCAAAAGCAGACTGTTATATAAAGATGGAAATCTTTGATAGTTGTGGTTAGCTAAAGAATAGGGTGAAATAGAATGGTGGGCAGAAGAAACATTTCATGATTTTGCTAAATATCAATATAGCCTATGACACTGAAGATAAATCATTTAGAAGTCAAATGTTTTAAAAATATCATCCATGGGGTGTGAAAACTTAGCAACGGCTCCATTTATTGTTTATCCATAATTGCCCTCGAGAAGATGGTGGTAACCTTCCTTCTTGAACCACGGCAGTCTTTTGTAGCTATATCCACTGTTGTTAGAAAGGAGTTCCAGGATTCTGACCCAGTAATGACGAAGAAATGGCAATATAGCTCCAAATCAAGATGGTGTGACCTTTGGACAAGAGTTTGGAGAGAGTGGTGCTCCCATGAGTCTACTGCCCTTGTCTATCGAGGTGGGAGAAGTTGTGGGTTTAGAAGTTGCTGATTAAGTAGGTTGAGAGTTTTGCAGTGAGTCTAGTACATAGAACATACAGTTACCACTATGCTGAACGGAGTGAGTGTTTAGGAGGATGTGATGCCGATCAAGTGGACTGCTCTGCCCTGGATGGAATTGAGCTTTCCAGCATTATTGGAATTGTACTCATTCAAGCAGAGAGAAAGCATTCCATCACACTCCTGACTTACATATGGTAGACTGACTGCTAACTACCCTCCTAACTCCCCAAAGCCACAGAATTTCCAGCTCTTGTAGCCACTGTATTTACTTAGTTGGCCCAGTTCAATTTCTGGTCAATGGTAACCCCAGGATATTGGGGGATTCAGCAATAGCAATAGGTTATACAGTTAGATTTTCCCTTGTTTGAGATGGTCACTCCCTGGCAATTGAGAGATATAAATGTTACTTACCAATCATCAGCCCATGCTGGAAGATTGTCCAGGTCTTGGTGCAAGCGGATGTGGACTGCTTCGTCGCAAATGATATCGTCTACCGTGCAGTCACCTGCTTACACTAAAATTGACCTTATGGTAGAGGGACGGTCACTGATGAAGCAGCTGAAGATGGTTGAGCCTTGGACACTTCCCCAAGGAACACCTGCAATGTCGTCCTGCAGCAGAGATGATTGCCCTTCCAACAATCACAACCATTTTCCTCTGTGCGAGGTATGACTCCAAACAGTGTTGAGTACCCCCCACCTCTATTCCCACTGACTCCAGTTTTGCTAGGAGTCAGACTCAAGTCAAATGCTGACTTAATGTTAAGGGCAGTTACTTTCAGCTCACGAATTCAGCTCTTTAAGACATTATTGTAATAAGAGCAGGAATTTAGTTGGCCTGGTGGAACCCAAACTGAGCATCAGTGAGCAGGATATTTCTGTGCAAGGGCCACTTAATAGCACTGTCAGTGACAATTTCCATTATTTTGTTGATAATCAAGCCTAGAATGATGGAGCTGTAATTGGTCAGCTTGGAATTATCCTGTTTTTTGTGGGCAGGACATAATTGGACAATTTCCACATTGTTGAGCAGATGCCAGACTGTAGCTGGTCTGGAACAGATCGGCTATGATGCGTCTAGCTCTGGAGCACAAATCTGAAGTACTACAGCTGAATTATTATCAAGTGGTAGGAGTAGAAACCCTCAGCACAGGTGGCTACTTGGATAGCTGTGATCAATAGATTTATGAACCAAGAGGAAGTTGGGATTAGGCAAGGTAACCTTCACCAAAGATAATCAAATGTCAGACATTAACTTGGATTCGTAAAGAATATTTAATTATCTACCTTGGCAACCAACATCTGTTGCTGGGCTTCTATCTGATGCTGCTGTCTGGAAGCCATTTCTTGCAGCTCTGAAAGGGTCAACTCCACCCGAGGGTTACCACCCTGTGTTTTAAAGCAAGGAGATGTTAGCACTGTGGGTATTTCGAAAATTGTGTGCACTTTAACTTTGAAGAATCAATATTTTAGATTTTAAATACAACTTCATATCACAGGAATTGTTCATCATTAACATATCACTTATGCATTAGGTTAACCTGTTACCAACTCTCCACTTACTATTCTAATTGCTTTTAGTGCTCAATATTTGCAATGTGTAAATTCCTCTGCTACAAGTGATGATTTGAGTTTTGAAAATTTCACATTTTTCAGAATAGAAGCTTTTTAGAATTAGCATTTCAGATTTCTTCCATGTGCACCAAATGATACCTGCCATAGCTAATTAAGTACATTTTCCTGTAAAATGCAAGTCCTAATATTTAGTACGCCAATTTCTTAGGAAGAGGCTTTTCAGCCCTTTGTCTCTGTGCCAGTTGACCAAGAGCTGCTAAGCCTAATCCCAACTTTTAACTAGGTTGAGAGATCAGTAGATCACGGTTCTTCAAGTAAACAGTCAAGTACTTTTTAAATGTGATGCAAGTTTTTGCAAGCTCTAGGTCTCTATCACTGTCTGGGAGAAATATTGATAGATTTAAAGATATGTTTCTTCATATCTTTCTATGTCCTTGGTTTTTGAGCCTCAGCCAAAGTAAATAGGTTGTTTCTACTTATTCAATCTAAGCCCCTCAAAATTGAGTACATCTCAATTAAGCCACCCTTCTATTCCAAGGAAAACCTCAGCCAATCTAATTTTTCCTCATAGATAATTGTTTTTCCAGTCCAAGCACCACTCTCACAAATCTCCTCTCTCTGGTAATGTGATGGCCAGAAGCGTATGCAGAACAAGCTATGGTCTAATTAATGTTCTTCACAGTTCCAACATAGCCCCATTCCTCATATTTTATATGCCTTGACTAATAAAGGAAAACACAAGTCTTCTAAACACTTTATCTTCCTATTGCTACTATTAAGAATCTGTGACATACATTTCATCTTCCATACTACTCAGTATCTTCCAATTTATTCTATATTCCCTTGGCTTTTTGCACACCGACTATGGTAAGATCTGCAAGACATAATAGGCTGTAGGATGAAGACATGTAAAATCACTGGCTCCAATGCACCCCTCCCTGACAAGCTCAATGCATTCTATACCCATTTTAAGCAAGAGGTCAGTAAGAGCATGTCCTCCACCTTGGAAATTCTGGATGAACCTGTATCTGGTATCAACATTGCAGATGGCAGAGCAGCTCTCTCTAAGGTCAACCCACGGAAAGCAATTGGCCCTGGATGAACACTCAGATCCTGCACAGATCGACCAGCAGGGGTATTTGTAAACATCTTCAACCTCCCTTTACAACAATCTGAGGTCCCTGTCTACCTCAAGACTACAATCATCATACCAGTACCTAAGAAAAGCCAAGCAGCGTGCCTTAATGACTATCTTCCGGTGGCTCTGACATCCATCATTATGAAGTGCTTTGAAAGACTAATCATGGTATGAATCAATTCCAGTCTCCTGGACTGCCTGGATCCACAACAGTTTGCCTACTGCCACAACAGATGCCATCTCCCTGGCCTTGCATTCAACCCTGGAACACCAAATAACAAAGTCACCTCTGTCAAATGCCTATTTATTGACTACAGCTCAGTCTTAAACACCATTATTCCTACGAAACTCAAACTCCATGGCCTGAATCTCAGCTGCTCCCCCTGCGAGTGGATCCTGAACTTCCTAACTCAGCGACCACAATCAATAAAGATAGGCAACAACACCTGCTCTGCAATCATCCTCTCCACTGGTGCCCCATAAAGCTGTATTCTCAGCCCTGCTAATATACTCCTTATACACTTCTAACTGTGTGGCAAAATTCTCTTTCAACTCGATTTTCAAGTTTGCTGATGACCATATTGGATCAGATTTCAAACAATGACAAGACACAGTACAGAAATGAGATAGAGAATCTAGTGCGGCAACAATAATCTCTCCCTCAATGTCAACAAAATGAAGGAGATTGTCACTGACTTCAGGAAGCATAGAGGAGAACATGCTGTCTACATCAATGGGGACAAAGTAGAGAGGGTTGAGAGCTTCAAGTTTTTAGGTGCCCAGATCACCAACAACCTTCCCGGTCCCATGCCGGCACTACAGTTAAGAAAGCCCGCTAACGCCGCTACTTTCTCAGTAGACTAAGGAAATGTGGTACGTCAGCTATGACTCTCACCAACTTTTACAGATGTACCATAGAAAGTATTCTTTCTGCTTGCATCACAGCTTGGTATGGCTCCTGCTCTGCCCAGGACCCCAAGAAACTATAAAAGGTCGTTAGCCCAATCCATCACGCAAACCAGCCTTCCATCCACTGACTATCTACACTTCCCGTTGTCTCAGCAAAATAGCCAGCATAATTAAGGACCCCATGCAGCCTAGACATATTCTCACCTTCTTCCATTGGAAAAAAGATACAAAAGTCTGAGGTATGTACCAGCCAATTCAAGAACAGCTTCTCTCCTGCTGCCATCAGACTTTTGAATGGATCTATCTTGCATTAAGTTGATCTTTCTCTACACCGTAACTTATTCTGTAACACTACATTCTGCATTTTCTTGTTTCCTTCCCAATGATTGATATGCTCTGTCTATATAGTGCGCAAGAAACAATGCTTTTCACTGTATGCTAAAACGTGACAAAAATAAAATCAAAATCAAATCTCTAAAAGCACGACCTCCTATTTCTTTGGGCTAAATTCCATTTTTTCCTCTCTTCCTACTGTCTATACCTTTTTATAAACTACAGAAAGCAATGGAGCATGTTCTAATTCCTGCAGAAGTCAATAGCCTTCAAATTTCAAAAATACTAATCAACTATTACCTTTTGCCTATTCCAAGCCAATTTTGAATCCAATTTGTCAATGGTTCCTGGATTCCAAGAACGTTTCCTGTATTGATGAGCCTGCCATGTGGGACCTCATTTCTGTCACACTGACCTCATCAACCCTATTTGTCACTGCCTCAAAATATTTAACAGTTAGAGATCCCACATTGACTTTCCTTGATTAATCAATGCCTTTCTAAATTAATGTTTTTATTGTCCTACAGAATGGATTCCAATAATTTGTCCAGAACTAAAGTTAAGATAATTGGGCTAAAAATGGGCTAAAATTACTTGGATTATCCCTTTCTTCC
This sequence comes from Sphyrna mokarran, assembly GCA_024679065.1. Taxonomy (NCBI): domain Eukaryota; kingdom Metazoa; phylum Chordata; class Chondrichthyes; order Carcharhiniformes; family Carcharhinidae; genus Sphyrna; species Sphyrna mokarran. The sequence continues at coordinate 32,051,459 of JAGIQG010000015.1, forward strand.
TTTTTAAACGACATACAATGCAGGCAGTCTTCCAATTGTATAGGACACCAATCCTATAGCCAGGGAAGACTGAAATATGATGGTCAGTAACTCAAACTTCTTCCCTTGCTGCTTTTAACAACCAAAGACATAGCACTTTATCTACATTTGAAGATGCTAAACCTTTTTAATGTATCCTCTTACAATATTTATCCCATCCAATATTTTTCACATTTCCTTCTTAGCTTTGACGTAATCATCAGCCCTCTCTTTTATGATGGTGATAGCTGAAAAACATTGATTAAGAATTTTATGCATATCTTCACCCATCTCAGATAGGTCACCTTTTAAGTCACTAATATGCCCTATTTTTCCTTCTGTAACCTCTTCTTCTCTATGTACTTATAAAATAGCTTGATGTTTCACACAGGCTTCCCCTTCCCCTAATGAACCTCGTCAATCTTGGGATTCTTGATTTGGCTGTCCACCCTCGTCATTTTTGAAGTTTAACTGCCCGTTGGAAATAAAATGCACCCACAGACTTTGTCCACCATTTATTTTTTACTTCAGTTGTTGTAATGCTACAACTGCAAAACTAGCTGAACAGTAAAATGTCGGCACAATTCTAGTATACAGCAAAAAAAAACCTTCACATTTGCTGTCATCACTAAAACATCAAATAATGCAAAGCAGTTCAGGATGCATTATGATAGAAAATAATTTTTAGCATGTGCATATTTCTTTTTTTTTAATTAAAAGCCATTTCCACTGAGATTAATAGTGACATTACAGTAGGATAATGCTAATATCCATTAAACTCCTTTGCACTTAAATGATTAATAGGTACATTTTTGGATGAATACATCACATGGACTGCATTGATGCATTTAGTCCAGAAAGTTCAAACCACCAGAAAAACCTGCCAGGATGTCAATATGTAAACACGATCTAAGGACTGCTGGCAGAATGTATCCCTGTATCAGGTGTGGACAGGTTTAGAATCAGCATGATAAAATTGGAAAGATAGCAAACCTGTAAAAATCAAATCCTATAATAAGTGATCTTGAGACAAAAGAATGAGGTTGAAAACTCCTAGGCAGTAAAACTAAAATGGTGTTCTTTTCTGAACAAAGTTCAATGACCAACTTGAAACATATGTAAAAGTGTTTCGACTGTACTTTTAGATCATCAACATGCCCTCTCTTTCACAGGCATGTACACAGGTGGCAGCAGTAACAAGAGAGTGCACATAATTTTAATGTGAACTTCTAAGTTTACAACCAGAATATTATAAGCCTCCGCTTCATTAGTACCATTAGGAAAACACGAGGTTACCTTGTGGAATTGACTCGAAATAAAATAAGTACTTTTCCAAATATAGACTGGCATGAGGCTTAAAATCATGACTGAAAAATCAGACACAATTCAATTGCAGAAAGCTTGGACAGTGTATGAAAGCAAAATTTTAATATTTGCCATGAAACAATATACAGTAGTTGAAAATTTCTTTTAATTTTTTAAAGTACTCTAAATGTGATTTAGTACGAGAGGAATTTCCAATCAACATTTATCAAGACACAACGTTCCAGATTTTGCAGAGTTGAATAGCAGGTTAGATGTAAGGATTTGCATTCTAATCAGCAATCTGTGACTGTCTGTGTTGGTACGTGTGCTATTGCAGACCAAAACACTGCATTTGCCTGACGAAGGCCATAGAGTCGAAAGCTCGCAAATTTACTATCAAATAAATTGGTTGGATTTAAAATTGGTGTTGTAAAACTTTACCAGATTTGGATTGCCAGTGAAATCATTTAACAAGCAGTTTTCACATTCTATTGAAGGAGATAAATTGACCAGGAACGTAGTAACTGATAGCATAATGTGCAGGGGCTGCAGAGTTCTCAATTTGCTATTAGACCAGCCTAAAATTCACAGTCCATGAGATTCAATGTTGCTTCTCCAGGACACACAGCTAGCAGAGATATCATGGAATGGCTTGACAGTAATACCAACTAAGTTAGTTTCTGTACTAGTCAAAACAAAAATCAAAATGATCAAGGATTTCCTGCCATGTTCCTCGAGCATCATAGTCCAAACTTCTGCTTAATGTGGATCTTATTAATCTTTCTACCTTGAGCATCATGTCTTAGACATCTGTTATTTTATGTCCTCAATCATCCAAACTCTAAATTTCTGTGTTCAACATGTTTTGTATCTTTCTTCCCAGATACTTCTCCTGCCAGAGCTTTGAATTTCTGTTGCACCACTGTCTCTGTTGATGCCAGTTATCTTTGCAATCTACCCAATTTATCAGCTTGGTTTATTTTATCAGTTCCACCTTTCCTCAATCAGTTATACTTGCTCAAGCAAAGACAGGAATAGGCTTTAAAAAAACTGAACCACAAGACTCACTTCTTGCTCCCTTAAATCTATCTCTACTAAACTGTTTATCGAACTTCCATTCCTAACCCTCATGTTAACTACCACTGTTAGCAGTTCTGTCTCCTCAACCTTCCTTTAAATCTGTCATCTCCAGCCCTCTTCCAAAAAGTGCAACACAGTGGCAAACATTGTTATCTCACAGCACAAGGGGCCTCGGTTCAATTTTGACCTTGGATGACTGTGAGGAAGTTGCACATTTTTTCAGTGTCTGCATGGGTTTCCTCCAGGTGTTGATTTCCTTGCACAGTCCAAAAATGTGTAGGTTAGATGGGTTAACCCTGGTTTATGTGTAGAGTTTTGGAGATAGAACAGTGGGTGGGCCTGGGTAAGATCCTCTGTCATTGGACAAGTGCAGACTTGATAGCCAAATGACTTTCTTCTGCACTATAGGGACTCTATGATTATGGTGCTATAAAATCCCTTGCAATATACTGCTACATCACCAACCTTCCTTTCCTCTCAAAGCTTTTAACCTGTTATTGCCTTGTAACTTCATGCCCATCTTTCCCACAACTCTTGAATATTTTCAAGCCAGGCTTTTGACACTTATACAGTTTCGAAACAGTTCTTATCATAGTCATATGACAACCAATATGCCTGTGACAAAGATAAATTATCCGTCATTATTTCAGAATTTGTCTACAACCACACCATTCTCTTTTAATGCTTCTCTACTGTTTTCCAGTTATTGAGCTGGTCTGGTTCTAATCACTTTTGCTAGTGCAAAGAATCACTTGCAATGGCTTCTTTTCTGCTCCGACATTGTTACTTCTGGTTTCTTCCAATGTTATAATCTTGGCACCTTCCACTTTTCCATCTATATGCTGCCCCTCAGGGTCATCTGAGCAACATCTAGTTGTACCTCTCTTCACTGACTCCAAATTGTCAGTACTGGATAAGCAGACATTTTCTCCAAATGAATAATGGAAAAGCTAAAGTCATTGTCTTTGGTCCCTGCCACAAACTGTTTTTTAGTCACTTTTACCAGCCTTCTCCCTGACAGAACCATGGAACATAACCTTGGTGTCACATTTGCACTTCTGACCACACATTTGCATTAAGATGATCTATTTCACTTTCACAATTAATGAAATACTGCCCTTCTCAGCTCATCTGCTGCTGTAACCCAATCTTAACCGATGTTATGTCTAAACTTAATTTTTCTACTGCACCCCTGATTGGCCTCCTACATTCTACTCACCGTAAATTGAAGTAGCCTAAAATCATTGCCCATGTCCTAACTTGCACCAAATTCCACTCACCCATTACTTCATGCTTCAATACCGCATTCATTTGTGCCTTATTAAACAACGCCTCACTGTTTAAAATCTCTACCTCTTACTTCCGCCATCTCTACAACCTCCAAAATATCTGCACTCCTACAACTCTGATCTGTTGACATGCCCAAATTTTACCATTGGTGGCCATGTCTTCACTTGTCACTTCCAAGCCTCCTGTCTTTCTCATCCTTGTTGACACTCCTTAGAACTGCTACTTTGTCTGCCCAAATATCTCTTTACATGTCAATTGTGAATCTTTTACTACATTGAAGGAATGGTAGAAGCTTGTGTTGTTGAAAATTAAATCTGACACCTTAGAGACTGGACCCAATATAGGTGAGTAGGACAGGGTTTTGGAAAAACTGAAATTCACAGCAAGATCAGCCAAGAGAATTGGAATAGCTGAAAGACAAAAAGCCACTGATGAGCAAAATTTTATTTTGCTAAAATATGTAGCTGTGGTGGGATGGAGGCAGGCAATATTACAAAGGTAGATTGGACATTCATTGTGGAGAAAAAGATATGGGGTCAGATGCTCAGCTAGAGTTGGGCACTGTATTTACAAAGTGTGGCTAGAGGCAGTGACGAAACAGCAACTGTGCCATCTGAAAAATGGCATCTCAGCTAAACATAATATTTCAGCAATGTTGCATATATGTCAGAATGGTTACGTGCTAATTTGGGCCTGAATCAACGACAGAAGTGCTATCAGCTAAGTCAACATGACAAACTGTGAAGATTTTCACAATGTTTTCTCACAGATAAGCATATTTATTTTAAGAAACAAGAAACTATTTTCTGTGAATATTTTGTCAAAGTTCAAATGTTACATAATATGTGAATGATATTATAAAGGTTAGGGTGTGTTTGTCTATGACGCAGTATGGCAAAGTGTGTTTGTCTATGACGCAGTATGGCAAAGTGTGTTTGTCTATGACGCAGTATGGCAAAGTGTGTTTGTCTATGACGCAGTATGGCAAAGTGTGTTTGTCTATGACGCAGTATGGCAAAGTGTGTTTGTCTATGACGCAGTATGGCAAAGTGTGTTTGTCTATGACGCAGTATGGCAAAGTGTGTTTGTCTATGACGCAGTATGGCAAGTGTGTTTGTCTATGACGCAGTATGGCAAAGTGTGTTTGTCTATGACGCAGTATGGCAAAGTGTGTTTGTCTATGACGCAGTATGGCAAAGTGTGTTTGTCTATGACGCAGTATGGCAAAGTGTGTTTGTCTATGACGCAGTATGGCAAAGTGTGTTTGTCTATGACGCAGTATGGCAAAGTGTGTTTGTCTATGACGCAGTATGGCAAAGTGTGTTTGTCTATGACGCAGTATGGCAAAGTGTGTTTGTCTATGACGCAGTATGGCAAAGTGTGTTTGTCTATGACGCAGTATGGCAAAGTGTGTTTGTCTATGACGCAGTATGGCAAAGTGTGTTTGTCTATGACGCAGTATGGCAAAGTGTGTTTGTCTATGACGCAGTATGGCAAAGTGTGTTTGTCTATGACGCAGTATGGCAAAGTGTGTTTGTCTATGACGCATGGAAAGTGTGTTGTCTATGACCAGTATGGCAAAGTGTGTTTGTCTATGACGCAGTATGGCAAAGTGTGTTTGTCTATGACGCAGTATGGCAAAGTGTGTTTGTCTATGACGCAGTATGGCAAAGTGTGTTTGTCTATGACGCAGTATGGCAAAGTGTGTTTGTCTATGACGCAGTATGGCAAAGTGTGTTTGTCTATGACGCAGTATGGCAAAGTGTGTTTGTCTATGACGCAGTATGGCAAAGTGTGTTTGTCTATGACGCAGTATGGCAAAGTGTGTTTGTCTATGACGCAGTATGGCAAAGTGTGTTTGTCTATGACGCAGTATGGCAAAGTGTGTTTGTCTATGACGCAGTATGGCAAAGTGTGTTTGTCTATGACGCAGTATGGCAAAGTGTGTTTGTCTATGACGCAGTATGGCAAAGTGTGTTTGTCTATGACGCAGTATGGCAAAGTGTGTTTGTCTATGACGCAGTATGGCAAAGTGTGTTTGTCTATGACGCAGTATGGCAAAGTGTGTTTGTCTATGACGCAGTATGGCAAAGTGTGTTTGTCTATGACGCAGTATGGCAAAGTGTGTTTGTCTATGACGCAGTATGGCAAAGTGTGTTTGTCTATGACGCAGTATGGCAAAGTGTGTTTGTCTATGACGCAGTATGGCAAAGTGTGTTTGTCTATGACGCAGTATGGCAAAGTGTGTTTGTCTATGACGCAGTATGGCAAAGTGTGTTTGTCTATGACGCAGTATGGCAAAGTGTGTTTGTCTATGACGCAGTATGGCAAAGTGTGTTTGTCTATGACGCAGTATGGCAAAGTGTGTTTGTCTATGACGCAGTATGGCAAAGTGTGTTTGTCTATGACGCAGTATGGCAAAGTGTGTTTGTCTATGACGCAGTATGGCAAAGTGTATATGACACACAGATTTTTAGATTTTTTCAAAATGCTGAACCTATTAAGCTAGTGTTTATAGTACTGAATCAACAACCCAAAAGTCACGATCTCAAACAAATTTGCTAATTTGTGATTGAAACCATAATGATACTAGATTATGATAAGATCCAAATGGTCTACATGTGTTTCACATAAGCTTCAGTCCAACCCCCAAGTACAAACAATAAAACACACTGATTTTATACTACTGAACAACTATACCCACATCCTGGACTCTCTTTCACCTTCTGTTGGGAAAAATATACAAAACTCCAAAAACACGTACCAACTGACAAGAACAGTTTCTTTGCTGCTGCTACATATCATATTAAGCTACGTTTTCTCTTCAGCCTATCTGAAAATGCAACACTATATTCTGCACCCTATCCTGTCCTCCTTTATAAACTCTCTAAGTAGTATATTTTGTCTGTATAGCATGCAGTGCGCATTTTCTACAAGATACACAGCAGGAACTCATCGAGCTTCTTCAGGCAGCAGCTTCCAAGTCTACAACCACTTCCATCTAAAAGGACAAGGACATAGTAAACCACTATCAAGAGGTTCCTCTGCAAGATGCTCATTACCCTGACGTAGAAGTGTACCACAATTCCTTCACAATTGTTGGGTGAAATTCCTAGAACTCCTTCCCTAACAGCAATTAGAGTGAACCTACATCACAGGGACTGCAGAGATTCAAAAAGGCATTGCACCATCATCTTCTTAAGGGCAATTAGGGATGTGTATTAAATGCTGGGTTATCTAGAGACATCCACATCCCAAGAATGCATGAAAACAAAATCAAGTGATCATTTTCATTTTGGCAGGAATAATGGGATGAAGGAGTACAATATAAGGGGTTGGAGTCTTAGCTGTGTTGTAGAGCAAAAGGATCTCGGGGTCCAGGTCCATAGGACTCAAATCGGCCTTGCAGGTGGAGGAATGGTCAAAAAGGCATATTGTGTACTGGCCTTCATTAATCGAGGAATAGAGTTTAGGAGTCAGGAGGTAATGATGCAGCTCTATAAGACCCCACTTGAAGTATTGTGCGCAGTTCTGGTCGCCTCACTATAGGAAGGATGTAGAGGCTATTGAGAGAGTGCAGAGGAGATTTACAAGGATGCTGCCTGGATTGGGAGGCAGGCCTTATAAAGATAGGTTGAGAGAGCTGGGACTCTTGTCACTGGAGAGACGTAGGTTGAGAGGCGACCTGATAGAGGTTTATAAAATGTTGAGAAGAATAGATAGGGTGGATTCTCAGAGACTATTTCCTCGAGCTGAAATGGTCACTATGAGAGGGCACAGATGTAGGGAAGCAAATACAGAGGGGATGTTAGGGGTAAGTTTTTCACTTACTGGTGAGTGAATGGAATTGGCAGGCGTCGGAGGTAGTATAGGCAAACTCGCTGGGGTCTTTTAAAAGACTTCTGGATGAGTATATGGAAATGAATGTGATGGGGGTTATAGATAGGTCTGTGGATTGGTAGATATAGATGTGATCGGCACAACTCGTGGGCTGAAGGGCCTGTTTGTGCTGTATTGTTCTACGATCAGGTTTACTAGTCAATTTTCAGATGCATTTCATTAAGGTCAAAACGACTGATCACAAATAATTAAAAGATCGAGACAGAAGATAGAAATAGATGGAAATCTGTTCTAACACACGCAGCTTTGAAAATAATAGAGCCTGTTTTTTAAAATTTATTCTTTCATGGGATGTGTAGCACTGGCAAGGTCAGCATTTGTTACCCGTCCCCAATCATCTTTGGGCTGAATGGCTTGCTCAGCCATTACAGAGGACAGTTAAAAGTCAAACACATTGCTGTGAGTCTGAAGTCACATGTAGGTCATTAGTAAAGCAGATAGATTTTAATAACAATTGATGGTAGTTCACAGTCACTATCACTAAAACTAGCTTTTTAATTCCAGATTTTATTAACTGAATCTAAATTCATGAGTTGTCGCGGTGAGATTTGAATCCATGTCCCCAGAGCATTAGCCTCAGCCTCTGGATTACTAGTCCTGTGACAATGCTACTGTTTCCTCCAAATTTACGTATTGCTAAAACTAAGTAAGTGATCATGAATTTAAAATAGCATGAGGCTCTTGCAATGTTTGAGGATTGATGGAAATGATTACTGGAAGGAATAAAGAAACACTGAAAAGAAACTGCACAATTTCAAATTCCAAAAATGCAATAATTTCATTGCCAAATATATCCTTGTATGGCAGAAAAAAACTCAACTTTAGGTTGAAGAGCACAGTTGGTTATTTATGTCCTGTACTGATCAGGCAATTCATTCAATTTACTGTCAAGCTAAGCATTAAGTTTAACACCTCACACTATTTAGATTCATTTCTGCATCAATGCTTGTCAATCCTTTGCTCATGATCTGCAATTCAAGATATTTGTAATGTACAGATAATTCTCTGTCTTGCTCAAACCCAAAGTTGATCACCTCAATTCCCCATACAGAAATCCATTTGTAATGGTGTTATTCCATTGTTATTCTTGATGTTGCCCCTTGGTAACTTCCAATTCACAAACTGTACTGGGCCTCTTAGTTAAGTGCCACTGGCAAAGTTAGATATGAAACAATCCATTCTTGCATTGGAGCCACAAACATATAAGGTGAAAAGCTGAGACTTCAGCACCAGTCCCTGAGGAACACCTCCTGCTAGGTATAATTATTTTAATCCATCTGTCTCCCAACCTCTCATGATGTAGAGAACCAGGAGCCAACTCACTTCACATAGTTACTTGCATGGAAACATAAAAAGCAGAAGCAGTAGTAGGCCATTCTGCCCTTCAGGCCTGCACTATGTTTATGGGAGACCATCCAACCCAGTAACATGTTTCTGCTTTGACCCCCCTCCCGCCAATATCTTTGGATCTCTTTAGCCCCAGGAGCTATATCTAATTCCCCCTTTAAAACATAGAATGTTTTTACCTCAACTGCTTGTGTGGCAGAAAATTCCACAATCTCACCAAGTTTAAAGCTTATTTATTAGTGTCACAAGTAGCCTTATAGCAACAGTGCAACGAAGTTATCTTGAAAATCCCCAAGTCGCCACACTCCAGCATCTGATCAGGTACACAGGGAGAATTTAGCACAGCCAATGCATCTAACCAGTCTTTAGGACTGTGGGAGGAAGAAGCATCCAGAGGAAGCACACACAGACAGAAGAGACATGCAAATTCTGCATGGTGTCCTAAGCTGGGAATTGAACCTGGGTCCCTGGTGCCATGAGGCAGCTGTGCTAACCACTGCGCTGCCCCAGATCCTTGTCAATGTCACTGTCTGTCACTTGGAAATTCCATCTCAACATACTAACCCAATCCCATGCACTTTAATTTTACAAACTAATTTCTTATGTTGACCCAGGAGGCTCATAAGAATGATCTCAGGAATGAAAGATTTGTCATATGAAGTGTGGTTAAAGAGTCTGGGTGTATGTGCGATGGGGGTTTAGAAGGATGAGATGGCATCTAATTGAAACTGACAAAATACTGAGAGGCCTAGATAGAATGGACATAGAAAGGATGTTTCCACTAGACTAGAACTCAAGGGCACAATCTCAGAGCGAAGATATGCTCCTTTAAAACTGAGGTAAAGAGAAATTTCTTCAGTCAGAGGGTTGTGAATCTATGAAACTCAATGCCGTAGAGGCTGTGGATATCACATCATTGAGTATCTTTAAGAGGAGATAGATAGGCTCCTGATCAACAAGAGGATCAAGGGTTATGGGGAAAAGACAGGAAAATGGAGTTGAGAATCATAACAGCTATGATCGAATGGCAGAGCAAACTCAACGGCCTAACCAAATGGCCTAACTTTGCTGCTCTCTCTTCTGGACTTGGTCTTGTCAAAAGTCTTCTGAAAGTCCAAAATGAACCACATCCACTGCTTTCCCACATTAACTCTACTGGTTAATCTTCAAAGGATTCCAGTAGATTTGTCAAGCATGCTTTTTCTTTTGTAATGCATGCCGACCCTGACCTTCCCATTGTTTACCAAGTGCTCTGCTATTAAATCTTTTGCAATGGATTCTAGCATTTTCTACACTAGCAACATCAAGTTGACTGGTCCATAATTCCCTGTTTTCTCTATCTCCCTTTTCAAATGGTGGAGTTACATTCTTCCAATCTGTATGAATTGTTTGAGACACAAGTCTATCTAATACCACATATACTTATTTTTTGCAAACAAACTATTGTAGGGAATTTTATCAAAGGGCTTTTAAAGTTCATATAATTTGTATGCACATATAATCAACTATCCACCATGCTGGTGACCTGTTTAAAAAAGTGAATTGGGATGCAGACAGTGCTAGGAGGCAGCAAACAAGCAACAGTTGAGTTTTGCACAGGTGCAAGTTGAATTTTTTCTTGTGGCCAATATTCGTGCGCATGATGGGGGCACATTAGAAATGATCCTCATCCTATTGTGGTTAATAGTAAAATGTACAAGTACAATAAACTCTGGTTGCACATGGAATCATATTTCTTGCCCTTGACTGTCACATCCTCAATGCTGTAGATAGACTGAACACAAATTGGAAGAATTTGAATATAAAGAAAGCTAAACAATGGGTTAAGCAGCACACATGCATTCAATGAAATTAAGAACAAAAAGTGAAGAAACTGCATACCCCATTTTCAAAACGCTTGTCTGTAGATAGGTTTATTCCATTCCATCTATTTAATTGATCTTGAGACTGACGTACATCTGCAAAAGCAAACCGAAGTTTATTTTAAAATGTGCTTAGTTAAATTCAAGTAAAATAAATGATGATGCATCAAATTATAGGCATGGTGATTAAGTGTTTGACTTTATTGCTTAATATCAAAAACTGTACTATTGTCCACGGATAGTACGTCTCAAGTCCTCATGTAGTTTCACATTCACCACACAAGATACATTATATAGCCAAGTCTTATTGTTTATTACTGAAGTACATTAATTGCTGCCAAGGCTGTCCTCCCATTGTGATTGACAAACTGCACCCATGCTCTCTTATCTGAGTTGCAGGACTATGGGTTTGAGTTCAACCAGTCCTGACGCTAAAGTGCAGAAATGAAATTACTGCTACGTGATCATTGGTACAGTATTTCACATGAACTATCAAACCAGTTTAGTCCAGTTACTTAAATTTATAGTGAAGTTCCCATGGTATTTTTTGAAGACCAGCAAATAGAGTAAGATGTTACAAAAACTGAAGTTCGTTATTTTTAATGAAAATGACAGCATAAGGGCATGATAACTCATGTTCAAACTAGCATGAAATGAAATGAGAAAATTCTCCATTGTACAAAATGATCAGCATTTAGAACTAACTTTCAAATGAGAATAGTCTGAAATCACTTAACAACTAGAGGCAACAACTGCCACACTATAGGCTCTTTCTGAGCAGCCTCCTCTAAATTGACTGCTTTATTTGTCTCAACACTGGGTTGGTTATAATAGTTTGAATTTTAATAAGTGGTGGCATTGCCAATTCAATATATATTATATATATTTAACTGTGTATAGCTCAGAGAGAAATAAGGTCAAATGACCTTCCTTAACCCTCAATACCTTGTGATTTTACTTTGTGGCATAATAATGTGTTTCTTTATGATGTGCAACCCATTTTCCACTCCACCTAATTTTCCTTTTTATTGACTGCAAAGGAAAAATTAAGAATGGGCTGCTTGGCACCACCATTGATCAATTTCATTCCTAAAACACTGAAATGTGGTCTTTTAAAAATACCACGCAATAGAAGTAGAATTTGATCTCCTGTACCTGCAGTTCCAATGATTAGACCTTCTCACATGAAGCACACTGCCTAAGAGTGTAGTGGAATCAAATTCAATAATAATTTTCATTTGCAGAACTGTGTGGAAAGAACAGGGGAATGGAACTAGCCAGACAGGACTTTCAAAGATCTGCCATAGGCACAACAGGCTGAGTGACCTTTGCCCATGCTGATTACTTCCACAATGAGGAATTCTTTGTCGCAATCAGCATTTTCATATAGTACTTCTGAACCTGCAAAAAGCTCCATAAAAATCCTTAGAGAGAATTAAAATGGTCCAGGTCCTGACATGCATATTTTATTCATAAGTCTGAAGATACAATATTTTACTTGCTTTGTTCACTATTTTCATTGGGTGAATCCTCATGACGGAGAAAGAATTTCACTTCTTCCCTCCGAGGTCCCCACTTCTGCAAGTGTTCATACATCATATGGTCAGATGGAATGGCACGCTCTGTCAAAGAAACAAAATATTATCTCACTCCAGATCACAACATTAATTTGACTCTCATTATTCAAAAGTAAATAAAATGCCAGAGATAATAACCTACATATCTCTGACATGCTACAAAACAGTCTTTTTAATAGTCTATTACAATAAATTAAAAGGCAACAATCCAAATCATGTGGTTTTAATGACAAGTGAATTGAACTCTTAAAATACACTGCTGCACTTGAGTGACTATTTAAACTAATATGTTTTTCAGGTCACATGTGTACAGATGGATCAAAGGATGAGTGATTTGAATCATAAGCAAATAGCAATTTGAACTCAAATATATAGTGACGTGGAACTGCCATCAATATTTTTCTTCAAGAAGAATGTAGAAGAGTCAAGAAAGTGCACAGGGGCAAGAGAAAGTGCATGAAAAACTGACTGTACGTGGGCACGTGAAATATCAAAACAAGAAAGACACAATGTAAAAGATCTTAAATGTTTGGTTTGGGCTGACTTTTCTTACAGTATAAAACGTGGCTTGGAAAGGAAAATAGTCCTTAAATGAAGGAAATAAGTGGACCAAATAGACAGAAATTGTGTTGGATGAATTGGAGTATTAGATGTTGTTTAACAAAGAACAAAACAGCATGGGAATCAGGCCCTTCGGCCCAACGAGCCTGCACTGCCACCCCAATGTTCCCACCTCTATCCGTGATCCCTGTCTATGTTTATAGATCTATGGATTAAAAACCAAATTTGAGACAATTTAGGGAGAATTTGTTTTGCCAATTAGCCTAAGAGCACATCTTTGGGATTTGGGAGAAAACCCACGCAAGCATGGGGAGAATGTGCAAACTCCCACAGACACACGCCCAAATCCATGTATCCGCACAGCACAGTGATAGTCACTGAGCTGTTGTGTTGCCCTTCAAATGGTCCAGGTCAAGTGTACACTAATGATATGAAGCACTAGGATACACTCGAAAAAAATCCAAGAGCAGCCCTCTCACGACCCATTGCGTGTATGCCCCTTGTTAGACAACAAGGTGGACCAAAGCACCTGTAGGATAAAAACAAGTACATCAATATCATCATCTATTTACACACTTCCCAGGGACTCCCAAAGCTCTTGATCCCTATTTTAAATCAGTTTTCTAGACCCCTCCATTCCCATTCTGTTCATGTGCCCATTTAAGTATCCCTTAAATAACTCCAAAGCGTCTGCCTCCACCACTTTACTTGGCAGCGCATTCCATACCCTCACCATCCTCTGTGTGAAAAAACTCCCTCTAGCATTCAAATTATACCTTACTCCCCCTCACGCTATTTGAGTCCATCCGAGGAAAAAGCTTAACCCTGTTTACTCTATCTCTACCTCTCATAATCTTGTACACCTCTATTAGATCTCCTCTAAGTCTACGTCTTTCTAAGGAAAACAGTCCCAATTTGCCTAATCTCTCCTCGTAACTCAGATCTTCCATACCAGGCAGCATCCTGGTAAACCTCCTCTGCATTCTGTCCAGACTCTCCACATCCTTCCGGTAGTAAGTATTCCAAATGAGGTCTAACCAACGTTTTATACAAATGCAACATTAAAGGCCAGCTCTTGTACTCTATACCCCTTCCTATAAAGGCTAGCATACCATATGCTTTCTTCACAACCTTCTCTCCCTGCTCTGCCACCTTCAGAGACTTGTGCACCTGCACCCCCAGGTCCCTCTGCGTTTCTATACTCTTAATAGGTCTACCCTTTATCATATACCTTCCCCCTACATTCTTTCTCCCGAAATGCATCACCTCACATTTATCAGGATTGAATTCCATCTGCCATCTATCTGCGCAAGCTACCAGCCTATCTATGTCCTGCTGCATCGCCTGACAATGCTCCTCACTATCCGCAAGTCCAGCCATCTTTGTATCGTCTGCAAACTTGCTGATCACTCCACTTACTCCCTCTTCCAAGTCATTTATATATATTACAAATAGAAGAGATCCCAGTACTGAGCCACAGATACTGAAAGAAGAGTAAATTGACTCCTTTATTTGTCTCACCACTGTGTTGGTTATAATGGAGTTTGATTGTTAATAAGTGGTGATACTGCCAATTCTAAAAAACTATGTGTAGCTTAGCTTTGTGTGAGAAATAAGCCAGCTGAGTTCCTTAAGTTATCACTGAATTTTTTTTGTTCAAACTCTTTTGGGTAAAGATACAACGATTATTAACAAAATGTTTAAAATGTACAAATATGTCCAACTGCACACTAATGCATAAATAATGCACAATTAACCTGCCAACTCCCACACTCCATGCTACTGCCCCCCACTTGCAATAAAAGTTACTCTGCAGAATATCAGATCTTACAAACTTGGCTAAGTAAAAAGTAAATCAGAAAAAAAAAAGTGCACGGACTATTTTGATGCTCATTTACAGATGAAGGGTCATTTTTCACAGTAGCTTCTGGTATTTGGGTTTCTCATGGAGCAGACACAGGTGGTTGATTCTCATTTCCCTCATACCAGTGGTTGATTCAGAATCTCTTTTAGGAACTTACGGTTTGCAGCAATTAGGTTTTCTGGTGGGTTTTCAAATCACAAACAGCTCAACTTTGGTAGAAGAAATTTCAGAGAAGGGAGTGGTGCTCTGTTGGGCTGTTGCCCTTCTGGCAATCTCTCTGACTGCTTGTTCAAAATCTAGGGGATTTCACTTCTAAGAAATGACTCATACAACTTCTCTGTGGTTTCAATCTGGGCCAACTTTGTCACTATCGTCTGAGAGCACCATGGACTTTGTCCTCATAAAGCAACTTTTATTGTTCACAAATATATTTATAGCATTTACTGCCAGTCTCCTTTGGAAATGTTACTTTCTACAAGTTCTCTTCAGTAACATATGTTCAGTAATAAACATTAACAGTTAATATATTCTATACAATGCATCTTTGTAAATTAGCAGTGAGGTACTGATAAATAGTTGAGAGAATTCATTCATGGCAAAAAGTATGATTTTAAGCTATATAACTATAGTAATAGAACACAAGCTATCAAGGAGCTTGCATGACATAATTGCTATGTTCATCCGACATTATTACAGTTATGTAACTTTTCCTGCTTGGCTGATGCTCTGTAACTTTGACAGCAAAAAAACTTTTATTAAGCATTTCCGTTTCATTGAGGTAGCATCAAATCAACCTACACCCAATCTGTTCCGAAACGCTGCTCAAATTTTGACAACTGTGACAAATGGCATCACAGCAGCTAAGACAATCCACCATGTTCTGAAACAAACATTTTAAACAAAACAACCATCAACATTAGGATAAAAAATAAATTCACCTTATTACCCAGTGTTAACAGATCCCTTAAAAAAACAAATTCCATGATCCAAATAAACTTCTGTATTAATAACAGCAGACCATTCTTTTTTGGGGCCATACTTTCTATACTACATTTGATTCAAATGTGACATTAGTTTTTGAGATTTATTGTTTCCAAACAGATTAACAGGTGAAAACATCATCTCCAAATCATCAAAACACGGTAGAACAAACTTCTGAAAATATTTGAAAAGAATGGTGATCTCAAGATCAACTAATTGTGGCAAGATAGTACACGTACAAATTTTATTTGAATAAGAATATGGGCTGTGGATTTCTGAACGAGTCATGATTTATAGATAATAAAGATGGAGAGCAAACGTGGAGGCTACTGAAGAAAAGTCACCCTGGTAGATGGTTTCTGCATAAAGGCAAAAGTGGCAAGTAGAGGCAGAAGCAGGCAATATTGGAGAAGGACTATAATCATAGCAACGAAATAGATGCGGAAAAGGAAAGCTCAAGATTGAATGATTTGACAAGTTTCTGCACCAAAAAGCCAAGTTAAATTGAGCTTGAGATTTCACACAACTCAATCAATCAGACACAAAGCAGGTCACTGCTAACCAGTTAACAATAAAATGGATATTTGAAAAAAAAGCATGAAATATAATTTTCTTAGCTCACAGAAATAACAACATTTCTTTGAACTTGCCAAGAGGATCAAAATCTTTATACTAGTGTTAATAATTTAACCTCAAAGAATAATTTTATTTTCAGTAAAAAAACATGGCAATGTTCACTCATGAATTAAAAATGAACCGTAAGCTTTTTGTTAAATACATGGTCAGTGCAGTAAAAGATAATTTGCAGTGCTGATCTGTAGTTAGTGTAATGCACTGCTTTGATGTAGAAGATGCTTAACTTTCCTCCTCCAAAAGTTTCAGCAGCTTGCTGCAAATATTTTTAAAACTGAAAACGTGAACTTAATGCTTCCCTGGTAAAGAAATTAAATATTTTGTCCACTGCATAATTAATACAATGCACAGAATAGCACATTGTATTAATTAGTGTCATTGGACTAGTAACCAGGATAATGCTCTGGATTCAAATCCAATCATGGCCGATGGAAAAATTTGAATTCAGTAAAAATCTGGAATTAAAAATCGAACAGTGACCATGAAACTGTCATCAATTGTTGTCAAACCCCATCTGGTTCACTCATGTCCTTTAGGGAAGAAAAACTGCCATTCTTATCTCATCTGGCCTATATGTGACTCCATATCCACAGCAATGTGGTTGACTCTTCAATACTCTCTAAAATGGCTTAGCTAGCCACATAGTCCAAAGGCTATTAGGGATGGGCAATAAATACTGGCTCAGCCAGTGATGCCCACATCTCTTGAATGAGTGAATTAAGAAAAAGATTGTTGGAATAACATTATGCCCAGCAGAAAACAGTAGAAAAACAATTATCCACCAGCAAAACAGCTTTAAAAAAAATACTGAAGGTAGATTAGGGAAATCTTTCAACCAAATACATAACTGCCCATGAGCAGTTATTTTTTTTGAAAATTTCAACTGAAATGTGTCACCTGAAACTGAAATAACAAAATAATACTTGTGTTGATCTGCCAATATGCAATCCATCACCATTCAACATACTGTGGTTGGACTTAATTCCATTAATCCAATTATTCAAAACACCAGTATCCAATGAGTGATGTTCTTGAAGCCTACGAACCAATTTTGTTTATATAAACAATACTTTACTATAATAGCAGAACAAAATATCATTTGGTACGAGATCAATGAACAGAACTCTAGCAATCTAGTCTAGTTAGTCTTAAACATGTAACTCTTTAAGATGGCAAATTAAATCTAACCTTTGTTTCTTCCAACTACTTTCAAACTTATCAGTTGGAGGAAGCTGCATACAATTGTAGCAACATTTGAGCTACCGAGGTTAAGCACAACCTCTTGCTCTCTCCCCAAGCACTGTGGATGGACCTACACTTCAGGGACTGCAGAGGCTCAAGACGGCAACTTATCACCACCTTCTAAAAGGCCCTAAGGGATGGGAAATTAATGCTGGTTTAGTCAGCAAAGCCCACATCCCGTAAATAAACTAAAAAGATTCCACTTTTGAAGCAACGTTTTAGATTTAGCAATGGTTTGTAACAGAAGATTCCACAATCTAACCATCACCAGTGCTTAAAAAAATCCCACCTACCTTTAATTTGAGATAAATTTGCATCCTTGCTACTGTAATCATTTCTCACACTAGGTAGGATATAAGATCACATTATTTAAATACTATTTCCATTTTTATTAAGACATTTTGAAAAAGGATTCAGAAACATATTTGAGCATTAAAAATTGTGTACCTGTTTGAGAAATATTTAATAGCAGAAAAAGAATTAACTACTTTTTGTTTATGATCGTGTCATTTAAATTACAATGCCAAATTTTTGCCAAGTTTAATAAAAGCTAGTATTGGATTTCAGGGCAGACTGATGAAAAGTTCTGACTGACAAGTTAATTAAAAGGGCCCATGTAGATAGCAACTATTTCCAGCTAGTAAATATATGTAAACAACTAGATATGATGCCAAGTGAATCTAGATGTGTGTGTGAACATAGGATTTAGGAGAAATAGGCCATTGAACCCTTTGAGCCTGTTTTGCCATTCTACAGGATCATAGTTGATTTAGTTGGAGTCTCAACTGCACTTTGTCATCTGTTTCCACCCTCCCCATAACCCTCGGCTCCCTTATCTGTCAAAACTCTGTCAGCTCTGCTTTGAATAAATTCAATGATGCAGCCTCGCTGCTTTCAGAAGAAAATTCCACATTAATGACGTTTTGAAAGGAACAATTTTCTCTTCATCTTCATCTTAAATGGTAGACATCATTCTTAAACTGTGTCACCTGGTTCAGGTTTCTCTCAGTATTTGTCAATGTTATTGTGTGAATGGATCATACAGAATGATGGAAAGTTAAGAAACATTCAAGAGACTCTCTTGAGCAAATCCTGTTAGCCAATCTGTATAAAATCATAGAATAGTTACAAATAAATATATAAAAGAAATAACATGGTTTGCTGTTATTGAAAAGAAACAGAGATATGTTCATTTCCTTGCTGGGGTTACATATCCAACATATGTTGGGAAATTTAGGACAGATTTATCACAAAAACTAATGTCAATTTGCTACTCCAAACTATTAAAATCATACAAAATTCACCAGAGACGGATTTAACGATGCTTCTAATTTAGATAGAAACTAACCTAAATATAGTTAATTTACAATCTAAAATCACATCTTGCTTGTTTACTTCATCTGCTCAACATGAGCCAGTTACTTTCCTACTGTCAAAAAGTGTCTGATTTCCATCATTTTAAAAAAACTTGTCTATCTGCAAGTAGTATAATTTGCACATTTCTAGTGGTGTTTTAAATAAATTCACCATACTACTGAGGCAAATAGTCAAGGTAGGTTCCAGTTTCAATCCATGGTCAAATCAAATGAATTGTTTTCATCATCCCTAACTAAATGTGAGATAAAGAATAAATCAACCAACGATCAGGTTCCTAACTGCAATTCACAGAGGCCTCTGCCAAAAAATGTTTCTCAGCAATACGCAACTTGATGAAGAGCTTATCTATAAAACCTTACTCCCAAAGGAAGAGGAGTCACTTAGGTAAGTACCAGAGGATTGATGAGATCACGGGATCATATTCCCATACGAATTACCACCTTCAGATGATCCAAGGAGAAAATTGGAAACCTGTTATATGAATGGGGAATTTCATTCAAACACATTACTTTGCAGTGTGCATTATTTCCATACAGACAAGTTTGATCATTGAAACTATATAACAGCACTTATGTCACAGAATCCTACAATATGGAAGAGGCCCTTTGGCCCGGAGAGTCTGCATGAGTAAAACTACACTGATCCCATAGTCTTAAATGTTAGGATACTTCAAGCTCATCTTTTGAGAGGTTCTAAGATTTCCTGCCTCTATTATCCTCACTTCCACCACCCTCCAGGTGAAAAACACCTTTCCTCAAAACCCCTCTGAACCTCCTGCCCGTCACATTATGTCCCCTCATTATTAACACTTCAACAAAGGGAAACAGATGCTTCCTATCCCACAAGTTTATATCCCTCAATTTTATACATCAAGTCAGATTCCCCTCAAGCCTTCTTTGGTCTAAGAAAGCAACCTCAGCCTAGCTAGCTTCTGTTCATAGCTCAAGTACTTGATCTCCAGTAACATTCTGGTGTCCTCTGTATGTGCTCCAGTGCGATCAATCCTTCCTATAGTTAGGCAGCCAGAACTGCATATAGCATTCCAGCTGAGGCCTAAAGTTTTGTACAGTTCCAACATGACCTCTCTGTTCTTATAATCTATAATCACAACTGATAAAGGCAAGTGTCCCTTATGCCTTCCTAACTATCTTATTAACCTGTTGTGTCACCTTGAGGGATCTGTGGACAAGTATCTCCAGATCTCTGTTTCTCTGAGCTTAGTAGTGTTCCGCCATTCACTGAGTATTCGCTGTCAAACCCTTTCCAAAGTGCATCACCTCACACATTTCAAAGTTAAATTCCATCTCCCACAGATCTATCCAATTGACCAACCCATCGTTATCTACCTGCAATTCAAGACCATCTCCCTCACTGTTAACCACCTTGCCAATCTTCATGTCACCCACAAACTTATTGTCTCCCTCACATGTATATGGTGGGTAAAATATGAGAAATTTCCAGCCATCCAAGTCCATATACAAGGACTGCTTACACCATTTTGTCATTCGTCTACCTAAGAAAATAACTTCATTCTTCCTCAAATCCGAGATGCTGTTTTATTTTTTGAAAAATTAGTCAAATGCTCATTATAATTTTCATCATGTTAAAAGCAGTTTGATATAATTGTTTTTAGACCGCATTTCAGTTATTTTCTTTGTTGCAAATGCTACTGAATTTTAAGTTACTTGATTTAAGCACATAGATTTAAACACACCAGAGAAAAGGTAACAGCACGCCTAATTATTTTTATTAGGCTTCATAAGTATGATACAAACGTAAACAAAAAGTCATAGATGAAATATCAATGCTGTGTTATTTATGAGCATTCATTGCCCATCGCAAAATACTCTCGAGAAGGCGATGGTGACTTGTTTTTTGAACTGCTGCAGTCCATGTGGTACAGTTATACCAAAGTGTTGTCAGAAGGATAGTAAGTGGTTTGGAGGAGGTCTTGCAGGTGATGGTTAATATTATTTTTATTGATCAGGTTACACGTCTAATTGAAAAAAGCTGCCACAATTTGGGACTTGTCTAGGCTCAGGAGGAACATTATGATGATTAACATTTTCGTTACTGACTTTTGTTTGTTTGTCCCTTGTTCCCATTAATCAAAGAATGGTGGTGAGCACACAGTGATGGGCTTTTTGGTCTGTACAGACAAAACATTACTATACAATGATATACATCTGATAATGGGAAATGACTACAACACCTACCATTTCCACGCCACACCTCAGCCAAGTGGCAACCAATTTCACCAGGTTCTTTGCAGAATTCAATAACATCTCGACATGTTGTTTCTGGGGTTATGGGGACTTCTGTTAAATCCTGTTCATTGTTACTCAAGTACACAGTCAGTATCATCTGCAAAAATAATGATATTTTGGACATTAGATTTATCGCATAATCTTTTCCCTATTTGCCAGTAAGAGCATTCAAATTTATAGAGTCAAAATGGCTCAGTAAGTAGTGTATGTGAATTGAAAGTACAAAAAAAAATGAAATCAGTACACGCTTAAACTAATTTTTAAGGTCAGAATTAGTATGTTATGTCCATAATCCATCAGCTCTGAACAGCTTGTACTCTATTTTTATAGCCAAATAAAAGTAAAGATGTATTTCTTGTTTAAAAAAAAATGCCCAGCAACAGCATTTAGCATTTTAATGCAGAAGGAACACACTTCTTCCTAGCAATATTTTGCAAATGCACAACTTGCAGTACAACTATCTCAGTAATATATCAGCAAACATTCAATTCCAACTTCGTGTGTCCCGAGAATAAATGTCTGAGCCAGATTTAACACAACGCCTATCAAATTTCCTAGCACCTCTGCACAACTATGGAAAAAAGTATAGATTGTTCTTTTACACAGTGTACAGATTGTTAATCATAGCACTGACTCATGCTTTTTGTTCATCATACATAACTAAATTACATTACTTGTTGAATAATGAAACCACAGATGTTATAAAGGATTACAGCAGTGGTTCTCAAAAAAAAAAATCACAAAAGAGTCTGTTGAATCTAAAAGTATAAATCTCAATTTGAATTAATTTTATCATTCTGTCCTGTTTTCTCATTTTAAATAATTTTCACCTATTTATTCTATTGAAAAGATTTAGTGGTTGGTGAGTTTATAATACAAAACAAAAGAAGGCTAACTTGTATTCAATGGAAATTAAAATGAAAATCAGATTAAAATCGCCAGTCAAACCCAAGTACCCATTTTATGCCTGGTGGCAAGTTGACCTCAACATCTTTTGTAACTCAAATGAAAGGGAACAAGAGATAATCACTATTCATTTGTGAATAGTAAAAATGTAATATTTGCAGTGGTGTTACCAGAAACAAATACCACTCCTGTCATTTAGTGTTTTCCTAGAGACATATAAATCACTTCAATTGTTTTCCATGAAGGCACAAAATTGCTGCATGTTATACAACAACTTTTAAGGCTGCATACTAATTGAGTAAAACGAAACTATAATCTACCAACTCTATTAAAATGCGCTGCACGCTTCAAGACTACACAAAATGCTGGATTCATCAGAACACTGAAACAACAAAAGGGCCACACACTGTTCAAAATTCTGCGTTGCCAAAGTACACAAAAAACAGTTCATGTTTATCTGGTGACATAAAAACATTAACTTGATGTTTGCAGGTGCTTTGAAAGCAAGGTCAAACTAAGCATTCATATCCTATAATAAACTTTCTGCACAAGTTACACTAGTTCAAAGCATGTCACATTACTTATACTTTACCTTCCTATGGTTGAACTTCTTTTTATTCATTATATGTTTTTGTCCAACTTTTTTACACAGCCAAGAATCCTCTCTTGACTTAATTAAGCTTTGCAGCACCACTGCCACAAAATCCATTATGTGCTTTGCATTAATGATCACATTTAAAAGAGAAAATAAAATAGAAAGGGAAAACAAAGAACAGATAAAAAAGTTCCAGTGAACTGGGATGGATATCGAAGGGAAAACAACCTACTGGTATGTCTCTGCACTGGGCTCAAACGGTAATCAGCTTCACTGCATTAGCAGACGTCACTGAATGCTTGTGATGTGAGAATCAGCAGGCATACTTACGACTTTAGCACTGATAAGATGGACCAAATAAAACAGGACAGCATTTTCTACTGACAGCAAGGGCATACTGAGTACACTCTAATCTTAAGTACATTTAGGAGAAAACAATCTCCTCAATGGGATAAAAATTCTAGATGGATAATTATTGAGCTGATAGTATGCAATCTTGCAAAATACACTTCAGATGCAGAATATTTATAATACTGTTCCAAATCCATAGCATACAATTACATAATTACACTCTAAACATGTCTCAGTGTGCAGCTTCAATTTCACAACAAAATGAAACTCATTTCAATGCAGCATTTCAGAAGGTAATGTCACTTGCATTGTTAAATATCATACAGGATGTTATGCTTGTCAAATGTAAACAATAACAACTTGCATTCATATATGATGTGGAGATGCCAGCATTACAGAGGGATGGCACAGTAATATCTCTCATGTAACCGTTTTAAAGTCCAAAAGGTTTTTTTCCCCCCTTCGCATATCTTGCTGGGGGAGGTAGTGGAAGCATGTATGACAGTGACTTGAATTTAAGGGGCAACTTGACAAGTACATGAATGGGATGGGAACAGAGGGATATGGTCCCTGAAAGGGTAGAGGTTTTAGTTAAGTCAGGCGGCATGGTCGGTGCAGGCTTGGAAGGCCAGGAAGCCTGTTCCTGTGCTGTAATGTTCTTTGTATTTCTCAGTTCTACCCATATAGACTTAGTGAGTGAACTTTCATATATATCCTCTCATTATCATGATACTTTCCTTAATCAAAATGCAATTTCCCTTCCTCTCTCTATTTTTTCTACCTTTCCTATAACATCTATACCCTGGAACACTGAGCTGTCAGTCCTGTCCTTTCCTTAGCCATGTTTCAGTATTAGCTATTTATTTTTGAACATGAGGAAAGAGACTGTCCTTTCAGCCAAATAAGTGTTTCAAGCTGAGGGGGCAAAGACTTGTCAATGTCTTCAGAGACACACAGACACAGTCATGTCGGTGAGTTAGTGGGGGGTGGGGGTTGGAGGGCCATGATGTTGATCATATTCAAATTAACATTAATTTTAATAAATTATGTTCTCACTCATAGTGGACATGAATTCAATTACTTCAGGGGCAAAGTTCAGCTAAAAAGGAAATTGTGATCTCTCTGGCAAGGTTTGAGATTTTCAGATTTCGCCAGATCTTGAGACCCCATTGTCGATGCCACAGACAGTGAGTGTGGGCTCTAAACCATCCCTAAATACTTGCTTCTCACTAAGAAGTCTCACAGTATCAGGTTCAAGTCCAATAGGTTTCTTTGGTAGCACGAGCTTTCAGAGCACTGCTCCTTCATCAGGTGAGTGGGCACCAGCCTTGAAAATTGTGATCAATGAAACGTCCATTCTTATTAATATGGAGGAATCAATGCTAAGAAATGGAAATTTCCCATTTTTTTGTAGCCATTGTTAAGCATCTGCCCTGAAGTCAGTAACAATCCTGGTCAGATAATGTAAAATGAAGCCCATTTTTAAGAACTATAATATAATAGTGTTAGGTGTACTTCTGTATATATAGATGTGTTTACTGTCAGGAATTGCTCTCATGGGAAGGTGGGAACTATTCCTATAACTAGTAGAAATAACATATGTGTAAATCAATACTGAACACCCAGACAGGCAAATTCATATGCACAATAGAAGGAAATATGAATCTCTTATTCAGTCGTAGACTTTCAGACACACCCATAAACAAACAACACATCGATGTACTTCTTGCTGCAGCATTTAATGTGAACAGAGATAGAGACACTTATATCTTTGTGCAGCACTATTACAAATTTGGTATACACCGATATTCACAGCTCAATCCTATAATCTTCTATTTCAACTCCACCCTGTCCAAGGGCATAATTTCAGTCAAGTGTGCTTTTTGATTTGCTCACTGGCGCATATTTTTCATCGTAGTATTTATATAATAAATGAATTGCGCATAATAAAAGGCACACATATTGCCTTAATGCAATGATTACATTCAGAAAGACCAAGAACCTGGTTCACAAATTGCATGTACCAAATATACCACTATTAAAAAAAAATCAGATAGGCTTTACATATGGTAGGTTTATGAAAGCAATTCACCACTTCACATTGCAGCTCTGGTTGAAGGTTAACGTGCGACTCCTTTTTCACCAGAAACCAAAATGAATACAAGTTCATAAAGC
Organism: Sphyrna mokarran; assembly: GCA_024679065.1. Lineage (NCBI taxonomy): Eukaryota > Metazoa > Chordata > Chondrichthyes > Carcharhiniformes > Carcharhinidae > Sphyrna > Sphyrna mokarran. The sequence goes on from JAGIQG010000015.1 coordinate 32,076,790, forward strand.
TGTATATTCCAGTTTCATTACAAAAATTACAAAAATGAGATTTCAAATGAATTCATCCTACTCACAAATACTGCAAAAATTACACAAGATAAATTATTTCACAAGTTCATATAACTTTGACTTATCAATCTCTCAATACTTTTTGAAATGCCTGCTCTTTTGGGACACAACTACAATTCACAATTAAAGATAGACCAAAGGCAAAGTACAGCATGTAATATTGTCATTTCTTGAAGCAAAGTGCAATGAACATTTACACAATACTGAAGTTTACTTATAACAGTCATGTTGTACAGCGATGTAGAACCATCATTTCAAACCCATAAAATAAGAGCTGTGAACAAAAATAAAACTGAAAAAAGTTTGCACTTTTGATGAGCGGATGTAGGCGTTCAATGTGAAGATCTCAACTGAAAGAAATATACTAAGTATAGTGTGGTTGGAGAAAGTTGAGCTTTTTTTGTAAAGCCAATTAGGCAAGCTGGTTATACATGTTACTGCGAACAACTTAGGATTTTGATGCTTTCCTCAGTCTACAATATTGTTTTACGTACTGTAAAAGAAATTTGTTACCCTGCACGTCTAACATCTCGTATTAGATGAGTGGAAATTTCTAACTAATTAACAGGAAGACAAAAGCCATTGTTTTTGTTTTCCACCACTCCCCCCTCAACATTATTTGCAACAATGATGCAAGTGTACAAAAGACAGTTTGCTCAATAAAGCCTTCAATCTCTTCCTCTCTGGAAGCCTTGCTCCTCAATATTGAAGTCAAGGATCTTGCAGTACACCATTACTAGAACAAGGTACTGTGAATGTTGGAAATATAATAAAAACTTAAATGCTGAAAACATTCAGCAAGTCTGATAGTATCTGTGGAGAGACAGAAAAGGTTAGCCAAGTGGGAGAACCAAGCATTGTAATAGTTTTTAAGCAAGATTGTTTTTTTCACCTCACAACAAATGGGAAAGTCTGTCATAGTGTGGAAGGTAGGAAAGATTCAATGACAAGACAAAAAGAGCTGTTAATAAAAAGTAAACATGGCGTTGATCACGAGAAAGCAGAGTCACCAACAATAATTGTTGTTCAATAAACACAGGTCTGGAGTTAGGATCTAGAATTGTTGAACTCAAACAGAGTCCAAAAGACTGTAAAGTGCTTGCTCAAAAGAAGTGTTGTTTCTTAAGCTCCTGTTGAACTGTTACTTATGTGTATATTAAAATCAATGTCAGCCTCATGATTTTGTCAGTATCTTCAATTGTATTTTATGTTTTTATGCAAGAACAGAAAAGTGGCAGGTAATCCAACTAACTAATACTAGTACAGGCAGGTTCTGAAAACCCTTGATTTTGTGTCCGAGATAGACGGTGCCAAATGAGGAAGCAGCATTTATCGTGGCAAAAGAAAATTACCCAACTTATTAGTAAACAAATTAAAATATAATTCAAAGAGTTACTGAGTTATTCTTCCTTGCTATAGCTCACCTGTTTGAAAATAATTCTCCTCCCAGCCTTTAGATTAATGACATCAGCAGAGAAGACCAGCAGGCAAGACAAGTCACTGACTACTGATGAAAACATATGAGCAACCAAGTATAAGATTTTTCCTTCATGTGAAGATATAAAACAACTTCATTCCCTCTAACTCAATACAGTCTACTTAAAAATTACAGCTATGAATCTGGTAAAACCTAATGGAACATAAACGTTCAATAAATGAGTATAGTGGTATTGAACTCAAAACTAAAACAATTTATTTTAATTAAAATTAGAACTGAGGCTGTCACAAGAATATTGAACTAGGGCACAATTACCTTGGGATTCATGGAGATTAACTAATTGTGTAAATTTATTAAACCCTAAAATTTCTCTAAACTTAAAAACTATACCAGATACTGGTATTGTGTACTCCCACAAACAATTCTTTTCTTTATATGCAACAAACAGGTAGGAAGAAATTGGAAGAAAATCTTTGATAGTCAAAATTTATTAAGCATTTAACATCCGCAATTCATAATTTTCATGTTGCAAAGTACAGCAGCCAATGCCCAAATTCACAAGGGTTATATGGCTTTTTATATAGTTTTATATTTCAATAAAACTGAGTTTATGCTTTGACACAAAATGATTTAACGCATGAAAGCACAATAGCAATTGGTCTCCTTGCCAAATTATACTAGAAATATTTTCAAAGCATTTTTAATGGCGTTTTTCAAAACAAAATGTATAAATGTCAAAATAATATTCATAGTATTACACAAGTACAAGATGCTGCCTATATTTGGTATATTCTAAATAAATTCAGCCACAGTATATAAAATAATTTCGTGTTAGAAGAGATCTATTTTAATATTCATGAAAAGATTTATGCATACAATATGCAAGATTAAAATATTCTGCATTACTGCCATAAGACACTGTTACAACTGTGTACATAATGCATATAGTTACCTGAATTATGCACAATTAGCAAAATGAACTGTTTACTACGAAAGCTTAAGCAGTTATATTTTGTTTTCTTTACTTCAAAAATACATTACGGGCCACCGGAAGATCAATTTGCTTCTAGCTCTCATTGTGCTGAAAATCTTGAACTCTTGCTAAATTTCACATCAAATGTATGAAGACAGCTGTACATTCCTCAACACCAGCATTTACACATGAAAGTTTAACCCTTGGCAGAGCCATGCCATGTTGAAGCACATCAATCATGAATAACTAAAACACAGCAATACAATTAACAAGAGACAATTCACTCAAATGCCCAGTTTTGCCAACAGTATGTTACTGCCTCCAAGTGATGAATTGTTCAAATTGTGAAGAAAGCGAACCTTCAATCTTAAACTGTCATTCTGCAAAATTGTTTTAAAAACTGACCAAGAGTTGGATGTGCACCAAAGCATTAAAAAAATGTTTCCTATACTATATTGATTGCAATAAATGCCACTTGAGACTAAGTAAGAACGTCCTATAAAGCTAGGATCAAAATATTTTCTGTTCAGGTTGGAGAAAAAGCTGATCACAGAATTGTTATAGCATAGTGGAGGTCTTTTGGCTCATCACGTCTGTACCAGCATTCCTTTCTGCAATTTACATACTCCTCCAAATTTTTGCCATAGCCTGCATGTTCTTCCTCTTCAGATATCAATCCAATTCCCTCTTGAATCAAAAACAGAAAATGCTAGAAATCTCAGACGCGGTGACTGCATCTGTGGAGAGAGAATAGAGCCAATGTTTTGAGTTTGGGCGACCCTTTGTCAGGAGCCCCCTCTTGAATGCCTTCACTGAATCTGCCTCCATCACACTTTCAGGCACTGCATACAAGACCTGAACCATGCGTTGGGTTAGGAGATTTTTCTTCATTTTGTTATTGCTTCTTTTGCCAATTATTTTAAATGTGTCTCCTCTGGTTCTTGATCCTTCCACAAAAGAGAACACTGTCTCCGAATCTATTCTGTCCATACCTTCATGATTTTGAATACTTCTTTAAAATCTCTTCTCAAACTTCTCTAAGGAAATAGTTCCAACTTCTCCAAACTTTGTAACTGAAGTTCCTCATCCTTGGGACCATTTTCATGAATCTTTTCTGCACTTCCTCAAATGCCTTCAGATTTTTCCAGAACTGGATGCAATAAACCAGTTTAAACCAAACAAATGTTCTAAGTACCCATAACTCCCTTGCTTTTGTATTCTCATGTTATTTTTCATTGCCAACACCCAATGAAACATCGCTGCTAAGCCAGCATTTATTGCTCACCTTTAATTGTCCTTCAGGATGTCATGGTGGGCTATCTTCTTGATCTGCTGCAGTCCATATGGTATATGGGTACAGTCACAGTGCTGTTAAGATAGATTATCTCTATTACTAAAGCCTAGCTTTCATCATCACTCTCTCAATCTGTCCTATCCCTTTCCATAAGTTTTATATGTACACACTCAGGTCCCTTCGTTTTTGGATGCCTTCAGCACCTACTTTAGAATTGTACTATTTACTTTATATGGTCTCTCCATGTCCTTCCTATCGAAATGAGTCACTTCACATTTTGTTGCATTGAACTTCATCTCTTACCTGTTTGTCCATTGCACCAACTTGTCAATACCCATTTGAAATTCTACACTATCTCAGTTCACAATCCTTCCAAGTTATGTATCAACAAATTTTGAAATGGTATCCTGTTAATCAAGGTTCCAAAACTTACCCCAGGAAACTCCACTATAAGCCTTCCTCTAGTGTGAAAAACTTCCATTAATCACTACTGTTTCCAACCATTTCATATACATATTATTGCACTGTCCTTTTCATTCCACGAGCTTAAACTTTGCTCATAAATCTGTGGTGTGGCACCTTATCAAATGTCTTTTGGAAGTCCAAGTATACCACATCGATAGCATTGTCCACATCACCCTGTTACCTCCATCAAAATAACTGAAGCAAGCTAGTTAAATATGATTTGCTTTGAAAAAAATCTGCGCTCGCTTTCCTTAATTAATCAGCATTTTCCAAGTGATTATTAAGTTAATCCCAAATTATAATTGCCAGAAGCATCCCCATCAAAGTTAAACTCTTTGGCCTGTACTTGTTTGGTTCAACCACACATTTTTTGAACAAGGTTAGCAGGCCTTGCAATTCTCCAGTCCAAAATGGCTTCGTCAAGGGGAAGTCTTGTCTTACAAATCTACTGGAATTTTTTGAAGAAGTGACAAAAACAGTTGATGAAGGACAGCCTGTTGATGTCGTCTACATGGATTTCAGTAAGGCGTTTGACAAGGTTCCTCATGGTAGGCTGATAGAGAAGGTGAAGGCGCATGGGATACAGGGTCGGGTATGTAGATGGGTCGAGAACTGGCTCGGGAGGAGGAGACAGAGGGTAGTAGTGGAAGGCTCTTTTTCCGGCTGGAAGCCTGTCACTAGTGGAGTGCCACAAGGCTCAGTACTAGGTCCTCTTCTATTTGTGGTCTACATAAACGACTTGGAAGTAGGGGTAGGTGGTGAGATCAGCAAATTTGCTGATGACACCAAGATGCTTGGATTGGCGGGTACAGAAGAGCAGTGTCAGGCAATACAACAGGACATAGACAGGTTGGTAGACTGGGCAGATAGATGGCAAATGGAATTTAATCCGGATAAATGCGAGGTGATGCATTTTGGCCGGAAAAATGTAGAAGAGAGTTATAGGATAAAAGGTAAAACTATACGGAGCATAGAGACGCAGAGAGACTTGGGGGTGCAGGTTCACAAGTCTCTGAAGGTGTCCTCACAGGTGGAGAAGGTGATAAAGAAGGCGTATAGTATGTTAGCTTTCATAGAAAAGGGTATAGAATACAAGAGTAGGAGTTTGATGTTGCAGTTGTATAGAACTTTGGTTAGGCCTCACTTAGATACGGCGACCAGAACTGGACGCAGTATTATCGGAAGGATGTGGAGTCCTTGGAGAGAGTGCAGAGGAGGTTTACCAGGATGCTGCCTGGTATGGAAGGACTGTCTTATGAGGAACGATTAGATAGACTGGGGTTGTTTTCCCTTGAAAGACGTCGGCTTAGAGGGGATCTCATAGAGGCGTATAAGATTATAAGGGGTAGAGATAGAGTAAATGGAGGTAAGCTTTTTCCGCCTTTAGAAATGGATAGGACGAGGGGTCATGGCCATAGGGTGAGGGGGGCTATGTATAGGACGAATATTAGAGGGCAGTTTTTCACACAAAGGTTAGTGGGGGTGTGGAATGCACTGCCGAGTAAGGTGGTGGGAGCAGGCACGCTGGGGCTGTTTAAGGGTCTCTTGGACAGCCACATGAGCGGTATGCAGATAGAGGGATATAGTAGGACTGTTTAACTACGGCTTTTTCCACAGGTAATTCGGTCCATACTTGACCAACATTGAGCATGCATTCGGCAGGTGGTGCGGGTACAGCTCTTGGATGTTGATTCATGGGTTGCCTGGTACCTCATGTCGTAAATGAGTGCTTTATGTGGACCATCTGAAGGGCACCATGACAGCTCAGAGACTATCGATGTGGCTGTGCAGACACTTGGAATTGGGCCGGTGTCTGCGGGAGTTTGCGCGTTCTCCCCGTGGTTGCGTGGGTTTTCTCCGGGCACTCCGGTTTCCTCCCACAACCCAAAAATTCGCTCTTAGGCTGATTGGGAAACAAATTGTCCCAATAGTGAGAATTTTCCATATTAGGAATGATATATATATTATTATATAGGAATAATATAATAGGATAATGGATTTGCAACTATATAGTTATGATGGCGGCACGGGCTCGTTGGGCCTGTTTCCCGTGCTGTGTTGCTCTTTAATAAAAAAAAGGAGGTACAGCAAAGTAGAAGCTAAGTGACAGAGATAGAACAGCATGGTGATACAATGGTTAGAACTGCTGTCTCACAGCCTGAGGACCCGGGTTCAATTCCAGCCTTGGGTAACTGTGTGAAGTTTGCACATTATCCCAGTGGCTGTGTGAGTTTCCACTAAGTGCTAACATAAACTCTTTTTGGATTAAAGAAAGGACTCAAGATGGAGCAGCAAGCATGGGAGAGAGAATCTGCGAGGAACAACTCCTCCAATTCCAGGTTCTCTACCTCATCTGCCACAGTTTAAAGTTATTGCACTTATGATGCGTTATATGGGCTGTAACATGGTATCAGAAGATGAAGTGCTGCTGCTCCAGTTTGTGTTAGGCTTCACTGGAGTGTCTGTAGCAGACCAAGGATGGCCATGTGGGCATGAGAGAAAAATGTTGAGTTGAAATGGCAAGCAACAGGAAGGTTGGGGTCATGCTTGTGGACTGAGTGAAAGCAGTCACCCAATTTGCGTTTAGTCTCTTTTCATATCCTCTTTGCTTTTTCATCTTAGCTTTCGTGTCTTGTAGGGAGCTCTGAATTTGTTTGGCTTGACTTCATTGGAATACATACTGTTTGTGCCTGAACTCATTCTCTCTCCTCCAAAGACAATCCATTGTTCAGATACCATTTTGCCTGCCAACATTAATTGATGTGGACCCAAATCCATTCTCACCTTATTGACATTAACTTTTCCCCACTTAATTCTGACACTGGACTGCTCGTTGTTTTTTTCCATCGTCAGCATAACCCTTGATCCTTGCCCCCAGATGTTGTTCTATTGATACTTGACCTAATTGCTCCACCTTGTTCCCAACAAACCAGGTCTTTATTGTTGGACTGAGAAAACAAACTTCCTGAATACATATCACTCTGAGCCATCTTTGCCTCTTACACCACTACTACCCCAGTCTTGATTCAGAAAACTTAAGCATTCCATTATAATTTCTCTATAATTCTTGCAACTTTGTTGTTATCTCCTTGCAAATTTGTCTTCTACATCCCACTAGTTAGTGGCCTAAAGGATATTTGCACCTAGTTTGAACCAAATAGATTCTGACTGTTCTGGGACATTCTTGCTCTCCAGCACTGTAATGTTATCTTTAGTTAGTACAGCAAGGGCAAACTTAAATTTGTGGTGTTCCTGAAAAGTTCTACTTCAAGTGAAACAACTTAAAGCAAATCATATTCTCCCATGAAAACCTGTAAAGGCTGTAATTAGTTTCTGTAGGACTTTTCAGCAAACGTTAAAATATTATATTCTAAGTTGAAATACTTTATATTGCGAAATGAAATGACTTTTAAATTAAAAATAAATATCTTGCTCTCTGAACCTCCTGGTCACTGCAGACTCTTCCTGTCACCAATCTTCTTGTTCATGGCCTCTTCTATTCCCCAAATGATCCTCTCACTGCCAACCCTTCAATTTAAGCCTCTCCCACTCTCTGACTTATCCCCTCAATGACCATCCTGCTCCCTATCCCAGAGTTAAAATGTATAATACTAGGGAGCATGTACTGCAGGTGAGAAGGGAAAAGTTCAAAGGATATGTGAGGGGCAAGTTTTTTTAAAAAAAAAGTGGTAGGTGTCTGGAACATGCTGCTGGGGTGGTGGTGGAGGCAAATAGGATAGGAGTGTTTAACGGGTTTTTACATAAGCATATGGATAAGTATAGAACAGAGGGATTATGGACCAAGGGCAGGCAGCAGGGATTAGTTTAATTTTGCATTACATTTGGCACAGCATCGTGGGCTGAAGGTTCTGTTCCTGTGCTGTCCTGTTCTATGTTCTAACTGCCAAATGCCCTGAAACCAGCTTGTATTCTTGGTTTCTGGCTCCCTCTTCCCTTTTTTTATTTTTCTGCTTCTTTTCTTAAATCTCCCAGAGTTTATCCAGCTAGTCAATGCAATTGGCGACAATGCAGCCATACTCCTCAATCTCCAATTGCAAGTTCATTTCCTCCTGTTCTGACTACTCCTCCAATCTTTCATTCTGTCTCTGGAGGAGCTGGAGCAGCAGATTAGAGAGACAACCTGCGATTGGAGGAGCAACTCCTTACAGCTTCTGTATCTCCCGTGCTTGCTGCTCCCTCAATCACAAATCTACATTACTTTCACATTTTAACTGATATTTGCATTTTTAATTGCCTAGATCTGGACTACAAAGGAGGGAGAGATGGGAGCTTATATTTTTAGGGTCAATACTTCTATGTTATAATTTTTCTTGATCCCATCTTTGATTTTTCACAGGCTATTTTGGAGACTCTGGGTGAATTTGACCCGGAGTATTGAGTCCTATTGAAAAGTCTCTCAATAGCTAGAAAATAGTTAAATTAACCATTTTACCAGATATGCAAATAAGAGCACAGCGTGAGGAAAAAGCATTTAAAATGATTTTATTTTTGCCCTGTTGTAGGGGGAGAAGAAAACACAAAGCATCCATTTTAACAAAGGACATTTGTCATGATTTGACACGCAAATTGTAAACTACTTCAATTAAGTTTTTGACAGCACAATACAGCTCAAGCAAGACAATGCCAGGCTTAGACAGATTCTAATGGTTGACTGTGTTAAGTTAGAATATTATGCTAGACATATGTTTTATGCAAAAAATGACAATAATGCATGCAAGTAGAAATCAATGACGTGACAAATTGATTATTACATCATTGGTAGAAGTCTTAATAATCCCGTATAATATGCAGCATGCTGGAAACTATAAACTCCTTGACAATCATCCACCAAGCATGGTACTTTCTCAATTTGAACTAACTGACATGATTTGCATTTACTAACTCTGGCATGGCACAGAGTTACTACAATCTAATGGGTCTTAAAACATTTTTTACGCACAAGAATACACCTGCATTCATTTCAAATGCAAATTTAATAACTACCACTGACATAATTTTGGTGCAGAAGAGGCCATTTGACCCATTGAGTTTGCACGAACTCTGACAAAGCAGTTTACCTCGACACACTCCACTGTCCTATCTCCATAACCTCACACATTTCCCATGGTTAGCCCACCTAACCAACACATTTTGGGATTCTAAAGGGTAATTTATCATGGCCAATTTGGACTGTGGGAGGAAACCCATGCAGACATGAGGAGAATGTGAAAACTCTAACAGTCACCCAAGGCTGGAATTGACCCTAGGGTACCCAGAGCTGTGAGGCAGCAGTGCTAACCACTGCACCACCATGATGCATCTGAACCTTCAAAAAAAAAGCATAAAACAAATGCTGCAACTTGTTCTCCCATACTTGAATGTCATATTACAAATAGCCGAGTCTTCAAACACTGACTAAACTTTTAAATTCTTAATAAATACAGGCTTTCAAAAGTCACATAGTTTTTAAAAACTGTTTTAATTGCAAAATATTTGCATTTTAGACTGAATTTATCTGAAATTATTTTAGTCTATACTACAGATGTTTAAATTCTTAATACCAGAATGCACAATTATCAAGATTCATATTTAATAATTAATTTAACATTTTATACATTTTCGCTGCTAAATCTAAGAGACCCAGGTAGGGATTAACTGTAAATGTGTCCAGATATCAAAGAATATTCCAGTAATGATACTTCTATCCAAACTAACTTTCAACTCAAGACAGAAAGTAAAGGCTAAGGATACAAAAACTGTAACTCCAGTATTTTGGTTTTTCAGATGAATAATGGACTCAAGTTTTTAGACCCCTTTAAAAAAACCATACATCCAGAATAAAATTTAAAGTGCTGGGAAAAAACACACAGCAGGTCTAGCAACGTGTGCAGAGAGAAACAGAGTAAACATATCAAGTCCAATATGATTCTTCTTCAGAACAGATGCAATTCAAGTCAAATAGTTCAGACTTTTCAAGAAGAATCTTATTGGGTTCGACACATTGTTGCTTTCTTTACTGATGCTGCCAGGCCTGCTGAGTTTTTTTCAGTACTGCTTTTAGATTAGAGCTTCAGCATTTGCAATATTTTGCTTTTATTTTCCTTTAAATCTGAAGTTCTGCTCACTATGGTTATTGTTGCAAGAATAAACATTCATTTTTTAAAAGATTCTTTCATGAGATTTGGGTGTCAGTGGGTAAGGTGAGCAATTGCTGCCCATCCCTGATTGCCCTTGAATTGTGTGGTTAGCTAGATCATTTAAAGTCAATCACGTTGCTATGGGTCTGGAATGTAGACCAGATCAAGTAAAAACTGCAGATTTCCTTCCCTAAAAGGACATTAGTGAATCAAATGGGTTTTGACAACAATCAGCAACGGTTTCATGGTCACCATTACTGAGGCTAGCTTCATCAAGTTACAATCCATTATCAAGGATTTCATAGCTCAGCCTTTGGAAAGCAGAGGTATAATTAGACAAAGTCAGCATGGATTTACAATGGGGAAGTCATGCTCAACAAATCTATTCGAATTCTTTGAGGGTATTATTCGTAGGGTTGATTGTGAATCAGTGAATGCAGTTAATTTAGACTTTCAGGAGTCTTTTGACAAAATCTCACATGGCAGACTGTTATATAAAAGTTAAAGGTCATGGGATTGCAAGTAGTGTTTTGAGGTGGTAGAAAGTTGATTAGCAGATAAGAAGCAAAGAGTTGGTATAAATTGGTCTTTTTCTGATTTGCAGGCAGTGACTAGTGGATACGTCAGGGATCTGTGCTAGGACCCCACGATATATTAAAGATTTAGAAGAAGGAACTAAATGCACTACCTCCAAATTTGCAGATGGTACAAAGGTGGCTAGGAGAATGAGCTGTGAGAAGAATGCAGAGATACTTCACCATGATTTGGACAGGCTAAGTGAATGGGCGTATGCAATATCATGTAGAAAAAAGAGGTTATTCACTTTGGTAGTAATAACAGGAAGACAGATCATTACTTCAGTGGGTGTACATTGAGAGAGATGGTTACTCATTGGAATCTCAGTACCCTTGTGTATCAATTGCTGAAAGCAAGCATGCAGGTATAGCAGACAATAAAGAAGCAAGTGGTATGCTGGCTTCAGAGTGAGAGGATGAGAGTATAGGAATAGGAATATTTTACTGCAATTGTACAGGGTATTGGTGAAGTCACACCTGGGGTTTTATGTACAGTTTTGATGTCCTTATTTGAGGAGGGATATCCTTGCTATAGAGGGAGTGCAGCAAAGGTTTACCACGCTGATTCCTGGGATGGCACGACTGTCATGTGAGGAGAGACTAGGTCAGTTAGAATTGTAATCACTGAGTTTAGAAGAATGAGAGGGGATCTCACAGATACTTATAAAATTCTAACAGAATTTGACAAGGTATCAGAAACAAATGTTCCTAATGGTGGGTAGCCCAGAATGAGGGTTCACAGTTTGAGGATAAAGGGATAAATCTTTTAGGACTGAGATAAGAAATTTCTTCACCCAGAGTGTAGTAAAACTGTGGAATTCACTACAATAGAAAGTGGTTGAGGCCAAAACGTTGTCTGATTTCAAGAAGAAATTAGATATAGCTCTTAGGGCTAAAGGGATCCAAGTATATGGGGGGACGGGTGTCTGGATGTTGAATCTGATGATCAGCCATGATCAAAATGAATGGTAGAGTAAGCTCGAAGGGCTGAATGGCCTACTCCTGCTTCTACTTTCTATGTTTCTATTACAGCTTATTAATTTAAATTTCACCAGTTGTCATAGCGGGATTCGAATGTTTGTACCCAGAACATTAGCTGAATTAATTAGATTAATAGTGCCTTCCTACTTCACCTCTGGCTACCTTGTAAATTACATAACCATCATACACTTGTCTGTAGCATCTATGCATTTGTATATACATTTGGGTTTTTGATGAAAAAATTTTGGATCTACTTTAGCTATTTCATTTGGTTCAGCCAAACTGGCCAAATCAACATAAAGACCACATACCCTTCATGTTCAGAGATTTACCTCTGCTGTCCGGTATCTAATTATAGCAAAAATGTTCTGCACTACTGTAATGTCCCAAAGACATAAAAGGAAATAACAAACTTCTTTAAAATGGACAACGCAGCAAGACAAGATTGTTTTAATATGTCGTAGCCCCTCGAAGCCTGTTTAACTGAGATTCTCAATCCCAGAATATCTAGATAACAAGGACACTTAAGTCAAACTCCTATTTATTGACTACAGCTCAGGTTTCAACACCATTACTCCCAAAACTCATTTCCAAATCCATGGTCTGGGCCTTGGCACCTCCCTCTGCGACTCAATCCTGAACTTCTTAACTCTCAAACCACAATCAGTAAGGATAGGCAACAACACTTCCTCTACAATCGTCCTCAACACCAGTGTACCTCAAGGCTGTTTTCTCAGCCCCCTACTATACTCCTTATGCACCTATGACTATGGGACCAAATTCCCCTCCAATTTTTAAGTTTGCTGTCAACACCATCATAGTGGGTCAGGTCTCAAACAATGACGAGACAGAGTACAGGAATGAGATAGAGAATCTGGTGCGGCAACAATAATCTCTCTCTCAATGTCAACAAAATAAAGGAGATTGTCATCAACTAAAGGAGAACATCAGCCCACCAACATCTCTACTTTCTCAGAAGACGAAGGAAATTTGGCACGTTAGACATGATGCTCACCAATTTTTATAGTTGCACCATAGAAAGCATTCTTTCTGGTTGTATCACAGCTTGGTATGGCTCCTGCTCTGCTTTAAACTGCAAGGAACTAAAGAAGTTTGTGAATGTAGCCCAATCCTTCATGCAAACCAGTCTCCCATCCATTGACTCTGTCTACACTTCCCACTGCCTTGGTGAAGCAGCCAGCATAATTAAGGACCCCACACAGTACGGACATTCTCTCTTCCATCTTTTTCCATCAGGAAAAAGATACAAAAATCTGATGTTTTCGCTCAAGTTCAGCTTCTCCCCTGCTGCTATCAGTCCTTTGAATGGACTTACCTTGCATTAAGTTGATCCTTCTCTATATCCGAGCTATGTAACACTACATTCTGCACTCTCTCATTTCTTTTTCTATGAATGGTATGCTTTGTAGAGCACGCAAGAAACAATACACCATTGTATGTTAATACACGTGACAATAATAAATCAAATCAAAGAGCAGATCAAGTCTACGTACATCGCCATCCATTTAAAAGAAATGCTGCTCTGCTGCCATTAGCTTGTCGGGGCTTTTACTTTGATTCTAAAAATCACATGAACTAACATTCATTTACTGTACTGTTCTTTATCTGTTAAGAGATTCTTAGCTGGGAAACTCCTCTTTTCTTTCCCTCTTGGCATGCGCATGAAAGAGGGAGGTGTTGCAAACCGTTCTCGGGTTTGAACTTGTGAATAAACTTACTTTCTGTTTTAATTATAGAGAAAATTTGCTGCATGTCACATTTAAAAACTGGATTTCACAAACTGGAGGTTTGGGGAAAGCACATCATTGTCAAAACACCTTTGGGGACAAACGGAGAAAGGATCGAATAGTTCAGTTTGCTGTTATCTCCTATCCATAACACTACCGTGACTAGAAAAAAGACAATCATATTTATTTTCCTTTTTTCTGGTCAGTGTTAACATAGTAGAAGGGTCTGGCACATACAAGGTTAATGTAGGATTGCACACAATAGCACCCACACAGTGATGTGAAACCATACATGACTCAATAACCAGATGTATGTTAAGTCTTCAGATGGAGATAGTTCCATGTCTTCATCCTTTACAGTAATATTTGTATACAGGTGCAAATAGTGAATGAAGACTTGCTTTAACATACAAAAGACTCCAAATCCTGCAACCAATATCACCCCAAAATGATAGTATCAGCAGATTAAAAACCCTCATGAAAAAGGACATCTTCAATAGGTTCTGAGCTAAAAGAAGCTCCCAATTGAAACAATAGAGGCTCAGAAAATTCACCAGAATGAGTTCCAGAGAAGATCCTGTAAGCTAAGAGCAAAAATTTTATTGTAGATGAGCGCACACAATTTCTCTTGCAAGTCCAGCTTCAGTGTTCATGACCTGCAAGGGTAACCCAGATCCTTTTCACTTCCAGTGTGCAGCCAGTTCTGAACAGCCCTTTTACTAATTCAGTCAGAAACATCATTCAAATAAAATCTGTTGTTAATTGAATTCCCTGACTCCAAGTTAAACAGAAGAAAACAAGTAAATAACTGACCCAACTCTCTGAAACTCTCAGTTGCCTGAACAGCAAATCTACGGTTCATTCAGACGTTTTGCTACTCACAATATAGCTTCATTGATTAAATATGTCAGCAATTAGCCAACCCAAGCAGTCATTCAAAATTCTTCATTCTTGATGCACATGGCTTCACAGAATGGCAGCTTGCAAAACTAGCAAGCACAGAGAATTCATCGTTTCTGCAATGATAGGTGACACTATATTGGAAGCCTAAGTTCTTCCAGCAATACTCTCACTTTTAAAATCTTCAACATGGATCACAATTTCTCAGATCCAATTTTGGATATGGGACATATCCAAAACCCAGACATTGGCAAAAAGTCTGCAAATATGCAAGCTAAAGATTATCTTACTTAGACAAGACATTCGAGCTTGTTGAACTGTCTGAACCATGTACAGTCTTCATCCTCTCCTGAGGCAGATTTCCTCCATTGCAGGTTGGTGAGTTATACCCAATGTCACGCCTATTTCCAAGCCAATAACAAAGACCATAACTAAACAAACCTACTCCTCTCCTGACAGAGCAGCAAATGAGATGTGGAAGGATTATAAAGCATCCAAACTGGCTGAACCTTCAATTTCAAGTACTTTGAGGGCAGATTGCATTCTGAGAATCTTGTTCATGTTAATACTATAATCACAATAATTTCAGAATGGAATCAAGGTTGTAACAATGAGGTAAAAGCATAAGACTTATAACAAAGGCTTGAAGTAAATGCAAGTAATTATATCCATGGAATAAGGACTTAGTGTAGTAGGAAGGTCTGGGATACACAGGGTTAATGCAGAGCTGCCCATACTGTGATGCAAGGCAGCATATGATTTAAAATCAGTGTGGTGTTGGCAATAGCTTTATGCCTGTACCCCTTACTGTATATATGGATATAGTTACAATAGTTAACAAAGACTTGTTGTTAATATACAGAAGACTTCTTTAACAGATATGTTCTGCAATGAACTCCATTCCAACAGTAAGCTATAAAAATGATGAGCTGCATTTTCAGCCAAAGGCTGCATCCTACAGCTTTGTTAGGACAAGTTCCTCATGCGCTTTCTCTTTTTGTTGCTACTCAGCACAGGAAGAGAGTTTGCTTCCTGATCCTTCACTTGCCCAGCAGCAGGTAAATAGAACTGCTAATTAAAAACATCTCACACCAAAAAAAGAGGCTTTCTAGAGAGCTGTGTGACAAGGTAATAACTATCAAGCAATGTCGCAGAGTATAAAAAAATTGCTCAGTTCATCTTGTTTGAATATGCTACTTATTATTTGTAAATTTAATTTAAACATAATCACATATGGAAAAATTGTTAGAAAATTCTGAAATGCAATGTCAATTTACAAGCAGTGAGCATCAAGCAGCACATATTCAAATGTCAATGACCATCAAATCTTGTGAACCCATCATCTCTGCTCTTACCTGAATAAATTGGTTCCCTGTCCTTGAATTCTTTGTCCTTGCATTCCTTCGTGACCTCACCCCAATCTCCTTCAGCTTTGTCCTGTCTTACTTCCACCAACCTTTTCAGACACCTGAGCCCTAATATACACAATTTCCCAATTAAACTCCTCCAGCTATCTATCTTTAAAAATGCATGGATTTACAAAGCTTGCACTCGCCTTTTCTCTTCTAACCCTGCTTCATGATTCATCAACCATTGCTTCCATCTAGTTTCCCCACTTTTATCCCATAAAGAATCTTAGATTGTTTTGTATATTAAAGATATTACTTATCTTGTCAGAGGTATAGGGCAACAAGATTCCCCAGTAAAAAATCCTTACGCGAAACCAAAAATACTTTTCAAAACACTAAAATTACACTACAAGTGAAGTTATGCTGAACTAAAATACAACTCTGGTTAGGTCATGACTAGACTGCATCCAGTTTTGGCCATTATACTTCTAAGGGTGCAAGAGTCTTTCAGAGGGTGCAGAGGAAATTTATCAGAATGGCTTCCAGAAGCTGGGATTGTTTTCTTTGGAGTAAAAAAGATTGGGGGGAGATTTGATAGAGAGGCACAAGATGCAACAGGTTTAGATCAGCTATGGATTAGTTTGGCAGAACAGCCCGCTTCTGTGTCATACATAAGCTATGTTATGGTAGACAAAGAAAAGTTGTTCCCCTTAGCTACGGCACAAGAACAAAGGGATAAAGATTCACGATTTTGGACAAGAGATGTGGAGACGACGCAAAGAAGAACTTAATTTAAAAATTCTGCAAGTGGTGACAACCTGAAACTTACAAGGATAAAGTGGAAAAATGGGGCTGACTGGATTGCTCCAGGAAGAGCCAACATGGACTCAATGAGCCAAATAGCTTCCTCATATTTCATTGTGACTCTGACTACACAATTAAGAACCATAATTTGCAACTTTTCAAAAGTATTTCAATTGTGTCTATTGAATGAATGTAACACTCTTCAAAAGTGTAACTTGTGCATTGTGGTTACGGTTCAGCATCAAGTATGGATTTTTACATTTTGGACTGAGTTTACTCTGATTGAAATATAACTGTGAAAATTTTTAGCTTGATTAGCATCATTTTTGGTCAGTAAAGGGAAAGATTTGCATCAGCGTGACTTGTCAACACAAATTCATACACTGTTCTACAGTGAAGGTCAATTTCAGACAAATATCAAGGTGATAACTTTATGCAAATTAGTACTTTAAGCAAACTGGCTCTTCATCAAGACTTCCCTATTGGTCAATTAAATAACAGGCTGAAAGGAATAAGTAAAATACCAGATGAAATGCACCAACTGTGGAACCAAGCAAGGAGTCACACCATCAGCAGTAGAAGAAAACTGTATAAAAAAACTGGAGTTCAAAAATACAAATCTAACAAGTATTTATATTTAGAAGACTTCTTTTAAATGACAAGTTTACATACAGAAACAATAGTCACAGGATAGGTGCCAACCATCATGTCAGCTCAACCATAAGGCACTTTAAAAATCATGTACTCAAGAGTCAAACATTCTCTATGTTTAATAGAATGTTCTGTATACACAAAGCATTCTTGTTACTATTTGTAAAGTGCAATGATGTATAATAATATATGGAGGCCAATGTTCTTAGTTTTTATAGCTTTTCAACATAATATTACAACAAAAAATGTCAAACAGCATCAAATATTTTTCGTGATAAGTAGCTCAAGCAGTCAATATTAATACAACCCAAGAGCCAGCACATGTTTCTCAACAACATTTAAATCAGAACATTTAAGAGAATAGGTGAAAACTTAATTATTTAACTTCTGAAATGCATACTGTAACAAGTTGAGAATCCAAAAAGTAATGTGTATGCATGCTGATCATCTAAAAAGCAATTTTCAACTCTCTAGTAGCATTGTTCTGTATGTCATAAACCTTCTGAACAATTAAAAAGTCTTAAAAATGGGTTTTGCCTTGTGTATTTACAACTTTGTGCATTTAAATCAATGTTCTTTTTAAGTGTCTTTTTACAATTTGAGAGTAGATTTTCTTGCCAATAATAGGTTAAACTGCAATTTAAACCCAAGTTACAAATTTACAATAAGAACAACAACTTTAATACAACTTGCAGCCAAATGAAATACATCTCACCAGAGGCGGAGTTGTAATAACTGTTTTGCCAAATGTGTAACTCAGGTGTGTCAACTGAGCATTTCAGGCCACTGTGGAAGAAAATCTTTTGAACTCATTTGTCACCAGGCAGGTGCAATCTTCTGCAGTTTGCATGCAGGGCCCCAAAGGACATTTAGTCCTCACTTGAACTTCAGCATTCTTTAAGTGGCTGCCAAGCAAATCTGCAAGGCTCTTCTAAAAAGTTCCTCTGATGCTTCTCAAAGGGCAACACCTGAACAGGGACTTGAACCCTGGACCCTCAGATTAAAAGTCTGATGCTCTACCAGCTGAGCTACCCAGGCCAGCTGGTAGAGCATCAGACTTTTAATCTGAGGGTCCAGGTTCAAGTCCCTGTTCAGATGTTGCTTCTCAAAGGGACCAGTAAAGAGGGAAATCAGTTATGATTTTGCATCCTCCACTTGTCCCTTGATTGGTAACCCTACAATTCTGGTAGATCAACTGGCCCTGTGCTCCATCTCATTATTCTTCATCTATCCCCCATCACTCACCAAATTTAAGAAAATTCATGGATTGTTGGAAAACCCTCAAACATATATACGTAGATAAACATCAAACTTGAGAGGCAGCATTATGCAGATTAATACTGAAACTCAAATCTCAGCAATAAAGTCTATTCCATCCCATCAATAGGTCGATCAGTGCAGAACAGTTTCAACAAATCATTTGTTCTCTCAGCTAAACAGAAATATAAAAAGGATAATGAATGAAGCATAAAAGATGCATATTCAGATGAATTTCATGTCTCTATTCAGACTATATTTTCTGTTAAAGAAAAGCAAAATCTTAGTGGATAAAGGGGTAGAGATGGAGAGGAATTAAGGCAAACTTAAATGAATGCAGATTAGGTTGCAAAGGAAGGGGCTCCACTGAAAACATTTTGCCCCATAAGTTAAAACCCTATCCAAAAGGCAACCATGAACATCAAGTTATCAGCTTTAGAAGTACATCATTCCTAAAGATACCTGAAGAATAATCATCCCAGTGATTCAAAAAGTATAATTAAAATAAATTAATATTGGGTAAATAATGGTTTATTGCCAAGTTATACAAAAGGCTTGCTCCAATTTTCAAATTTTAAAATGCAGGATATGGCCACATCAAGCTAAAGGTAGTGAAAATACAATACTGTTGTGTAACAAGTTCTTGATATAACAACTTCTATTAAGAGCAGCAATTTTTGGTACAATATTTGACAGGATAAAGGGTATCCTAAATGTAACAGAAAAAGATAGAATTTGCTTTTCCACTGTTAAGATATACATATAATAGCTTTATTTGTTGACGTCATCAAATTTTACTTAACTGCAGAGTGAACATTATTTAACTTCCCTACAATGAACGAGAAGTTCTGTCTCCCCCCTCAAAGTTTGTTTATAATATAGTACAATAACCTGACAGTATTTTCTATAATAATTCTTATTTCTTTTGATTCGCGCATCGAAGTCTTATATCACAGTAATTATGATGGACAAGGAACATCTTTGGACATGGAAGTAAACATGTAACATCAAAACTCATTCAGGCCATTTCACAAAAGCAAACCTGACAGAAGGTTCCTTACAGTTTATTAAAATATTTTCGTCGGCGTGAAGATTAAAATAAAAAAAAACAGCATTTCGACGCTAACTGAATATCGTGCAATAATCTGGTAGAAGGGAGCTCACTGCGGTATTTTAGTTATTGCTTTCTTCTACCACGATAGCGTCAACCATCGCCCCCCATCACCCGTATAGTATAAATCCCTTTAATTTCTTCCCTTCATAAGTGAGAGATTATTTGGCGGCTGAAAAAAAAGAATAGTCAGCTTCTCCTTAAATCGTGTTAATTCATGTCTCGGGGCTGAAGCAGACAGATACTCACCGGCATCATTTTTGGCGATGTCTCAAAAGCACAATCCCACCAAGAGAAAAGATTCAATTTGTTGCTGATGATCCTGGGGTTCAATGTGAGCGTCGGCGGCTGGGAGGGGAGGGGTCGGAACAAATCGGCTCTGACAAGGGAGAGGGCACCAGTCCAACTCCAGGCCACTGCTACTGCTGCTGGCTTTCCACCCTTCACTCCCGACCCAAGGAGACGGCGACGCCAATGGGCGGCGATTTAAAAATGGCAGCGAGAGTTGTGGGCAGCTTCTTCCCCTCCCCTCCCCCAGCCCGCGAGCGGCGGCGGCTTCTGCTGCTCGGCGCTGCTAGGAGTTTGAAGCCACTTTCCGTTGGGGCTCAGTCGCGATACGGCAGCGCGCGGAAGCCGCGAACGGGAACGCGAGGCCCGGTCAGCTGACACCTCCCCCCTTCGCGCCTGCGTACTCCAGAGTCCGGGCGTCAGGTGCGACTGGTGCCGGTGGCCGTCAGATGATTGGATTTATGGTGTTTCTTTCGAGCACCAACCAAGTCTTTCTTTTTCCACACACACACACACACAAAGGTACGCAACTCACCAGCGCTGTGCCGAAACTCTCATGGTTTGCGCAAAAGGTGAGGAGTGAGTGAGTGAGTGAGTGAGTGGGTGGGGAGGGGGGGAGGTGGGGAGGGGGGGGAGGTGGGGGAGGGGGGGAGGTGGGGGGGGGGGGAAGGCGAGGCCAGCACAAGTCACTGGTATCCTTGGAATGTAAACTCTCTGATGATCTGCAGCAGGGGCTGACTAATGCAGAGGCAATGAGGGAAACATGGCATTGCAGCAACTCGCCCAGAATATCGCTTTCTCTATCACGCACTCCGATCGCCACCTGCTGTCCGACCATGCTTTAAAATGAGCAATCCTTTTGGGAGGTGGGAAGAGAGAATCACCACGCTTTGCTCTGCCATTCATCTTAATGTCATCTGTGAATTTTGACACAGTACACTTGGTCCCCAACTTCAAATCATCTATGTAAATTGTAAACAATTGCAGTCCCTAGGCACACCACTAGTCACTGATAGCCACCAGAAAAATTTCCATTTATCCCCACTCTTTGTTTTTCTGTTAGTTAACTAATCCTTTATCTATGTTAATGACTCCAACGTCATGCACCTTTATCTTATGGAGCAGCCTTTGGTGTGGCCCTTGTGAAATATCTTCTAGAAATCCAGGTACACCATATCCACAGGTTCCCCATTGTCCCCATAACGTTTTCAAAGAATTCCACCAAATTAGTCAAACATGACCTGTCCTTTATGAATCCGTGCTATATCTTCCCTCTGGTTGCAATTTATATCCAGATGTCTCACTATTTCTTCCGTTATGATAGATTCAAACATTTTCTTTACTACAGAAGTAATTGATCTATAGTTAATTGCTTTTTGTCTACTTTTTTAAAAAACTAGTGGTGTCATATTTGCTGTTTTCCAATCCGCTGAAACCAGTGAATTACCAATAGTGCATTTGCTATTTCCCCCACCATCTCCTTTAGTACCCTGGGATACATTCCATCAGGGCCAGGAGATTTGTCTATCTTTAGCCAACTCTTTTGTGAAAACGATAGTTTCTAGGTCCTGACCTACCATGGGCTTCTCGTCACCAGTTTTTGGCATGTTATTTATGTCTTCAACTGTGAAGACTGACAAAATACCCGTTCAATGTCTTAGCCATTTCCTTATTTCCACCTCCCTGTTTATGCTCTGAAGGACAAATGTTTACTCTAGTCACTCCTTTGTTTTACATATTTGTAGAAACTTTTGCTATGTTTTTATATTCTGAGCGAGTTAACTCTCATAACCATCTTACTTTTCTTTACAACTTTTTTTCATGGCTTTTTGTTGATAAAGATTTCCCAATCCTCTAGTTTCCCACTAATCTTGGCCACTTTGTGTGCATTTTCTTTCAATTGAATAACCTCCCTTATTTCCTCAGATATCCATGGCTGATTATCTCTTTTCCTACAGTCCTTCCCTATCACTGATACTTTTGCTGAGTAAACTGAAAAACACTTTGAAAATCCTCCACTGTTCTTTAATAGTCCCACCATTAAGTTTTGCTCCTAGCCTACCTTAGTCAAGTCCTCCCTCGTCCTATTGTAGTCTCCTTTGTTTAAGCACAAGATACTGGTATTGGATTTTACCTTCTCATGCTCTGTGTTTTAAATTCAATAATATAATGATTGCTTCTTCCCAGGGGATGCTTAATAGTTAGGAGCAAAAGCTTGGAATTTCCTTCAAATTGATTTTATTGGCTTTGAGTTTATCTTTGTATAGTGACAATTTCACAAATCCTATATTAGTCAAGCACTTGAGAAAAATCCATCAGCATCATTTACAAATTTAATTTTTAAGGATGTTTTCATAATTAGAGAGAAGCATTTATCAAAGATAGTTTCAGTCCAGAAGTGCATCAATTTGATGAAACTGGACAGGAGTTGTCAGCTAAAGCATGAAAGCTTTGTTCCAAATTAACAGAATTGGTTTAATAATAAGTGATGAGAACAAAAAAATGCTCCAAAGACACAGCAGTTCTGGCAATAATTGTACAGAAAAGCTAACATTTCAGGTCAACATTCTTTCCTCAGAACAGGTAATTGGCAAAAGAACCACAGGCAAGATGAGTTTTTGACTTTCACTGCATTATGATGATCTGGAATGGTGGGTGGGGGTGGGGGTGGGGGTGGAGGTGGAGGTGGAATAAACAAATTTAGAACCATTGAATTGCTAAAGCCCACGAAGAGCCCATTCAGTCCAATTGGGTCTTCGCCAACTCTCCAATCATCTTGCCTGTGTTGACCAACAGTTCTCACCCCTGTGCATTTACTATGGCTAACTCATCTAACCTACATATCTTTGGACTGTGGGAGGAAACCGCAACACCACCACGCAGATACTGGGGGGGGGGGGGGGGGGGGGAGAGGAAGAGAGAGAGGAAGAAATGCAACTCCAGTGACCCAAAGCTGGAATCAAATTTAGGGCCTTGGGACTGAGGCAGCACTGCAACTTTCAAAAGCAAACTGGGGAAATACTTGAAGCTAAAGGAATTGATGGCTTTTGAAGAATTGACCATGGCACAATCAACTGATCAGTCTTGTCATGTGCTCTGAAATTAGGATATTGTAAAATAATAAATATTTTTGATTCTTTAGTTTCTACACTTTCCTAGGAAATTTACTTGAGGCCTTGAATACACTGATACAAGTTGACACGTTTTTTTCTAAAAATAAGAACGGGTGGAGGAAAGAACATATATCTAAATAGTTGAGAGATGTGAATAGTTGCAATAAAACAGGAGAACGTGTACAAACACCCAGCAACTGCTTCCACCTAAGCTTGTGCAATGATACCTCGGAAAAATAAAAAAGTAATCCAAATAATAAGAGTATTCAGCAATTGTCTCCACCCACTCATTCCAAACTTGATGCAATCTTGATTAAAAGCAATAATAGCAATGTCAGAGCAGCAGAATGAAAGTAAAACCATGACAAATACGTTAAGTGATTATTAGTGTGGAACTGGTTTAGTGTAAAGTCATATTTTCATGATTAAAAACTTGAACAGAATAGCCATTAAAATAATAAACATATTCCCAAAGCAATATTTATTGTTATAATTTCATAAACATTGCACAAGTTTGAACAAAATACACA
Source organism: Sphyrna mokarran (assembly GCA_024679065.1). Lineage (NCBI taxonomy): Eukaryota > Metazoa > Chordata > Chondrichthyes > Carcharhiniformes > Carcharhinidae > Sphyrna > Sphyrna mokarran. The sequence goes on from JAGIQG010000015.1 coordinate 32,100,464, forward strand.
ATAAGCTTCGAGATGGTGGTCATTCTTCTGTAACCCATTTCATTAGGCGGTGGTTCACATGATTCTAGCACAAGTTCATGCAATTCAGTAGTGGTATCAGTGTCCTTGACTGGCAGGTTCTAGATATAGTTTAAAAAAAAATCAAAATTTAATACACGATAGAACATTTGTAACTTGAAGTGATAACAAAATGATAATATTCAGTGAGAAAAAAGCAAGTCTATTTTCCATCACATAAAACATGAGGACAGCAGATAAACTAAAACCTATTTCTTTTAAGTAAGGATATTTTGTACAGTGATTGGTGGTGGCTAGAAAAATAAAGTCCCAGGTCGTACATCTGACTAGACTGCACCAGAATATTTTATTTAGTTCTGATCTCCAAAACATTCAAATGCCAGAGTGCAAAGAATAGCCTCAGATCATCTGTAGATTTAGATGATCCTCTTCATGAAAGGAAATATTTTTAAATTTATTCAGACAGACCCTTCCTTTTCTGCAGATATTAAGTTACAACTATTTGACTGCACTTCAACGTGGTAAATCAGCAATAAGGACATGGGAACATGAGAAGGCCATTCAGCTTTTCAAGCATGCTCTGCCATTCAGTAAAATTAATCAGTGAACTAGACTTCTATCTTCCCCCCATCCATAACTCTCAATTTTCTTGGCCATCAAAAATCTGTCCAACTCTGCCTTGAATAAATTCAATGACCCTGCCTTTACTTTTCTTCAGAAGAGAATTCCACATTCTTGTGACCCTGGGGAAAAAAATACTCATCTTTTTTAAGCATTAGACCTCTTAATCGAATCTTTCCTACAAGCAGAAACCTCCGCCAGGTAACTACCCTGTCAAGTCCTCTCAGGATCAATTTGTTTCAATAAGATCACCTCATTCTTCTCAACTCCAATTCCTGTCTAACTTTCCTCATAAGCTCCCTCTCTCATTTCATGCATCAGTCAAGTGAACCTTTTCTGAACTGCTTCTAAAATCAATTATATTTTTTTTTAAAAAAAAAAACAAGGAGACCAAAACTGCACACAGTAGTCCAGATGCAGTCTCACCAAAGCCTGGAAACCATTCGATATTTAATTCCACTTGCATGAAACAACAATATTCCATTTACCTTCCTAACCACTTGCTGTACCTGCATACAAATGCTTTGTGATTTAAGTACAGAGGAATCAGGGTGCCCAGGTCCATAGGTCTGCAGTCTCTCCATTTAAATTAATATGTAATTTGTAATTACATATGTAATATGTAATTTATGTAATGTATAAATATGTAATTCTATTCTTCCTACCAAAGTGGACAAGTTCACATTTTCCCATATTATACTTAGAGACAAAGTGTCCAGGTAACTTTCCCTCCTCTCTGATGCATCACAGTGTCCGAAGTTCAGACCCCAGTTCATGAACTCTTCAGCCAAACTTCAGCACAGGAACAGGCTCTTCAGCCCTCCAAACCTGCACCATGCTGCCTATATGAACTATAACCCCTAACCTTCCGGGGACCATATCCCTCTAATCCCACTCTATACATGTACTTGTCAAGATGCTCCTTAAAAGTCAGTATAGTATCTGCTTCTAGAATGTTCCCCCAGCAAAGTTCCAGGCACCCATCACCCTCTGCCTTCCTCAAACTAGAGATTAAATGCAGACATGTTTTCCATGGATCACATCTGCATCCACTCACATACTATAGCTGCAACACATCACTTGCCTGCCATCCTCAGGTGTTTGAATTAACTAATTATTTTCTTAGTTAAAATCTTAAATAATATCTCTAGTCTTGCTTCTGCTTTTATTATTGTTTCAATAAATATTTCACTTACACAAATTGAAGCACACTAGTTTAGATAATCCAGAATACTCCAACCAATCACCTACCTGCTACACCTCAATTTTGCATTCTCAATGTGGGTTAAGAACCCACTGACTGGCTCTTGATTAGTTGTTTTAAACTGTCCTCATATCTTGCTCTCATTGCAAAATCCAGACCAAATGATTTTGGTCTATACTATTAATGGTTCCCTATGATTGGGTATCATTTCTCCCTTTCAAAATAAGCACCATTTGGTTAAAAAAAAAAACAATCCGAGCCAAATATTCTCCACAACTACCATGTTAATGTTTAACTAAACCAAGGCCACTGCTTTTAGTTCAAGCTATGATCATTAGCACTAACCCAGCTTACTTGGCTGGGAAAGCAGAATCAAACCACTCAACCTACAGCTGAGCTTCAAAACCATCCTGATGCTAATCTTAAGCTTTCACTTTGCCAACATCCATACCGCACTTCTGTTACCTCTTGTTTCATGAATTCCAAATTGCTCAAAATGCTACATGTAATCTTATCCAAGTCCTGTTTAGCTATCAGCCTCATCCTTGACAACAGACACCGATTTGTCTCTTCAAACTCATTGAGCTTCAAATCCTCATCAACAAATTGATGGCTTGATCCATTCCAGCTCCATTTCCTTCAAACTTACATTCCCTATCCCTTTGGTCGTGCATGCTTTCCCCCATAATAATTCAATATCTATCCCAGGGTGCTTTGTGAAAATTGCTATATAAATGCAAGCAGTTGGTTCTGCAAGTTTATTGAAGCACGTTGCAAAATATCAAAATAAAAACAACAGTTAAAAGATAAAAATCCAAGAAGGATTATGAAGCCATTGTTGATTTCTTTCACTGTTCTGCACATTGTATTCACACAGCAACTTTCACATTCACAGAAAGAGTCCCAAAGAATTTCAGAATTAATTACTTTTGAAGTACAGTATGTGGCGTAAGACTGGACTCAATATAGACCAATTGGGTAGGAGAGGCTAATTCCCTTTCCTGAGGGATGTTCGTGAACCAGTTACGTTTTTACAAAAATCTACCAGATTTCATGATCAGTTTCCATTACTCACCCATGTTATTAAAGTTATTGAATTCAGTTCCACAATTAGCCATAATGAGATTTAAATCCACAACGTCCAGTTGTTTAACCATAAAATGAAGGATTAATCTCCTGAGAGTCAGCAGAATGCCCTTGCTATTTTTCTAGTAGTACAATGAGATCTTGGAACAGTAATCCAACTGAACATCTCATTCAAAAGATGGCAATGCCTTATCCATCTAAATTAAATGCTCAAGACTTGCAGTAGCTTACATCACCAACTTCTGAATCAGAGGCAATTTGTTTTCTTTATTCTTTCATGAAACATAGGAGTCACTGAAAAGGTCAACACTTGTTGCTCATCCCTAATTGCCCTTGAACTCAGCAGTTTGTTCGGCTATTTCAGAACATGTGTGAAATGAAAATATTTTGGATTCTGAGGCAAGGTGGAGCCTCATTGCAAAGGTGGATATAATGAGTTATTGTTATTCCTGTGAAATATAAATGCCATATGCAGCTCTCTTAGAGTTACAAACAACATCCATTCCATGCAAGATGAATGACAAAACACTGATATTTCGAAATGCATTAAAATTCATTTCAAGCAACATGTTTGCAACATTGGAAGACAGCACACCAAGTATATATTGTGGCTATAATGGTACAATCTGTTAAACTGCAGACAAATCAAGCACTCAGCCCATACATGATTTGTGACTGACTCATGCTTGGATGGAGTTCCAACGGACTTTTTCTGTTTTTTTGTGGACAACCTTACAACACAAACATTGGCAGATTATTTTACAATGGATAGGAAAGAACACATTATGGGAAAAAGGAGGACAATGTAATTAGCTTCAGATTATTTGTATAATGAATCAGCACAGGTTTGATGAGCCAAATAGTTTTCCTCAGTTTTATAAATATTTCTGGTTCCTTCAAGGGATCAAATCTTCAATCTTTTTAGATTCTATGACCATCAGCACATTTCCAAAATGGCACGAAGCAACCAGGACAAAGTAATTGGATGAATAATATGCCATATAGGAGCTTATTTTTAAAACCTCCCTACCAAACCCTGATCCTTTTGTCAGCTCTAGATTCAGTTTTTCCAAAATCCTCTTTGTTGGCATTAAGCTCAACCATAACCACAAACTCAACTTCACTACCCACATTCAATCTAATAAAATAATTCTGCTCCCTTATTTACTTCCTTTGACTCGCCATCCTTTGGTGTATCAATTGCAAAGCAGTCATCTCTTTAAAGTTTCATGTATTATCCGTGCCATTTCCTTCAACACCTCCACGTTCTATTCTAGAATTCAAAATTTTTAAACCATTTATCTACTTCTGTTCAAATCTGGTCCCTTGTTTTGTTCTATTGATGTATTTTGCTAAAAGCTCTATACAAATGCAAATTGCTGGTTGTTGTTATCAACTGCAGCCTATTCCATGGCATCAGAATCTTACGATATTATAGAATCGTACAATCCCCAGTACAGGAGGCAGCCATTTGGCCTATCAAGCCTTCACTGACCATGATCCCATCTGGGCCCCATTCCTGCAACCCAACTTATTTACCCTGCAAATTCTCTTGACACTAAGGGGCAACTCAGCATGGCTAATTAACCTAATGCACACATCTTTGTGTGGAGGAAACAATGTAGACATGGGAAGAACGTGCAAACTCCACATAGTCACCCAAGGCTTGAATTGAACCCAGGTCCCTGGCGCTGAGAGGCAGAAGGGCTGAGCCACCAAGCCATCCATAGGATTATTTCTTCATGCAATTCTATGATTAAAGCTGCACCAGATGCCCCTTCAAAAGAAACCAGTAAGCCACCTGTGGCCAAACTAAGTGCCACTGGCATATCATCAGTAAAGTGTGCAATAAACAGAATTTTCAGAAAGACATTAACATCCACCGTGATCTGTGTTTTTGAAAGGGAAGAGAGAAAGACTAAAAAGAATGCAAGATATTTACAAAAATGCAGCAGCCACTTTTTTTTTTAAATAGACCAAAGTCCCATAAACAGCAATTAGAAATCTGTTATTATTGTTAGATTATGGATAAGGATTGAGTTACCATTTCATCAGCAGAATTTTCTTGCTGTCATTCAAATATAGTTGCAAAATCTTTTATTACAGCCCAAAGATAAAATGGCACCCCAATTCAACAATTTCATAGGATGGCACCTCCAGCAGTCCAGCCCACCCTTAATACCTCACTGAAATGTCAGTTTACATTTTACGTGCAAGTATCTAGAGTTAGATTTAAACCGATGAACTTCGGACTTAAAGGCAACAGTGCTACTACTGAAGCAAAGCAAATTTGAGGAAATGCTGGTCACTCCGATAGTATTACATGCACAAAAAATGTGTAAACTTAAAAAATTGTCCCAAATGTCAGAGGCATGTTCAGCTGGAAGAGACAAATGTTTGAAATGGATAAATACTTACTGTCCTTTACTGCCTTTTTACCTGCAAGTACAAAGATATGATTAGTATGTGCAAAATATACTATATTTCTATGTCTTTTAAAAAACATTTAGTTACATTGTGCAGTGGGTATAAAAGGATATGGGCCAATTGGGATCAGCTTAGGAGTTTTTTTTTTTAAAAAAAAGGCATCATGGACTAGTTAGGCCGAAAGGCCTGTTTCCATGCTGTAAACCTATATGACTCTAAAAGTAAAACATTTCTCTTGGGAATTATTGTCAGCCAGTATGCAGCATGATTGTCTCAGAGCTAAAGGTCTGATTTCAAGCCTTGAGAGTCACAAAAGGAGCATTCATAATGTGGCCAAAGAGGTTGATAAACCTTTTACAGTCACTGTGGTCCATGTGGTGTGGGTATACCCGTTGTGCTGATAGGAAGGAAGTTTCAGGATTTTGACCTAACAATGGTGAAGGAACGACATGAGGATGATGTGTAAGCTTGGAGAGGAACTTGCAGATGTTGATGTTCCCATGCACCTGTTATCTTTATCCTTTGAGGTGGTAAAGATTGTGGGATGAAAGTACACTCAAAGGAGCCTATGTTGTTGCAGTGCATCTTGTAGATGCCACACATTGCTGCCACTGTGCGTTGGTGGATAGTGTGCCAATTGAATAGGTTACTTGTCAAATAGTGGTGTCAAACTTTTTGAACGTAGCTGAAATGGCCCTCATCCAGCCAAGTGATAAGTGTTGAGCAAGGAGTGAATGGGACAAGAACAAAAAGGTCTGCGAAAAACTGGAGAGAATAAACAAAAGAATTAGTCTCCCAAAATAGCAATACAGTAAGAAATAAAAGTTGTTCTTTGGGTAGGAATGCTGTCAGAAACCACCATTTTTGGCATAACATTTGGCCCAGAAAAATCACAGAAACCTACAGTGCAGGAGGAAGCCATTCAGCCCATTAAACTGACAACAATCCCACCTAGGCCTTACCCCCTCCCCAATCCCTCTAACCAACACATCCCAGGACACTAAGGGACAATTCTGCATGGCTTATCAACCTAACCCACACATCTTTGGACTGTAGGAGGAAACCAGAGCACTCAAAGGAAACCCATGCAGACACAGGCAGAATGTGCAAACTCCATACTGAGTGACTCAAGCCAAAAATCGAACCCAAATCCTTGGACTGAGAGGCAGCAGTGCTCACCATGCCACCCATTTTAAGATTTTTAAAGAAGTTTAAAATTTGTATTCTTACTAAATGGTTTTTACATGAACATAAAAGCTCCTGGTGTAAAGGAAAAGGTGCAGGTGCATGTGATGGTTGAGGATGTGTTGCCTATTAGAGGAATAGGGGGCGTGGGAGAGCCTAGTAGCGATTCAGCAAATAAGGTCCAGGCAAACACTGGTATTAAGGCACTTTACGTGAATGCGTGAAGCATTCAGAACAAAGTGGATGAGCTGATGGTGCAAATAGATGCAATCTAGTGGCCATTACAGAAACATGGTTGAGGGGGGAACAAGGATTGGGAGCTGAATGTCCATGGATATCAGGTGTTTGGGAAGGATAGACAAGAGGAAAAAGGGGGTGGGGTGGCTCTGTTGATTAAGGATAGTGTGAGGGCGGTGGTAAGAGAGGATATAGGCCCCAAAGAGCAAAATGTGGAATTGCTGTGGGTGGAGATAAAAAATAAGGGGAGGAAGACGCTGGTGGGTGTGGTCTATAGGCCCCCTAATAGCAACTTTGAAGTGGGGAGGGCTATAATCAAACAAATAAAAAATGCGTGCAGAAATGGGACGGTGTTAGTAATGGGTGATTTCAATCTGCACATCGACTGGGCGATGCAAGTCCGACACAATGGGCTGGAGGAAGAGTTTTTGGAATGCTGTAGGGCTGGGTTCCTTGAACAGTATGTTACGGAACGAGAGAGTGAGCTATCTTAGACCTGGTACTATGTAATGAGGTGGGTAGAATGAGGGATATTTGTGTGAGGGATCCTCTAGGGATGAGTGATCATAGTATGGTAGAATCTATGATGCAGATGGAGGATGAGGTAGTGGAGTCCTAGACCTGTGTACTAAGCTTGAACAGAGGGGACTATGATAGGATGAGAGGGGAATTGGCGACTGTGGATTGGAGGAGTGCGCTGGTTGGTAGGACGGCTGAGGAACAGTGAGGGATTTTTAAAGAGATCTTTTTCGGTACCCAGCATAAATATATTATAATGATGAAGAAGGGAAAATCAGCCGTGGTTCTCCAAGGAAATTAGGGAGATTATTAAATCTAAAGCTGAGGCGTTCAGAACAGCTAAAAATAGTGGGCGATCGGAGGACTGGGAAAGTTTTAAACAACAGCAGAGAGTGACTAAAAAGGTGATTAAAAAAGGAAAGATGGAATATGAGGCTAAACTAGCTCGAAACATCAAAAAAGGACAGTAAGAGTTTTTTATAAGTATATGAAGAATAGGAGGATGGCCAGAGTTAAAGTAGGACCCTTGGAAGATGAGAGGGGTGGTTTAATGGTGGATGACAGGAATATGGCAGAGACCTTGAATAAGTTTTGTGTCGGTCTTTACGGAGGAGGATGTAAATAGCTTGCCCGAACTCAAGGATAGAAGGGTGGTAGAAGATGAGATCCTTGATGAGATTACAGTCACTAGATGCTTGATAGCCTAATGGGGCTGAGGGCAGATAAGTCCCTGGGACCAGATGGAATGCATCCCAGGATCCTCAAAGAAATGGCAAAGGTGATAGCGGATGCCCTGGTAATCATCTTTCAAAATTCGCTGGACTCCGGAAAAGTGCTGAAAGATTGTAACATTAGCTGTTTTCCATCGCTGTTTCTGAAGGATAGCATTCAGAAGGCAGGGAATTATAGGCCGGTTAGTTTAATGTCTGTAGTAGGAAAAATGCTCGAGTCTGAAGTCAAAGCAGAAATAACGAGGCACCTGGATACGAATGGTTTGATCAGGCAGACGCAGCATGGATTTGTTAAGGGGAAGTCATGCTTGACGAATTTATTGGAGTTCTACAAGGAAGTGACTAGTGCGGTAGATAGAGGAGAACCAGTGGATGTAGCGTTTTTGGATTTCCAGAAAGCGTTCGTTAAGGTGTCTCACAAAAGATTGCTGCAGAAGGTTAAGGTGCAGGGAGTCGGGGGTAGGGTGTTAAGACTGGATAGAGGATTGGTTGTTTAATAGGAAGCAGAGGATAGGTATTAATGGGTGCTATTCTGATTGGCAACCGGTGACTAGTGGAGTGCCCCAAGTTTCGGTGCTGGGGCCTCAACTATTTACCAGATCAGAGTTGTGGAGGGGTTTCTTCACACAGAGTGGTGAATCTTTGGAATTCTCTGCCTGATGAGGTGGTGGAGGCTTCCTCACTGAATATGTTCAAGTCAAGAGTGGATAGACTTTTTAATTGACGAGGGAATTAAGGGTTACGGGGAGAAAGCAGGAAAGTGGTACTGAACCACTACAGATCAGCCATGATATTATTGAATGGCGGGGCAGGCTCGAGGGGCTGTATGGCCTACTTCTGCTGCTATTTTTTATGTTATGTAAAATGCCACAAACAATTGAATGTGACATAATTCTTTGTGGGGAGGTGGGGGTGGGAAGACAGAGTCTTACTGGTACCAATAAGACCATTAAAGTAATAGAATTTTACAATGCAGAAGGTGGTCATTCAGCCCATCAAGTCTGCACCACCACAATCCCACCCAGGCCCTCTTCCTGTAACCCCACATACTTATCCTGTTAATATCCCTCGTACTCAGGTCTATTTATCATGGCCAATCAATTTAACCCACGTATCTTTGTACTGTGGGAGAAAACCAGAGTACCCAGAAGAAACCCATGTACACACAGGGAGAATGTGCAAATTCCACAGTGACCCAAGGCCAGAATTGAAGCTAGGTGCCTGATGCTATGAGGCAGTAGTGCTAACCACTGTGCCCCCCTCAATATCTAATATGTCAAGACACATTAAAAACCAGTTCACATTTTGCTCAAGGACACTCACCTCCGTATGATATCTTGTAGTACAAGTAGGTGGTGATAGCTAAACTCGGCCATAATTCTCGATAAGCAATAGCATAGGGTTTCATTACTGCCCACCATTCTGCAATAGCACGACCAGCCATCGTCTATGAATTAAAATACATTGAAACACTGTGAAGGACTATTAACCACCTTCAGAGATCACGGCGACTTATTTGCAAAAATACAAAGTTAAGAATCGCTCAAATGCTGTTCACTGCAAATTTGGCTTCAGGTCCCACCAGATAGATGTAGGTTGCTGTGCAGCTGCAGATATCTGACTGACTGCAGCCTAGGCCAGTTAAGGAAGTTAAGACAACTTCTTAAATTACTAGGCCTGAACAGCACCCATAGTCGGCTGGGAGAGACCGACAGGACTGGAGGGGGACTAAAGAATAACAGAATTGACCCGACACCCCTTACAGTAAATGTTACAACGCTCACGTCCCGCAACATCACATATATTAAACCAGAAACAAGTATAACCCACTTCTTCGCTGCCTCAGTCACCAGGAAGGTCACCAACACCTCACACCGCTCTCACTGTCGGCTCGATGCAAGAACAATCACCTCGTTGCTAGCACCGTACACAGCCCCCACTAGTGGAAGGAGCAATAAATACTGCTGTAACTTGCCTGTAATCAATGGGATGGCAGTGGAAATGTGGCAGGCAGATTAGTGAAAAACTGAGTTGCTGGAATGAATAAGACTCCAGAAAGACAGTGCATCTAAAGTAAATCTTTTCTTTATCTATTTGCGAGACAATTTAGGTTACATTAACATTGCAACAAAATTGCTATGAAAATCCCCACACTCCAGCACATATAGGAGAATTTAGTATGGCCAATGCATCTAACCAGCACATCTTTCAGGATCGTGGGAGGAAACCAGAGCACCCAGCGAAAACCCACACAGACACAGATAAAACATGCTGACTCCATACAAACAGTGACCCAAGCTTGTAGTTGAACCATGGCCTCTGGTGCTGTGAAACAGAAATGCGAACCACTATGCCATCAGGATAATGACATTAAAAAGATGCTGTTGGTGATAAAATGATGATACATGTTTCAGTTCAATGGTTTTTCTCACCACAGATTAAGCTGCTAAGTATTTCCAGCATTTTCTATATTATTTCTATCTCTTTATTTCAAGAGGTCCATTATCCACAGTATATTGCTGTTGTATGATATACATAATGACCTGGTCCTTATTCTTTACAATAAAAATCTGTCACAGGTTGCATAGCCCATTGAAACTTGGTATCAAGAGACATTTACAGTGGAATTCCAATGTCAAAATGTCAACAACACATTGTATTTATATAGTCATCTAACACTGAAGAACATCCCCAAGCTCAGAAGCCTAACTGAAATTAAAATGTAAGCCAAGAAAAAGGAGATAAAAGGAGAAAATGCTAAAAGTTTGATGAAAAAAGGTAGCTTTTGTGAAGAATTAAAAGACCAAGGGGGTGGGGGAGTAGTCATGGTGCAGAGGTAAGGAATAATACATTGCACAAGCAGCCAGAATCAGAGCTAAAGTTCAGAGGAGGCACTGTTGCATTGGATGAGGTTACAGAGAAAATGATGATGAGTGAAGGTATATAGGAATATAAACATGCAAGTTTTAAATTTAAAGTGTTGGGAAACTGAGAGCTAGTATATGTCAGTGAGGCAAGTAAGGCTTCTAGGCTGCAGAGTTTTGGATGAGCTGATATACCAAGGTTGGATAATGGGAGGTCTGATCAGGAGAGTATTAGGATAGTCAAAGCTAGCAGTAACAAAGACATGCATAATAATTTCCTCAACAGGTATGCTTGAGTCGGTTAGTGTTATGAGGTGGTAGAAGGTAGTCTCTGTGATGGGGCCAGAAGCTTAATTTATGCTTAAACAAGATTTTGACATTGGACGAAACCTAATACAGCCTGAGACAATGGCCAATGGATGGAATTGTTGGCAGTGATATAGAATTTACGGGAATGGTTTCAGTTTTCCTAACAGTTGGGTGAAATAGTGTCTCATCAAAAACATAAATGCTGGATAAGCAATCTGACAATATCAGTGGAGGAAGTTGTTTCAAATTTGTTAAGGAATTTCAATCACATTGGAGTTTGCTTAATGATAAATTGCTTATTGTTATAATCTATGTTATGCCAAGCAAATTTTTGACCGTTGTCTATGTATCTATCACTTCTTCAGATGTCTCCTTTAAGGACCTAGGATGAAATCCCTCAGGACCAGTTTAACATTTAGCATTTCATTCGAAGGATAATATTTGACAATCCCTTATTAATCAAAGCCTCTGACTCAAGGCAGCCTTTATTACAAAGAGATTGAAGAATGAGTAAAAAGGTTTTGGTGAGACTATACTTGGAGCATTATATAGAGTCTTGTATTCCTAAATAAGGATATCGCTTTTCTAAAAAAATCATTCATAGGATGTTTGCGTTGCTGGCCTAAGGTCAGCATTTATTGACCATACTGAATTGGTCTTGAGAACATAGACCATAGAACATTACAGCGCAGAACAGGCCCTTCGGCCTTCAATGTTGTGCCGACCAATTAGGAAAAAGCAATGACATAGAACATAGAACATTAGAGCGCAGAACAGGCCCTTCGGCCTTCGATGTTGCACCAACCAATTACGAAAAAAGCAATGACCCTCCAAACTAAACCATTCCCTTCTCTTCCATAAACTTATCAACTAACCTCTTAAATGCCACCAAACTTGGCGCATCTACAACTGCCGCAGGCAGGGCATTCCACTCCCTAACCACCCTCTGGGTAAAGAACCTACATCTGATATCCGTCCTATAACTATCACCCCTTAATTTAAAGCTGTGTCCCCCCATGCTAGCTTTCTCCATCCTAGGAAAAAGGCTATCACTGTCCACCCTATCTAAAACTCTAATCATCTTATATGTTTCGATAAGGTCTCCTCTTAGCCGCCTCCTTTCTAACGAAAACAACCTCAAATCCCTCAGCCTCTATTCATAAGACCTGCCCTCCATACCAGGCAACATCCTGGTAAACCTCCTCTGTACCCTCTCCAATGCCTCCACATCTTTCTTATAATGCGGGGACCAGAACTGCACACAATACTCCAAGTGTGGCTGCACTAGAGTTTTGTACAGTTGCAACATGACGTTGCGGCTCCGAAATTCAATCCCCCTACCAATAAAAGCCAAGACTCCGTATGCCTTATTAACAACCTTATCGACTTGATTGCCAACTTTCAGGGATCTATGCACATATACACCGAGATCCCTCTGTTCTTCAACACTATTAAGAGTCCTACCATTAGCCCTATACTCTACACATTTGTTATTCCTGCCAAAGTGAATTACCTCACACTTTTTCGCATTAAACTCCATTTGCCACCTCTCGGCCCAGCTCTGCAACTTGTCCAAGTCTCTCTGCAAACTATAACAACCCTCTTCACTATCTACTACTCCTCCGACTTTGGTGTCATCCGCAAATTTACTAATCCATCCTTCAATACCCTCATCCAGATCATTTATAAAAATTACAAACAGCAGGGGCCCCAAAACAGACCCCGAGGTACACCACTTGTCACCGAACTCCACGATGAATATCTCCCATCAACCACCACCCTCTGTCTTCTATCTGCTAGCCAATTCCTAACCCAATTAGCTAAATCACCCTCTATCCCATACATCTGCATTTTCTGCAGAAGTCTTCCATGGGCCACTTATCAAACGCCTTACTAAAGTCCATATATACCACATCAACCGCCTTACCCCCATCCACCTCTTTGGTCACTTTTCAAAAAACTCAATAAGGTTAGTAAGGCATGACCTACCCTTCACAAAACCATGCTGACTATCCCCAATCAATTCATTTCTCTCTAAATAACTATAAATCCTATCCCTAATAATTCTCTCCAATACTTTGCCCACGACAGAAGTAAGACTCACTGGCCTATAATTCCCTGGAAGGTCTCTCTTCCCCTTCTTGAACAATGGGACCACATTCGCTATCCTCCAGTCCTCCGGAACCACACCCGTAACCAACGACGACCTGAAGATCAGAGCCAGAGGCTCTGCATCTCCTCTCTTGCCTCCCAGAGAATCCTAGGGTAAATCCCGTCCGGCCCAGGGGACTTATCCAACTTCAAACCCTCAAGAATATCTAGCACATCCTCCCTATCTACTTCCATACTTTCCAGTTTGCAACCCTGTACCTCAGTGTTCTCCATAACTACATTTACATCACCCTGCGTGAATACCGAAGAGAAATATTTATTCAGTGCCTCTCCAATCTCTTCAGGCTCCACGCACAACTTCCCACTGCTGTCTATGACATACTTATCAAGGACTCGCAGTAGCTGCTCCTTGAATAAGCTCCACATTTCAGATGTTCCCAATCCCTGTAGTTTCCTAGTCCAACCTATGCACCCTAATTCCCTCCTTATGGCCTCATAATTACCATTCCCCCAGTTATAACTACTGCCCCCAGCTTCATGCCTATCCCTATCCATCACTAAGGTGAACGTAACCGAATTGTGGTCACTATCAGGTAGTGATGAACTACTGTGGTCACTATCAGGTAGTGATGAAGGTAGTGGTGAACTGCCTTCTTGAACCACAGCAATTCATGTGGTTTAGGTGCACTGATAATGCTGTTCGGAGGGGAATTCCAGGATTTTGATCCAGTGGCAGTGAAGAAATGACAATATATTTCTAAGTCAGGATAATAAACTGCTTGGAGAGGAACATTCTGGTGGTGATATTCCCATGTTTTTGCTCCCTTTGTCTTTCTGGCAGTAAATGAGTTAATGTGTATAGAAGTATCAAAGAATGACAATGGGGGCAAGAAGAACCTTAGACATTGGACCGAAAGGCAGAGCTTAGTGTAGAGAGCTTGAGATGGCAAGGGGCTGGTGAGGAGGTATAGCTTGGCATAGGTGGCATGAGAGGGACATTTTGAACTTAGTTTTCTCAAAGTTTTCATATGCAACTAGGATTAATGGTTCTTTTCAGGGACTGTGAATGATGACTCTTTAAGAACTTGGCCTGAATCCATGAAAATTACAGAGAAGTAGGACTTGCCTAATCTCGCAATGGTGCTGGCCAGATTGGGAATGCTGAGTGCAGGTTTTTTTATAGAAAGCAGCCTGCACCCTTTAAAGGCACCTTGGAAATTAGACAGTTAAGGAATGGAGTCAGAAATCCCAGAATTGGGACCAGCCACATTTTTAAAAAGTTCCCGAGTGAATTTGACTCAATGAAAATCCAGGCCTAAGATTTGAGATAATTTAAGTGCTTCAGACAGTGCAGTGAAGATAAAAGACTATTCCTTCATGCCAAACTTCTGTTATGAGGTTGCAAATGAGAATTCAACCTTCCAACTTTCAAAAGAAATGTGTTGATCATTTTGAGGTCCAAATAATGGCCAGCAAAAAGTAATTACAACATTTAAAAAGCAGAAAATAATATTGCAAGTTATTTAGGATCAGTAGATCACTGGTTTGAACTAGTAAAATGCAAATATAGAACTTAGCATGACTTTGTTCCTAACATAAAGCAATAAATACACAGAATGAACTGTACAATGTAGTTTCAAAGTTTATTTATTATTGTCACAAGTAGCTTACATTAACACTGCAATTAAGTTACTGTGAAAATACCCTACTCACCACACTCCAGCACCTGTACGGGTACACTGAGGGAGAGTTTAACATGGCCAATGAGCCTAACCAGCACATTTTTTTGGACAGTGGGAGGAAACCACAACACTCGGAGGAAACCTACGTAGACACAGAGAAAACATGCAAACTCCACATAGACAGTGACCCAAGCCAAGAGGTAAACCAAAGTCCCTGACACTGTGAGGCAGTAGTGCCAACCACTGTGCCATCCCCATATTGGAGGTGAAAACCTGATAAAAGATTCAAGAACAATTAGATTTCATAAATATTGGACTTAAGGGCCTTTCACAATGGTTTTGTTAAGGTGAACCCAATGATGTCTCTTTCCATAATTATCTTGTGAGTTGCAGTGCAAAGTAACCAGTTGAACTGAGAGTTGTGCAGATACATGATATAGATGATGCACAGCTTCCAGTGATGTTTTTTATTTGTCCACTAGGTGGTACATCATATCGCTTTCTCCCACTCGTCTGCAGTTCATTGTATTGCTTGTTGCATCACAGATTTAAGTGTTGAAATGCAATCACAGTTCAAACAAGAAACAACTCTTGTGTCACTCATATGAACCTATGAACCTATGAACATATGAATTAGGAACAGGAGTAGGTCATTTGACCTTTCCTAACTGCACTGCCATTCAATAGGATCATGGTTCATCTGATTATGGCTTCATTTTCTTGTCTACCACATTATATGCATTCATAACCCTTGGGGAAACATCAACCAAATGTCAACTATTGAAACTACTTAACCAGATGCTCATTTTTTATAACAATTGATGGTCTTTCAGTTGAAATTGTTCAGCAAAGGATTTTTTTCATTAGCCTTCAGTGACAGCTTTACCTGTTTTTTTAATGTTTAAAAAGAGGGGCATTAAAAAAAATTCTGATCTTGATGTTTGAACAATCTTTATCTACCATTTCATTATACCCACACTGTGGGTTAAATCATTTACAACCACCAAAATGGGGTCTGTTTGAACTCAACATCATGTTCAAATGGCCCTGTTAAGTTTGTGTTTCTCTTCTGAGTAAGTCATACCATGTTTCCTTCTCCTGTCAGCAAACATGAGACTTACTGCAAAATGGGGATGAGATTTCAGCATCTGGGTTCTGCTCACTATTCTCAAAGATCCACAGAATCTTCCCAACTCTGCGAAGATATAGCCACAAAAGTCCCTCTCATAGTTTGAATATACTCAATGACTAAACATTTTCAGCCATCTGGGATAGAGAATTCCAAAGATTCACACACTCTAAATGCAGAAATTCCACCTTACATCAGTCTTAAATGATTGTTTCCTTGTCCTGAGATTAGTTGTAGACTCTCTAACCAGCAGATAAACTAACAGCATTTTATGGCCGAGATTTTACCGGCCCACCCACCACAGGAATTGGAACGGGCCAGGGGCAGATCATGGAAAGATCCGATGAGCTCAGGTAGGATTTTACAGTTTTGGTACAAGCAAGACTGTAAAATCCTGCCCATAAGTTTCAAATGTGATCACCTTCTATTCTTCTAAATGGTTAGGTTAGTAGTTACAGGCCTAATCTAGTTTCTTATTATCTTGACTCCAAACTGTCATCCAAGGTCACAGTCAGTAAGGATAGGTAGGCATCAACACTCCTCCACAATCATCCTCAATAACGGTGCCTCACAAGGCTGTATTCTCAGCCCCCTGTACATACCCCTTATGCACCATGATTGTGTGGCCAAATTCCCTGCCAATTCGATTTTCAAGTTGCTCACGACACCAGATCTCAAACAATGATGAGACAGAATATAGGAAGGAGATAGAGAATCTGGTGAACAGGTGCGGCGACAATAATCTTTCCCTCAATGTCAACAAAACAAAGAAGATTGTCATTAACTTCAAGAAGTGCAGAGGAGAACATGCCCCTGTCTACATCAATAGGGATGAAGTAGAAAGAGTTGAGAGCTTCAAGTTTTTAGGTGTTCAGATCACCAATAACCTGACCTGGTCTCCTCATGCCTTCACTATAGTTAAGAAAGCTTAACAATGCCTCTACTTTCTCAGAAGACTAAGGAAAGTTGAATGTCAATTACAATTCTCACCAGTTTTTACAGATGCACCATAGAAAACATTCTTTCTGGTTATATCACACTTGGTATAGTTCTTACTTTGCCCAAGAAATTACAAAAGATCATAAATGTAGCCCAATCCATCACACAAACTAGCCTCCACCCATTGACTCTGTCTATACTTCCCACTGCCTCAGCAAAGCAACCGGCATAATTAAGGACCCCACGCACTCTGGATGTTCTTTCTTCCACCTTCTTCCGTTGGGAGAAAGATACAGAAGTCTGAGGTCACGTACCAACCAACTGAAGAACAGCTTCCGTCAGACTTTTGAATGGACCTATCTTGCATAAAATTGATCTTTCTCTACATCCCAGCTATGACTGTAACACTACATTCTGCACTCTCTCATTTCCTTCTCTATGAATGGTATGCTTTGTCTGTTTAGCGCACAAGAAACAATATTTTTCACAGTTTACTAATACATGTGACAATAATAAATCAAATCAAATCAGTTTGATTCTTGATTGCAAATGAGCTTTTCAGTGCAGAGAGGAAGGTCAAAGGCCTGTCTCAAGGTATATAAAATATTAACTGGTACATATAAGACATTTTAAGTAAGACAATAGTCGTAAATGTATTCAGAATAATCTTTCAGGCAATGCAAAGATACTGGACTTTGAGAGATAAACTATGTGCCAAATTACTTTTATGAGCCAAATTACTTTTCCTGCAGTTTAATTGCTCTCGTCCTACAAACAAATATGTACAGAGTACATTTATCATCAGAACAACACCCACACTGACATTATTATCACTCTCCTACTTTTGTTAGATGACTGCCAGAGATTTTCTGTCAGTGACAGGGATATTTAAAGGAAACCTGCAACCCCCATGCTAAGAGGAGTCATATGGAGTTGAAACATTAACTCAGTTTCTCTCACCACAGATGCCGCCAGACCTACTGAATTAATCCAGCATTTTCTATTTTGGTTTCAAGATTTTGCTTTTATCTAAAAGAAATTCACCTGGCTGTCTGCACATCTTTGTGGTCAGTAGAGCTAATGGTCTTGGAGCTGGTCGGCCAATCTCCCAATTCAGGGAGAGCAAACAATCTTTCAAAAAATCTTACCCAGATTCACATACACTGCATACTTAGCCTGAACTGGGATGGTGCAGACAGATGCAAGTGAAGGTCATAGAGTGAGGTCATCGGTTTATATCACTCACCATGATTGGCACTAAAGTAGCAGATACTTAGGCTGTGTCAAGAGTAGCAAAAATTAATTTCAAAGGTAAAGCCTGATGCTAGCTCCAGTTTTTTTCACAGTGAGCAAATGTGATGGATACCTGGGATATGTGTTTGGGCAATATCTGTACTGGTCAGTTTTTCACTTTGTCCATTATGAACAAAAGCATAGCAAATCAAAATGAAATGAATTTCTTCTCTGTATTGCAGCTTTTATGTACTTCATAGAAAGAATCAGGGCACTACAAGCAACACTGTCTTCAAGATGTGAGCCTACATAATCATCCTAAAGGTACCAGCCAGTGAATGAAGCAGGCTGTGCACAGCAAATAGACATCAGAGGAAGCATTGCTACATACCTTTAAACTGTGGAATAGCTGGACGCATTTGTGTGGCACATAGGCATGTCAATTGGATCAATGATAAATCAGCCAAAAGCCAGGTGTCCAGAATGACTTTCTATGAGGAGTTACCAGTCGTGTATGGTATTGGTCTCCTTTTAGAAAGATGTAATGATGAAACCAGTGATGGTTGAGCGGGTTGTCCTTTGAGGAAAGGTCAGACATGCTATGTTTGTATCCATTGGAATTTAGGAGAATAAGAGATGACTTCATTGAAACATGTAAAGTACTGAGGGGACCTGACAGGGTGGATATGGAAAGTTTGGATCCTCCTGTGGGAGAATCTAGAACTGGGAGTCACTGTTTAAAAATAAACAGTCGTCTATTTAAAACAGAAATGGGGACAGAAAATTTTCTCAGAGGATTGTCAGTCATTGGAATTCTGTTAATCAAAAGGTGATTGAGGCAGACTCTTTGAATATCTTTAAGGCAGAAGTAGTAAGAGGTGAAAGTCTAGCAGGGATAGGCAGGAATGTGAGATTGAAGTTAAAATTAGATCAGCCACAATCTTATTGAATCGCAGAGCAGGCTTGAAGGGCTGAGTGCCCTACTTCTGCTCCTAATTCAGATGTTAGTATATAAATTGATCAGTACATTTTTTTTATCATAAAAATGCTTTAAAATTATTATATAAACACACATTCCTTCTTTAATTATGTCTGCTGGTACGTTATATTTCCAATTTTTGATGCTATCATTTTTTATCATAAGAAATGTATCATCAAAAATTGGAAACGTAAAATATCAGCAGACATAATGAAAGAAGGAATTTGTGTTTATGTAATACTTTTCAAACATTAAGAGATTGCAAAATGGCTCACAGTCAAAGAATTATTTCTGATATGCAGCTAACCATCAGTAGGCATTAACAGGCAAATGTCCTATGGAGTGAACCACTTGTTGTCGACCAACCACGATGATTAGGATAAAGTATTAAATGTAACTCCGCCAGTGTTGCCTACATTCTTATAGTAAAGGTAGCACTCAGTGCCAGGAACTATCCACATTACTCCAGCTGAAGTCTAATCAGTCTCTTGTATAAGTCCAGCATAATCACATTGCTCTTGTACTTTGTGATGATCCTATTAATAAAGCTCTGGATACCTATGCTTTATTAAAGAACAAAGAACAAAAAGAGCATGGGAAACAGGCCCTTCAGCCCAACGAACCCGCGCTGCCACCTCGACGTTCCCACTTCCATCCATGATCCCTGTCTATGTTTACAGAAATCTGCATCGGAACCAAATTTGTGAGAATTTGTTTTGCCAATCAGCCTAATAGCACATCTTTGCGGTGTGGGAGGAAACCGGAGCACCTGGAGAAAACCCACCCAAGCACGCGGAGAATACGCAAAGTCCCACAGACACAGGCTCAAATCCTGTGATAGTCACTGAGCTGTCGTGTTGCCCATCAAATGGTCCAGGTCAAGCATACACTAACGATGTATGTTGCACTAGGATACTCTTGAAAAATCCAAGAGCAACCCTCTCACAACCCATTGTGTGTATGCCCTTATTGGACAACAAGGCGAACCAAAGTACCTGGCCCTTGTTAGGATAAAAACGAGAAAAGTAAAAATACACAAGGGTATATCTTCGACAATTACTTAACCGGCACGACGAGTGCCCGAGTATAGAGTACACCAAGGCCATGTCCCAATTCTGGTCAGGACGCCCAGCATATAGATAAAGTGCACACATACACTATAAATGCGAAGGCATACCAAAGTAGTGCGTCTGCATTCAACAACTCCGATCTGGCAGCGGTACACACCCCCCATATAATACCTCTGTATGAAAAAATTCCCTCTCGCATCCAAATTATTACATACCCCCCACCTGTAAGCCGTGGACACACACACTTATGTGATATTTGATTCCAACGTAGGAAAAAGCTTACCACTGTTTACGCTATCTATACCCTCATAATCTTGCACACACACCCTCTATTAGATCTATCTCAGTGATGTACTACGATTATATATCTAAGAAGAGAAGGAAAACCCAGCCCCAATTTGCACACTAAACTCTACCGTTGTAACTAAGACCTTACATACACAGCTATATGGTCAAGTATGACCTCTTGCACTCTCTCCAGACTTCAATGGTAACAGCAGATTAGTTGCAATTTAACATCGCATAACACAGAGTATGAACTAATTGTTCAGTATATGCAAGTTGATTTTTAGATAGTTTAAGTTAGGTAGTATTTCTTGCATAGTCTATTTATTTCTTTTTAGTTTTCATTCAGTTTTAGTTAGTATCTTTTTTTTTTAAATTTAATTAGTTTTCGTATAGTTTCATATAGTATTAGCTTTGTTCACTATATTTGTATTAGTTTTTTATATTTTTTTTAATTTTTTATTTTTAGTTAGAGTTTTAGTAATCTAATAGATAGCAGTTTTTAGGCATCATTTTAGTTCTTCATTTATTTTTCCTATATATTTATTTATTACTATTATAGTTATTAGTAGTTTAGTATAGTAGTTTATTCTTTTCTCCTTCCCCAGCGTATAGTTTATAGTGATTAGTATATTTAGTTTTATTACAGTATTATCTATATTTTCTATAGTTAGTAAAAAAAGTATAATTTTTTTCAGGTTCTTTTTATAAAATATTATTTATAATTTATTTCAGAGAGTGTTTCTATAGTTAGTATTAGATTTCATATCAATCCTCGTTTTTTTCTTAATTTTTATTTCATTTGTTGTATTACATAAAGTCTAGTTTAGATATCTTAGTTATTCAAGTATGTTTTAGTAGTGAGCCGTAGCTATAATTTTTAGTTATATTAATATACTATAGTTTAGTTTATATATATAGTTTGTTAGTAGTATTAGTTATCTTTTTTAAGTTTTTAGTAACTGTTAGTTACCCCCCCCTTCTGTTTGTTTTCTACTAAGTGTGTTTTTCGGTTTCTTTAGTATCCCTCCTTCTGTCACCCTATGGAGGGTACGGTAGGGTGGGGGGGGTTTTTTTTTAGAATTAAGTAGTTAGTTCCTATTTAAGTTTTGTGAGTCATAGTTTTTTTAGTTTAGTAGGTCTAAGTATACTTCTTCAGGTATCAGTCCTAGTTATTTAGTATTAGTTCTATTTTCAGTTTTGTCTTTCTTGTTTAGTTTTCTTTTTAGTTTAGTTTTAGTTCTTCTTCGATAGAGTATTTACGAGTTTCCTATGATAGTGAGTTTTTTATTTTTTCTCATTAGTAAGGTGACCAGAACTGGATGCAGTATTCCAAATGAGGTTTAACCAACAGTTATACAGTTCTGTATAACTGCAACACTAAAGGCCAGCTCTTGTACTCTATACCCCTTCCTATAAAGGCCAGCATACCATATGCTTTCTTCACAACCTTTTCCATCTGCTCTGCCACCTTCAGAGATTTGTGCACCTGCACCCCAGGTCCCTCTGCGTTTCTATACTCTTAATAAGTTTACCCTTTATCATGTACCTACCCCTTACATTATTTCTCCCAAAATGTATCACCTCGCATTTATCAGGATTCAATTCCATCTGCCATCTATCTGCCCAAGCTACCAGCCTATCTATGTCCTGTTGTATCGCCTGACAATGCTCCTCACTATCCGCAAGTCCAGTCATCTTTGTATCGTCTGCAAACTTGCTGATCACACCACTTACTCCCTCTTCCAAGTCATTTATATATATTACAAATAGAAGAAGTCTCAGTACTGAGCCCTGTGGCACACCACTAGTGACCGACCTCCAACTAGAAAAATACCCTTCCACTATTACTCTCTGTCTCCTACTACTAAACCAGTTACTTATCCATCTAGCTACCTGTCCTTGTATCCCATGAGCCTTGACCTTTTCAACTAACCTCCCATGAGGGACTTTGTCAATACTGATCTCTCCAGCTGTGCTGCCACCTTCAATGAGCTATTTGCACATACACTGAAGTTCCTCTGCTCCTGCACCCACTTAAGAATTTTACCCCTTATTTTATATTGCCTCCCCATGTTCTTCTTTCCAGAATACACATTTTTCACATTTTTCTGCAATGGACCTCATCTGCCATCTATTTGCTCACTCCACCAACTTGCCTGTGTCCTTTCGAAGTTCGACACTGTTCTCTTCACTCAAATTTTGTATCATCCACAAACATTGAAATTGTTTCCTGCAGTCCAAGATCTAGATCATTAATATATATCATGAAAAGCAAACATTCAAATGCTAACCCCTGGGGAACATCACTACAAACCTTCCTCCAGCCCGAAAAATCTCCATTAACCATCACATTCTGCTTCCTATTATTCAGTCAGTCTCATTTCCATATTGCTGCTGTTCCTTTTATTACATGGGCTATAACTTTGTTCACTAGTCTGTTATGTGGCATTGTGACAAATGCCTTTTGAAAGTCAGTCACATTGACAGCATAACTTATCTTCATCGATTCTTTCTGTTACCTCCTCAAAAATCCAGAATGTTAGTTAATCTTTCACTCAAATAAAATAAATTTGTAATTCAAACCAATGTGAATGTATTTTAGAGTTTTGAAATTCACAAGTCAGCATGTAACTGATTGATTTTCTGCGAGAAATCTTCATGCAAAAATTAAAGTAGCAAGGAAGTCCCACTATTTCAAGAGCGGAGTTGTTTTGTAATCAACTCAAATCTAATTGAACATGGCATTTTTTTAAATTTAAATCACCAATATTCATGAAGCTTCTGCTCAGATTACTTTCTAAAAAGTGCTTTGTATTTCACAAAGATAAGGAAACACAGAGGGCGGAATGCTCCCAAAATAGTTCTAAGTGTCAAATTTGTGTAAAAACTGGAGTAAATCCAGTTGTTTTTTTCAGCGGGGTTTTCAAAATGAATCTCTCACACTCAGTGCATCACAGAGTGCACAAGTATAAGTCACGAAGAACTTCACTGGGCTGGAGAGGACGGCAGCGTAGTGCCGAGCATGCCACTGCGCATGCACCGATCCGTCAGGGTGGAGATTGATACATTTGCAGTAGTCCTGCACTGCTGGCCTCCTGATTGCTGGGCCATGATCCTGCATTGCTGGCCATGCAAAGTACCCCCATCTCTTCCCACTCCATTCGCTGGCCTCCCAAATGTGTCTCGGCCAGCAACATACCCCTCCACCACCGGCCCTTCTCGATCTCCCCCCCAACCCTGGCAGTCCAAACCCAATCTCCCCGAACCCTCTTCCCCTGTAGCCCCACAGTCCTGAACCCCCACCCCGGCAGTCCCTGTTCCCCACACTCCCCCTTGCCAGGCTGACCTCCCCCACCTTAATGGCCAGTCCCAGTCGCTGGCCTCTCCCCCTTTATCACTTATTCTGAGTGCAGAGTGGCAGTGCGACCACCCACCTCCACCGATTGCCCCCAGATGCACCCCATTAATCTTCACCCCCTCTGGCCTCACCCCCTTGGCACTGCCCGATGCCTGATGGACAGTGCCATTTTGCCTATTGGGCAGTGCCAGGAGGCCCAGGCTAGCACTGCCAGGTTGGTAACGTCCAGGAGGCACCTCCTACTCTCACCCCAACCTGCTGGAGAGCCCCCATGGATGCCCTTCACTCCAGCGGAGTCGGGCTGCCAGCTCTCCATTTGTGGGGAGCTGTTGTAAACCTCACTAGAGTGAAACACTCCTGGCCTGGGGTGGGGGTTGGGGGGGGGGGGGGGGGGGGTGGTGCGGGGCAGGGGGAAATTCATTTCCACGACCACTAATGGGAATTAAATTTGAATTTCAATATTCAAATCAGCTCTGTGCCAATTTGTGGCATGAAGCTGACAATGCCAGAAATCTGACAGCCAGAGGAGAGCGGAGCTGTGGCGCCCAGTGGGAAGCCCATTACACGGTTTCCATTTATGTCTCTTGGCCTGCTACGCTGCAGCACATTGCCTAGTACTGATCATTTAATTCATTTCAAACTTCTGTTCTGAAGTAGTTAGTCAGATTAACAAAACAAAAATGTAATTGAGTTCATATAATAATTAATATATAATTTACACTTTTTTGCTTCTCTTTAGTTGGCATAGTGTAATGTTGCCTGATTGAGAGGGCAACATTACATTGTGACAAATTGTTTTAATCTATTTGATCCTGCCACTCTTTAACTGGCTGCTGCAAAACTACCTTAACATGCATGAGCTCACAAATTCTTTTATGTTCTGTTCACCTATCCCATGACAAAGTGCATTCTTTGCTCAGCACCAATCCAGAAAGTCCAGCTGAGATTTCTTGATGTGTGAAGAATTTGAAAGAGCATCTGCTAACAATCATTTCTTCAGTTATTACAGCAGGTCATAATATCACGAGACTCTCTATGCATCATTCTTTATAAATGTAACTGAAGGTTCCTGCAAACATCACTTCCACAATGTACTGAATCATATTTCAATGTGAGAAATAAAGGCCAGAATCCTCCTCAGTTTGGTGATGGGACTAGAAGTGAGAGTGATTTCCCCTGAGGGGCAGAATAGCTGGCCGCACTCAATCTTCCACTATTCTGCTCATTATAAACACATCTGTGAGGAGCATGGTAAATCCCATAGCAGTGTCAGGTAGGAAGTCAATTACCCATTATTATTTCATTAGTTTAAAGGTACTACCAGCAGATTTAAAGGGCACCCTTCATTCATTCATTCACTGTAAGTCAGTAGCTCCATATTCTCCAAATCATAATCAGTGTGTCATAGTTTAATGAAGCTTCGCTGCAGATTCTCTCCCTGACCATCCAGGAAAGGTAGGAGGTTCTATTTTCCTGTGATGGCAACAGGATCTCTCCTTTCTGACCTTGGCAGCCTGGAGAGTGGCAGCAAGAATGTTGCCCAGCAGTGCAAAAAGAGATGGACAGTGTGCTGCACTCCACCAGGATAAGTGTCTACTCAGTGCAAAGTGATACCTGTAAGGGCACCAGGAATGTAAGTGTGCGAGTGCGCAGGATGGCAGAAAAGTTTGGGTTCCAGGAGCAGTAAATGGGACATTTACACTGAATTTGTGCCACCCACTACTTGTTCTTAATGCTGTTATCAAATACAGGCTACTCTGCTTGTTATTCACTTACTGGGGAAGGCTCAGGATCGCCCATAGACATGCATGCTCCTAAACTGTTTTCGTATGCCTATTGGGATGATCAACAATGGTTCCGTCTTTCTGCAGGACAAGAACTCAGACAACAGGAGGCAATCAACCAAAATCAGAGACTGTCTACTTGACATCTAACTCTCATTCCATTTGAGAAGATGGCCTTAGAACAAGCTGGAGAAACGTGCCTAAGCTGAAAGTGAGTTAGGATTTCCCCAACAAGCCAGTGAAGATGTTTCGACCTGCAGTTTTCAATGCATCCATGTTACTTTAATAAGGGAGTCTGCTTAACTATCCACTAAATCTTTATTCTCTCCATTTCAGGTTACAGCAGGATAATGAATCACCCACAAAGGAGACCGGCTATCGAATCAGATGCAACTCCGCCTCTGAAGACGATTCGTCAGAAGCCTCGGAGGGTACACTGTCATGATGTTCACCTGCACCCTCAAGCAGCATAGAACTGTTTATTTCAAAGATGGAAATTTAGACTATGCACAGAAACACAACCTGGTGAAGATATTAATGATGTGGGTCCATGCATATATATTGGATCAAAGAATGGAGGCCTCCATTTTCTGGCCACTGGCATGGCTTTGGGATGTGAGCAATTGGCTGCCCCATGGAAAGGATGGTGGCCACCTGGTGATCTTGTGCAATCATGCCTCCCCCCCCACAACAGCATCACATCCCCCCATCACTGGCAGCAACATAACCCCCACCATGGCAAGACAGGTCACTGGCATCAGTGTCCTCCCTATGGGTCCCTTGTCAGGACTTTCTCCACAGCCTACTCTGCATGGACCACCCCAACCTCCCCCCCCACCGCATGCATCACAACTTCGCCCCCCCCCCACTGATTGCTCCCTGTATCAGTCCCTCCCTCCCATGCGATTACATGCCTGCAAATTCTCTCCCCCGCCAAACACACCCCGTAGAGCTTTCCCCCCCCCCCCCCGCAGAGCTCATCCCTATCCCCACCCGGTATTGTCCCATCCACAAGGGCCCAACTGTATATGTCCCATCCCACTCAGGCCACACCCCATTGACATTTCCCTAGCAGTTATGATGTCACCAGGTACATTAACAGGATAATTTATCCCTGTTCATTAAAAGGTAAGACAGTGATATCAGAAAGAAAGATTTGCCCAGAAGGCAGTGCAGGTTGGCACCATGCCCCCGACCACCTGGGGGCTTCAATAGTTTCTGATTCCCGCTTCCTCAATTGGGACCATGAATGATTCTCAGCAGCAAGAAGTCTCGCTGACGAGGCGGGGGTGGCGGGGAGGTGGTATCCGAGAGGCTGGAAACGGCTGTGCCGGACATGTTGATGTAAGCGTGTCATTAATATTTAAATCGGCTCCACATCCTTTTTTGGGCGCGAAGCTGATCGAGCCGGCAAAGCAGGGCTGGGAAGATGGCTTTCAGTGCAATACAGGTTCACACCTGGCAAGAAAGCTCATGTGCTATCTTCCTTGCCCGCTGCGCCGGTTGATCAGCAAAGCAGCTGGAAAAATCGCACCCAGAGAAATCTTTCAAAATTACTTTTTAAAGAACCAAACATATTTGAGACAGAGTTGTGTTTTTATGATTTCAAAAGTGAATAGAGTTGGCAGTTACTGTGTGGTAAAATGTAAAACCCGTCGACTCTGCAACAAATTAGAAAACTTAACATAAATTAATTAAATCTATAAAGTTGTAAAAGCTGATGAAATACTGGTAATTTCAAGTTGGCTACAAAAACAAGATGCTATGACAAAACACTCAAAAATGTATAGTCAAGCACAGAAAATATAGTAGATTATTATGCAGTCAGTGTTGATTGTATATGTGTGCGTTGTTGCTTTCATAAGGCTAATTTGTTAACTTTCCAACTCCTTAACTTTGTGTATAGTCATAATCTTATTTTCTGATGTCACTGTCTTTTCAATGAACAGGGATAACTAACCCAGTCTCATAATTCACACTGCATATGCCAATCACAAGTCAGGAAAATACATCTTTCATGACTGGAGTAACAACAGTATTGTATTTGATATGACCTTTGAGATTATTGACATGGTCTGATGTTTTATTTTCATTATTGCTTTCTTGTTGATGTCATGTGAAAATAATTATCTCCTAATCCCTCTGCACAGCACCACCATTTTCTGATTATTTAAAAATAGCTGACCTAATGACAGAGGGAATGTCATTGATGAAGCAGCTGAAGGTGGTTGGGTCTAGGACACTATGATGAGGAACTCCTGCAGTGATGTCCTGGAACTGAGATATTGACCACCTCAACCATCATAACTATCTTCCTTTGTGCCAGTATGACTCTAACTAATGGAGGGTTTTCCCTCTGATTCTCATTGACTCCAGTTTTGTTTGGGCTCCTTGATGTCACACTTGGTCAAATACTGTCAAGGGCAGTCACTCTCACAACTTGGTGGAGTTTAGCTCTTTTGTACATGTTTGAAACAAAAGTGTAATGAGACTTGGAGCTGAGTGATCCTGAATCATCCAACTTGCACTTCTAGCACATAGTGTAGAAGACAAGCCTGAAGAATTTGTAACAATCTTCAGCTAAAATTGCTGAGTGAAGTCCATCATGGCCTCTTCAGGAGATCCCTAACATCACAGTTTTCAACCAATTCAGTTCACTCTGCAAACTATCGAGAAATGGTTGAAAGTTTTGGATATTGAAAAGGGTATGGAGCCTAACAATATTCTGGAAATAATACTGAAGACTTATGCTCCATAACACGCTGCACTCCTAGCCAAGCCCTTCTAGTACAGTTACAACAGTGGCATCAACTCACTATGAGGAAAATTGCCCAGGCATCTCACATACACAAAAGCAGCAAAATTACCACCTCATCAATCTACTCTAGATCATCAGTAAAGTGATGAAAGGAATCATCAACAATGCTATTGTCATAATAGCAACAATATTGTTGCTTCAGCCAGACAGCAGTTAAGCATTTACAGTATTCTTTGACGAACAATGCACTGTACCCACGGCAAGTCATCACCATCCTTGTGCAACCACTTCTTTCCCATAACATGAGCCACGTCAGTGAGTGTGCACTGCCAGCAGTTAGACGGGAAGGCACATCAGCATGATAGGACTTTCTGGCCATAACTCTGAGCATCCATTTTGCAGCAGTAAGATTTCCCAGAGCAATTATCCCTGCCCCCTGCCAGTGATGTCACAGGATTCCACCCATCCAAGATTGGGAATCATATTTGCATGATTATAATCACATTAACTATGTCTCCAAAACTCTACTTAGGCTTTGTGAAGCCTCAGAGCCCAGTTTCCAAACCACACCAGAAGAAGGAAAAACTGCTCCAACATTTTTGTTGAAAACCTATTAAACTAAATTAAACAAACTGAGGGGCAAAATAAAAGGAACAGCCCCTTAAAGGAGCTAATCCTCACGGTCACTTTCCACAAATATTATCCCTCCATCCTCCATTCTCAGACACAAGACATTTTGCTTTATTTTGTTGCCCAAGTCCACACTGACACATTAGAAACACCTGAACTCCCATCTAATCTTATCTGCCTACAGTTGGCCCATAGCTCTGAAGGATGTGAGGCAACCCACCTCTCCCTCCCTCAGCATATTTCAGACCGTCACCATGCTCTGAGTAAAAAGTTTTCCTTCATATACCCCCAAACTTTCTACCCCTCACCTTGAACTTATGTCCCCTTATTACTGACCCTTCAATTAAGGAGAACAGCTGCTCCTTATCCACTCTGTCAATGTCCTTTATCATCTTGTACCCTTGATCAGGTCCCCTCTCAGTCTTCTCTGCTCCAGTGAAAACAAGAAATCCCACAACACCAGTTTAAAGTCCAAACAGGTTTATTTGTGGCAAAAGCCATAAACTTTCGGGACAGCCTGTCCCTCCGTCAGGTGGAAGGGACAGGCTGTCCTGAAAGCTTGTGGCTTTTGCTACAAATAGACCTGTTTGGACTTTAAGTTGGTGTTGTGGGATTTCTTTCTGTTTTACCCCAGTTAAAAGCCAGCATCTCCACACCAATGAAAACAACCCAAGCCTTTTCAACCTCCCTCTCTTCATAATGTTCCATCCCAGGCAGCATTCTGGCAAATCTCCTCTGCACCCCCCCTCCAATGCAATCACATCCTTCCTAATAATGTGGTGGCCAGAACTGCACGCAGTTCCTGGCTCACCAAAGTTCTATACAATTCCAACATGACTTCCCTGCTTTTGTAATCTATGCCCTGATTGATAAAGGCAAGTGCCCCATATGTCTTGTTCACCACCTACTAGCATGCCCTTCTGCCTTGAAAGATCTGTGCACAAGCACACCAAGATCCCTTTGTTCTTCATGTCTTACTATTCATTGAGTACTTTCTTGTCAAATTATTCCTTTCAAAGTGTATCCAGTGTTAAATTCCATCCACCATTTATCTGTCCATTTGACAATTCCATCTATATCTTCTTATAGCCCAAGACACACCGCCTCACTGTTAAGCACCCAGTTAATCTCTGCATCATCTGCAAATTTACTAATCCTATCCTCCTCATAATCATAGATGTCATTTATACAAATGGGCGGCACAGTGGTTAGCACTGCTGCTTCACAGCTCCAGGGACCTGGGTTCAATTCTCAGCTTGGGTCACTGTCTATGTGGAGTTTACACATTCTCCTCGTGTCTGTGTGGATTTCCTCTGGGTCCTCTAGTTTCCTCCCACAATCCAAAAATGTGCGGGTTAGGTTGATTGGCCATGCTAAATTTGCCCCTCACTGTCCTGAGATGTGTAGGTTAAATGGATTAGTGGGTAAAATATGGAGGGATATGGGTTAGGGCCTGGGTGGGATTGTGGTCCGTATAGACTCGACGGGCCGAATGGCCTGTTTCTGCACTGTAGGGTTTCTATGATTTCCATGACGAATAATAGGGGACCCAACATAGATCCCCGTGGTACGCCAGTGGCTTCCAGTCACTAAAGCAGCTTTCTGTCATCACCTTCTGCTCCTACAACTGAGCCAAGTCTGAATCCACTTTTACTAAATTACTCTGTATCCAACGTGCATTTGCCTTCTTTATAAATCTCCCATGTGGGAGACATTGGACATTAATTGTTGTTGTGGACAAAAATTTCAAACTTCGACAACCTTTGCGCATGGAACTATTTCTTAATTTCACTCTTGAAAGCCTTAATAGCTCTCATTTGTAGGTTTAAAGCAATATACTCTGGATGCTGGAAAAGTTAAAATGCTGTAAATACTTAAAGGGGTGTTGGGAAAAGTTTTCAATAAGCAATAATCCCACCTCAGTTAAACATTATCGGCTACGATACTGCCGCTGCGCAAAGCTGTGGCAACATCTGTGGAGAGATTGAAAAAAGTTAACATTTAAGTAAATGCAAAATACTGTGAATGCTGGAAATCTGAAATAAAAACAAAAAATGTTGGATAAACTCAGCAGATTTGGCAGCATCTGTGAAGAGAGAAATAGAGTTAATCTCGGAATCCTTATGGAAGAAGTCATACCTATTCCAAACATTAACTCTTTTTCTCTCTACAGATGCTGTTCGACCTGTTGAGTTGTTCCAGAATTTTTGCTTTCGTTTCTAATTTTAAGACTATGACCCTTAGTCGTAAGATTGAAGTCACGGTGTATATTAGAGAAAGGGTGTTACTGAATGTATACTGCCGAAGGCGGTGGTCTGATTGGCTCTGTCGACATCGCCTCATTTTGCTTCTGGTTCCTCACTTTGCTCCTTGTCTGATGGCGGAGAATTTCACTGCCCCCAATTCCGGCTCCAGTTGCAGCGTTTCGTCGCTCTCCAGCGCGCTGTCCAACACTAGGCTCTGCCCGCCGGACGCGGAGAACTCTGCTACCGGCAATGGATTGCATGCGCCCCGAGTGGTCACTGCTCAGGAACAGAAACGCCAACGCCGGTTGGCCGACAACCGAAATGAGGCTCATGTTCTGGTGATAGATACCGGAGGGACCATGACCATGGAACAGCAGGATAACGGTAAGTCAGGCAGAGTGCCCAACACAAGTCCACACCACCATTTGATCTGCAAACATTATAATGCGTTCGAGTCATCTTTCAGGGGCTTAATTGCATGATCTCAGCCTTGAGAGGCGTTCTATCCCCAAAACATCAGATATTCGATATGAAATCCAAAGTGTATCTGGTTGTCAATACAGATAGTTGTAGATGGTAGACACCTATATCTAATTATTTGTCCTGAAACCAAGAGTTTCTTTATCATATCTGGGCACTCTGCTCAGGACTGAACTGGCAATCAGATCTTTTGGTTCTGTGCTCCACAGGTGACTCAATGGGGAGAGGGATTGAAGGTGGATGAACATGGGAAAGCAGGAATGTGGTGAATTCAATATTTAGGGTAACTGGCCTGTGTTTCAATGGCCACATGATTTTCCAGGTCATGTTAGCTCTCTGACTCCCTGATGCCAGCATGATGGATGTCACTGAATGGCTGCAGAACACATTGAAAGGGAGTTCATTAAACATATTGGTCCCAATGTAAATAAAGTATGAAGTCTTGCAGGCCAATTTTAGGGAGCTAAAAAAGAGGGTAATGGGTAGGACTTTAAAGTAATAAAATCTTTGAATTGTTCAAGTCATGCAGGGGTATTGTCACTGAACTAGTAACCAGAGACTCAGAATAATCCTCTGGGGACCTGGGTTCAAAACCCACCACAATTTGAATTGAATCAATGAAAGTTTACCAATTGTCCAATAATAATGATGAAACAATTATTTATTGTTGTAAAAACCAATCTTATTCATTAATGTCCTTCAGAAAAGAAAATCTGCCAACATTGTCTGGTCTGGCCTATCTGTGTTTCGACTCTTAAATGTCCTTGAAATGACTTGGCAAGCCCCCCAGTTGTATCAAACTGATAATCTATAAGGAATTAAACTGGACAGACCACCCAATATTGACCACTAAAAACAACAATGGCAAACTCAGCCTTTTCGACATAGAACAAACAAATAAACATACAGCTGACCAAAGATTCACAAAGGGTTAAGTAACTCTGGGAATAGAGTGACTGAACCTCTCTGACGCTCTGAAGTACATAGTCAAATACAGATCAATTATAGTTTTTTTCTATTCAATAATTCACCTTTTATTAGCTTAAAATAAATTTCCTTTAGTAATCATACATCAGTACAAATCTCTGTCAAGTATATCAGCCAACTATATCATACTTAATAGCATTTTATTCATCCAACTTAGTTCAGACATCGTTTCCCTTCTTGGCTCTAACTATTTCCCTGTAACCTGGTAATGACAGATATCATCGAAAGCTCAAAGTGGACATTCTCACTGGCTCACTGCCAAGTTGAATAGACAAGTTCCTGCATCCAAGGACATATCTATCCTTGTGTCTAACCAGTGAATGCATCTACTCATTAATCCTCCTGATAAGGCTCCAACTGAATCTCAGATCTCTGGTTTTTAACAGAGCTTTGATAAAGGGTCATCTGGACTCAAAGCATCAGTTCTTTTCTCTTACAGATGCTATCAGACCTGCTGAGATTTTCCAGCATTTTCTCTTTTGGTTTCAGATTCCAGTATCTGCAGTAATTTGCTTTTATCTGGTTTTAATGTATTGACATTTACCCAATGCCTTTTTATAACCTTGCTTGACTAGTGAACATTACTTTTAAAATATCACAGAATATCATAAAATATCAGCATATATGTTTTGAAATCATAACTACTTGCTTTGATTGTTTCACTGCATTCACGTATGCGTAAACTGTTTGTGTCAGCTTGTCTCAAGAATCATTTAATTCCTTACTAATCTTGTTCTCTGAAATACTCATTCTGCCTATGAATCTTATTAGTATCCACATCCAGACACTACTATCACTACCCCTGGCTTTCATGGCAGGGTAGACCCAGTAGGGATGATGGACAGTGGTATACAGTGAGGAGGAAGTTGCCCTGGATGTCCTCAACAATAGGATAGTCAGAAAGTTTGAAGAGCAGGAGCTCCAAGAAAATGTGTTGGTCATATTATTTTTAAAACTACTATTATGTTACTTCCCTTTATATTGATCATTTGAGTCCCCAAAAACCTATGCTTTTTAAGCAAAAAATATGTTTTTTAGGTAATTTATTTCTGAATTGTGTGGTCCTTTTAGTCATTAGTCTTTAGCATAGCGAGAGTCTCAATATGCAACATTTTACAGTCGAATATCCACCCGTAACACCACCTTTCATTCTGCTTGTAGGAGAGGGTTCAGAATATCTCTCTACTCTCAAGAGGACATCCACTGGGCATTCTGGCAGTGGCCACTGGATGGACTGGCTAGTGCCAGTGTGCCAAAGACAGTGTCAAGAATGGGGGGGTTATGCATGGGATTTGTGCAGGGGTGGATCATGAAAAGGGGACCCATTGGAAGGGCTCCGATGCTGACTACCCACATTGAGGAATGGGTGGAGGAACTGATGGGGTCTATTTTGGTGCTGGGTCAGAAATTGAGCTCTCAGCTGAGAACTTCAATTTCATCTGGTTGAAGTGTGTAGTTCGACAAGTTGACAATGGACTTCCCTGAAGTGGTACTGTTTTCTACTGTAGTACCGAGGGAGGCTTGGTTGCTGCTGGTGATGATGCCAAGTTTCTCAAGTTTCCTATTCTTGGTGAGCATGTAGGTGGTGTAGTTCCTTTGTCTTGTCTGCTTGGCAGTGTTTCGCACCTGGTCTGCATCCTGAGCGCAAGTTGAGAATATAGACTCTTTCTTGGTTTCCAGGATGTGGCGTTTGCTGTACAGCTGGTGTAAGAGATGGTTGAGAAGTATGAGAGAGGTGCGACAGCGAAGTCCCTTAGTGTAGTCTGTGTTATAGGTTGACCTGAGCGGCTTTGTGATCTGCAGACCTTTCCGTATCTTGTCTGAGGAGATGCCAGAGCAACAGTTGGGTATGCTCTACCACCACTATACCTCTGATCCTCAAATGTAGGCAAGGAAACTTACTGCTAACTCTGCACGCCACCTTACCTCTCCCTCAGCTGATGAATCAGTAGTCCTTCATGTTGAATTCCACTTGCTAAAAGCACTGAAGCTGGTAAGGGCAAAAAATACACCCCGGGTTGAATACTTCAATGTCCATCACCGAGTGTGACTCCGTGGCATCACTACTGATTGGGCTAAACAAGATCTAAAAGAGTGGGTCAATGCTAAGTGGGTTTTGAAATGATAAATGGCATAGACGTTTGGAAGGGAAGATATTAATATTGATCAGTCAGAAGGAATTGTAATAGTTACCAGAAACTTTAGTCTGGGAATAGTTGTTCTACTCGCAGACTCATTCAATTGTGCTGTTTTGGTGTATACCCACAGTGTGTGGAGTGGATTGGTTAAAATGTTACTTGGATTCTATGGAAGTGCCACATACTTCAGGTTCGATGATGATTATAAGTTGTCAGATGATGTTAGATCATATATACCTGGAGCCTAAGACTCTAATGCGACCTGCAAAAGTTTTTCTCTGTAAATAATCAATAAATATTCATCAGTTTGAAACAACATGGGTTCCAGCTCTCTTCTATCCAGTGCACTCAAACACCAGTTGAGATAATAATACATGGTGGCAGTGGTCTTCGAACTATTTACTCAGGATCCCAACTGATGCTGATAAAAGCTGGAAAAGTGAAAGCTGTTGTTCTGGCAGAGCATACTTGAGAAATCCCTACAACTGCAAACAGAGTAACTGGTCACTATCAGAGTCCCACGACAGCTGACTGGAAGTCTTCCCTTTAACTGAAACCCAGATCTCCGCAAATGAACCTTGACCCAGCTGCACACTAGAGAAACTGATATAGTTGATTCAGTCTGTGCCAAACTGCCTCAGCACTTGTTGAGAAACAGGATAATGATCAATGTTTTCCTTTGTGCAACTGGCAGCCATGCCACTGACATTTTAGGAAAATAGAAGCTTGATGAAGAAACCTCTAAATATGAAGAGGTAAATAAAGCCTTTAAATCTTAATTTAGTCTATGGTACAATACTATATAGGCAAAATTCAACTGCTGCAACCTGAAATTTGCAGAGTATATTAATTTTTTGTGGTCAGACCACCGACTCAGTCCAATTTCATAGCCAGAGAATTATCAAAATGTCTACCATAAAATGGAGCCTGAATGAAGAGGGTGGAGGTGGTGCCATTATTCTATGGCTACATTGTGGCGGGAAGAAATCTCAGTGCCAACAGTCATTAATGCTGAATGCTGCTCCTACCTCAAGAGGGAACATTTTAAAATAGTATATCGCAGCAGCAGGAAACTTCCATTTTCAGGTCAAAAATTCAGAAGGAGACCAATCAGATCAAGCAGAATCCAGAAAGAGGAAAATAAGGAGGAATACAAAATGACTTTCTTGGATCAAGTTGCAAAGACCCCTCTTGGGCTGTGGATATCGTAGTCAATGGGCACAAAATCAATTTCATATTAGACATGGCTGTAGGAATGTTCATTTTGTCTGATACAGTAGTGTGGCTGAAACCTGAATTTCTCCAACCATCTACAGCTTGCCTATATGGTCCAGGGAGCCCTTGATTCAAGGTGCAATGGCAGATGACTGCTACACCATGATAAGGGAAGAGAAATTACAGAAATTCTCTGTTATCCCCAATCAGGAGTGCTCATTACTGAGCCAAAGAACTTGCATAAGTTTGTAACTTCTCTACAAGGTCTAAGGATTGAATAATTAAGAAAAGACCATTAAGTTCAAAAGCAAATTTCCAAAATTATTTTTGCTTCTGGAAAAGCTCCACTTGTCATGTTATTTTAAAACCGGATGTCAAGATCATGTATTTATTTACACTTTGAAAGCTCCCCCATTTTTTTCTTGAAAGAGGAGAGACAAGGGATTGATTCCATGCTAAGAACAGAGAAGAGCAAAGAACAAAAAGCACGGGAAACAGACACTTCGCCACGCTGCCACCTCGATGTTCCCACCTCTACCTGTGATCCCTGTCTATGTTTATAGATCTATGGATTAAAAACCAAATTTGAGATAATTTAGGGAGAATTTGTTTTGCCAATTAGCCTAAGAGCACATTTTGGGATGTGGGAGGAAACCGGAGCACCCGGAGAAAACCCACGCAAGCACGGAGAGAATGCGCAAACTCCCACAGACAGAGGCCCAAATCCATGTATCTGCGCAGCACGGCGATAGTCACTGAGCTGTCGTGTTGCCCATCAAATGGTCCAGGTCAAGTGTACACTAACGACGTGAAGCACTAAGATACTCCCAAAATCCAAGAGCAGCCCTCTCACGACCCAACGTGTGTATGCCCTTTGTTACACAACAAGGTGGACCAAAGCACCTGTAGGATAAAAACAAGTACATCAATATCGTCGTCTATTTACACACTTCCCAGGGTCTCCCAAGGCTCATGATCCCTATTTTAAATCAGTTTTCTATATCCCTCCATTCCCATTCTGTTCATGTGCCCATCTAAGTATTTCTTAAATAACTCCAGAGTGCCTGCCTCCACTACTTTACTTGGCAGCGCGTTCTATACCCCCACCACCCTCTGTGTGAAAAAACTCCCTCTAGCATCCAAATTATACCTTACCCCCCTCACCCTAAGCCTGTGATCCCTCATGCTATTTGAGTCCATCCTAGGAAAAAGCTTAACCCTGTTTACTCTATCTATACCCCTCATAATCTTGTACACCTCTATTAGACCTCCTCTAAGTCTACATCCTTCTAAAGAAAACAGACCCAACTTGCCTAACCTCTCCTCGTAACTCAGACTTTCCATACCAGGCAGCATCCTGGTAAATCTCCTCTGCACTCTCTCGAGAGTCTCCACGTCCTTCCGGACGTAAGGCAACCAGAACTGGATGCAGTATTCCAAATGAGGTCTAACGAAAGTTTTATACAATTGCAACATTAAAGGCCAGCTCTTGTACTCTATACCCTTTCCTATAAAGGCTAGCATACCATATGCTTCTTTCACAACCTTCACCACCTGCTCTGCCACCTTCAGAGACTTGTGCACCTGCACCTCCAGGTCCCTCTGCATTTCTATCCTACACTGGGCGTTACATCACTGGAACACGACCCATTTATTGGTGCCTCCACATGTTTCCTGCTCAGAAGCCTAATGGCTCACTTTGCATTTGTATGATTCTCATATATTCAACAAGGCTACACAGAGGGCAGTCCACCCATGGCATCTGTTGACCAAAGCCTGAGGAAGCATGTGAGAAACTCAATTTTCAACAATCCTGATGCCAATCAAGGCTACTGAAAGCCTCCCATTAGATGAGGAATCAAAATTGTTAGCTACATTTGTCACATTCTTCAATGAGTACTGTTTTAACTGCCTACCAATCAGTATTGTCTCCACATCCAACGTACAATGACTGGCATTTAGGAAGGGCTGGATGGAGTTATCCACCATATGGACGATATTCTCATTCAAGGATCCATCATTGAGGAGAATGATGTCAGGGTCAAATAGTGTTAAAAGGTTTACAGGCAATAGGCCTCACACTTAATCATAAATCTGAGTTCTCTAAACCCACTATGAACTTCTGAAGCCATTTTGTTCATACTTCTGGCATCCTGGTAGACCTGCAGAAAAAAAAATGACAATCAAAAATTTTCCACTGCCCTTAAACATCACCGAACTTAAACATTTTATAGACGTGGTTAATCAGCTGGGTAAGTTCCAGCCCAATCCTCTACACATTAACAAACCACTGAAACAACTGTTGATAAATAAGTCTGAGGACACTTCCCACTGACTCAAGAACAGCTTCTTCCCTACTGCCATCAGACTTTTGAATGGGCTTACCATATGTCAAGTTGATTTTTCTCTACACCCTAGCTATGGCTATAACACTACATTCTGCATCCTCTCCTTTCCTTCTCTCCTATGTACTCTATGAATGGTATGTTTTGTCTGTATAGCGTGCAAGAAACAATACTTTTCACTGTCTCCCAATATATGTGACAATAATAAATCAAACATCAAATCAAAACTTTGTAGAGCTTTAGGTATCTTACTTTAGAGTACCTGCACCTCCCTTAGCCTGTTGAGCTTGAACTGATGATGTAACAGGAATAGGAGATTTGGATTGGTCACACTGCAGGTGTTACTTGGGTGGATGACACCAGGGTGTTGACCTGCTGGGCCTCCTCTCAATGGATCCCCAAGAGCTCTTAATATACTCCTTGAGGAGAAGGGACAGCTAGACTGAAATCAAGGTCCACAGTCCTCTTGAATCCTCAGTGTTCTAAAGACCTTTGATGTCCTTGCCTCAGTGTTCTGTGAACTAGATGGTGTGATGTACTCACCAGATCACCACCTGAAATTATTCTAAAACCATGTGCTGCTGAGGTGGAACACAAAGTGTAGGATGTAGATAAGAGCTGTGATGGGTCTTCCGTAGGGGC
This sequence comes from Sphyrna mokarran, assembly GCA_024679065.1. Classification (NCBI taxonomy): domain Eukaryota; kingdom Metazoa; phylum Chordata; class Chondrichthyes; order Carcharhiniformes; family Carcharhinidae; genus Sphyrna; species Sphyrna mokarran. The sequence continues at coordinate 32,139,680 of JAGIQG010000015.1, forward strand.
TGTCCTCAGATTATTTATCTGCCGTTAGGCCTGTGGTTGACAGCCTGGCTCCTGGATGCCCTCATCAGCTTCCCAGAGATGTCCGTGGAAGGAAGGAGGAACAATTAGTGCATAGCAAATGATTCTGAAACAGAAGAAGTCATTCACAGAACACTTATCTAAAGGATATTGTAGCGTAGGATCCTTAAATGACTATGCATTCCCGACCTCACTATAAGCACAGGCACAATCTAATTCCTCCAACCAACTCCATGAGATACTTTGTCTTGGAAACTCCATACCGGGTCTAAGACCTCTCCTTATAAGCCAGTTGATCCTATATGAAGACAGGTGGAGAGAATGCGAGCAAGAAATATGCAAGGGCAGATGATAAGGATGCCTAGTATGTATGAGTGGAGAGTGGAGACCTGGACAAGATTAGGAAGAAAACTTCAAAGAGACTATATGGAGATGTGAGGATGTGTGACAGTGGCGGTGTCACTTGAAGTGGCAGGGAGTGAGATCCTTGTGACTGTATGATGGGCTTGTGAGTGTGTGAATCGAGAATGATGAGATGGTTGACTTACCTGGGCAGAATGAAGGAGATCATTCACTCTTTTCCTGTGGCTGATTTATTTGGCAGGAGATTTGCACTGAGCAGGATTGCCACTGCCTCCCAAGCTGGATTAGTCACCTGGTGCAAGTCCTGTGACCTGAGGGAAGTGGACCACTTTGCAGCAGCCCTTGACTGCCTTCAATAAATGCACCAGTCAGCCATCAATAAATTTGGGCGCAACATGCTTTCTGTATTTGGAAACCAAGGGCGGGATTTTCTGCATCCTCTGAAGTGTTTTCCGTGGTGGTAAATTAGTCAACATTGGCATATTCTGATCTCTCTGCTGTCACCAACACCCCTCCCCTCTCCCAACTCCTTGCTCACCATTCTGAAGAACCCATGTTAGGCATTTGCCATTGGTGGAACTGGAAGATGCTGCCAGTGGGAATGTCTGAAATATTCTATCTTCTTTCTAAATGCCCCAGGCTGCAGAGAATACTGTGCAGGGATGCCATTTAAATATAGGGAGCATTGAAATCATGGCATGGCAAACAAATCTGATGCCGCCCGTCAGGAAAACAGCATGTTTCTCCATCGATGAATAATTTGTACAGTCCGAAGCACACAATATATTACATAAACCAGCAACCAGTGGGTGGAATGCCACTTTTTACCCCTGCTAAAACAGAAGTCGAATTTCTGCTTGTTTTCAGGGGACAGTATCGATGACAGGAACGGGAAATTCTAGATGCTCTATTGGGGTCATCGAAAGGTTTGCTGCCCTTGTGTCTACCTCTGTGTCTAGGGTGTGGCCATATACCTGCAGTTTAATCTTGATTGGAGCCACTTTGGGTGCAATGATGCAATTTAGCTACATTAATTCCACATTGTTCAGCTGATTTATTTGTGAAGCCTCGTCCTGAGGTGGGTTTGCCCTTTGGCTGGGCGGTATGTGTTTTGCCTGTTTCAGTTGCCTTTTCTCAGGCAGTCCCTATGACTACAAATGAAGCATGAACGTACTTGCTCTTCATTGAATTGTGGAGAGAATGGTGGAGTCTTGCAGGCTCCAATTCCTAATGTCCTTTCTTGGCAGCAAATGGAGCACACAAAGCGTTATACATGGGGGATTTGATTTTACCGTATGGCTGAGGATGTTACCATTTATGGAGCCCTGAAGCTACTGGGCCCCTTTATCTGTATTTTTGTGGGAAGGGCCAGTTCTATGGCTTTCTTGAGACCCATGGTTCAGCCAGTAGCTTCCTTTGGGTCGCAATATTATTAATTCTACATACTAAACAATCCCTTAATATTCTCAGAAGTACTGACCTATACTCAGTGTTCTGTCAATTTTCGCATTCTGATCAAGAATTCAGTAACTGTCTATTTGCCGTATTAAATCTGCAGCATTGCAATACAACAGACATTTTAGGATTATAGTGGTCAGATACCATTTCTACTAGTTTATCAAAAGATTTTGAATTCGGGGCTGCTGGGTAGATTTAACTTTTCATGATGCTGAAAGTCGAGGCCCCAGAACCAGTCAAGAGGATGGCTTTTTGCTGGTTGTCCCCTTCTATCCTATTTTCCTGGATGAAATATCTCATTATTTTAGCGTACGAGAGCCAATCCTCTGCACCTACGACATTAGTTTCCATTTTCCCAAACAACAGCATTTTCAATACCTTCGAGTCACTGTCTTATCAGACTCATTGGAAAGTCTTGTTCTTCCTTGTCACCAATGTAATGAATCAGGAAGTGCAACTGGAAAGGAATATAGTTTATTGCAGCATGCAAAGTCAAACCATTTCTGTGGTGTACATACACTAATCCCTGCCTGGCATTACCTTTCAGCAGGCAATTCCTGGACCTATCTTATAAAATGTTCAGATAAAGAGTCTCAGCTGGGCAGGCCATTGCCTGTTACCAGGGGAACTCGTACTTAACAAGACCGACAGGGAGATCCATCAACAATCTTGTCGGGGTTATCACAGCATTTCACAGAAAGTCCTGGCCAATGTGTGAGGAACAGCTGAACATTACAATTAATATGTTCTTTAACATATTAATTTAGTTTGTAGATAACATAACTCCTTGAAAATTACAAGACTTGTTTGTTATTCACAAGTTATTAAATAATCTTGTATTTCATAGAAGTAAATTTAAAGTGAATAAATGTTGCAGTTCCAAAACCAAACACTTCTGTGTGCACTGATAGATAATAATTGCCAAAAGAAGCAAGTTTGATTGTTGCTTTGATGACAAATATATATTTTATTTGGTTTTCTTTGTTTTTAGTCCTTGTACCAAAATCAAATGCTCTTGGGAAAACCCTACGAAAAATGACAATCCTGCATGATGAAGATTATGCTCAAAGAACCAACCTTTATAGCTTCTGTGACTCACCAGAAAACACTTTTGTTCTTCCGTGAGTAATTATCTTTTCTTGATTGTTATCAAACTCTGCTGATACTAAATAAAGCTGTTGAGTTTTCAGTCTGCCACTGATGTTTGCAACAAAATGGAGGGTGGGGGTGGAGGAGTGAGAAGAGAGGAAGGTGGCTGTTGTCCGAAAATATCAGCGTTGGCTGGCATCCAAGTTTCGATATGTTTTTCCTAATTATGGCACTGCTTGCTAGGCTGAGAGGAGGCCAGAACAGCAATCCTATCCACCGGTGGCACAATGGTTAGCACTGTTGCCTCAGTGCCAGGGACCTGGGATTAATTCCTGACTTGGATCAGTGTCTGTGTGGAGTTTGCACGTTTTCCCCATGTTTGTGTGGCTTTTCTCCAGGTTCTCCAGTTTTCTCCCACAGTCCAAAGATGTACGGCGTAGGTTGATTGGTGATGCTAAATTGCCCCCTAGTGTCCCAGGATGCATAGGTTAGAGGGATTAGTGGGTTGAATGTGTGGGGTTACGGGGATAGAGTCTAGGTGGGATTGTTGTTGGTGCAGGTTCAAAGGACCCAATTGGTCTCTTTCTGCACAGTAAGGATCCTATGACTCTTTTATGATCTCCCAATTGAGGCTACTTAAAATTCATTGAGGCATTTTAGAGGGCAGGCTCAAACTTTGAGGGGGGGGGGCATGTGGATTTCATCATGTGTTGTTATAGACAAGCTGAAGGGAAGTGAGTACAGAGTGGGAAGTGAGTCATGGCTGCCCCAGAGAATAACACCAACCTAATCAGAGATAAGTGGGAAAAGGGATGCTTGGCACTTGTAAGGAAATGCTCTTGGAACAGCACAAGTAACAAAGTGAGTGGCATCAGCAATTGGGCACTGAATGGGTCCATCATCACAACTAGCACTGACGGGACAGAGGCAGTGGGGGAAGACTGCCAATCACAATAGAACAGCCATCTACCCAAAAGACCTTTATATTCTTCTGAAAGTAACCAGAATTGAATGAAATAATCTAGTTGTGGCCCAAATACCTTTTTATAAAGGTTCAATACAGTTTCTCTATTTTCGAGCTCAATGAACAACAAAGAACAAAGAGCAACACAGCACGGGAAACAGGCCCTTCGGCCCAAGAGCCCATGCCACCGTCCTAACGTCTTAATGACATATCCTTGACTTTAGGCTATGCCTATTGTTGAAGATTCCCATATAGGGACCAATATAGGGACAATTTGTTACCCAATCAGCCTAAGAGCACATTTTTGGGATGTGGGAGGAAACCGGAGCACCCGGAGGAAACCCACGCAACCACGGGGAGAACGCGCAAACTCCCGCAGACACAGGCCCAAATCCATGTGTCAGCACAGCAACAGCGATAGTCTCTGAGCTGTCATGTTGCCCATTAGATGGTCCAGTTTAAGCATACACTGATGACGTGAAGCACTAGGCAACTCCTGAAGCAACCTCCCAAGAGCAGCTCTCGCATGACATGCCGCATGCATGCCCCTTGTTGGTCAATAAGGTGGACCAAATTGCCTGCGGAAACAAATAAGACTTAATTAAACATGTTAAAAAAAAACTAAGACATTCCCGAGACGAAACTAAAAGATAGTCTACTACTATTTGGTCCTCCTGATATTCAAACAGTCCTGCTATATCCCTTATCTGCAGACCGCTCATGTGGCTGTCCAAGAGACCCTTAAACAACCCTAGCGTGCCTGCTCCCACCACCTTATTCGCCAGTGCATTCCACACCCCCACTACCCTTTGTGTGAAAAACTGGCCTCTAATATTCGTCTTATACATAGTCCCCCTCACCCTGAGCCCGTGACCCCTCGTTCTATCCATTTCTGATGGTGGAAAAAGCTTAACACCATTTACTCTATCTATACCCCTCATAATCTTATATACCTCTAAAAGATCCCCTCTCAGCCGACATCTTTCAAGGGAAAACAACCCCAGTGTTTTCAATCTTTCCTCATAAGACAGCCCTTCCATACAGGCAGCATCCTGGTAAATCTCCTCTGCACTCTCTCCAGGGCCTCTACATCCTTCCTGTAGTACGGCGACTAGAACTGGACGCAGTACTCCAGATGAGGCCTAACCAACGTTCTATACACCTGCAACATCAGACTCCTACTCTTGTATTCTATACCCCTTCCTATGAAGGCTAACATACCATAAGCTTTTTTTACCACATTCTCCACCTGTACTGACACCTTCAGAGACTTGTGAACTTGCACCCCCAGGTCTCTCTGCATCTCTATACTCCGGATAGTTTTATCTTTTATCCTATAACTCTCCTCTACATTATTCCGGCCAAAATGCATCACCTCGCATTTATCGGATTAAATTCCATTTGCCATCTATCTGCCCAATCTACCAGCCTATCTATGTCCTGTTGTATTGCCTGGCACTGCTCCTCAGTACCCTCCAATCCAATCATCTTAGTGTCATCAGCAAATTTGCTGATCACACCACCTACCCCCTCTTCCAAGTCATTTATATACACCACAAATAGAAGGGGTCCTAGTACAGAGCCCTGTGGAACACCACTAGTAACAGACCTCCAGTTGGAAAAAGAGCCTTCCACTACTACCCGCTGTCTCCTCCTCCCAAACCAGTTCTCAACCCATCTACATACCTGGCCCTGTATCCCATGCGCCTTCACCTTTTCTATCAGCCTACCATGAGGGACCTTATCAAATGCCTTACTGAAATCCATATAGATGACATCAACAGCTTGTCCTTCATCAACTGTTTTTGTCACCTCTTCAAAAAATTCCACTAGATTCGTAAGGCACGACCTCCCCTTAACGAAGCCAGGCTGCGTATCCCTGATCAGATCGCAGCGCTCCAGATGCTCATACATCCTGTCCCTGAGGATCCTCTCCATTAGCTTACCTATAACTGAAGTCAAGCTCACCGGCCTATAGTTTCCTGGGTTATCCCTCTGACCCTTTTTAAACAACGGTACTACATTTGCAATCCTCCAGTCCTCTGGGACCTCACCTGTGTCCAAAGAAGAGACAAAGATTTGCATCAGAGGCCCAGCAATGTCATCTCTCACCTCTCTTAGCAGCCTGGGATAAATACCATCAGGCCCCGGAGCTTTATAAGTCTTTATGCTACCTAAAAGCCCCAACACCTCTTCCCTTGTAATGATTATTTCCTTTAATGGGTCCTCAAATTTCTCAAAGTCGGCACCAGACATCAGGCCCCTCTCCCGCGTGAATACCGACGCAAAGTATTCATTCAGGATCTCCCCCATTCCCTCAGGCTCTAAGCATAGTTCCCCTCCTCTGTCCCTGAGAGGTCCAATCTCCCTCTAACCATCCTTTTGCTCCTTACATAGGAATAAAATGCCTTAGGATTTTCCTTAATCCTACCTGCCAAAGCCATTTCGTGGCCCCTTTTTGCCTTTCTGACACCCCTTTTAAGATCCCGTCTACACTCTCTATATTTTTCCAGCGCTGCCTCTGTCCCCAGTTGCCTGGATCTAACGTATGCCTCCCGCTTCTTCCTGACCAAGTCCTCAACATCCCTAGTAACCCACGGATCTCTAATCCTACTTTTCCCATCCTTCCTCCTTACCGGCACGTGTCTTTCCTGCAAAAATTTTAGTTTTCCCTTGAAAGACTCCCACATGTGCAGTGTCGACCTACCTTCGAACAGCTTATCCCAGTCGGTATCCCTAAGATCCTGCCTAATCTGGCTATATCTAGCCCTCCCCCAGTTTAACACCCTCCCCTTAGGGCAGGTTTCATCTTTTTTCATTAATACCCTAAAGCAGACAGAATTGTGGTCACTATTAGACACATGGTCTCCTACTACAACGTCAACCACTGCCCTGGCTCATTACCCAGAACCAGATCCAGTATAGCCCCCTCTCTAGTCGGGTTATCCACATACTGCTCCAAGGACCCTTCTAAAACACACTGTACAAATTCCTCCCTGTCCGCACCTTCCGCTCTGGGCACCTTCCAAACTACCCCAGGGAAATTGAAATCTCCCATTACAACTATCCTATTCTTCCTACACTTATCTAAAATTTCCCTACATATCCCTTCTTCCAGGCCCGCGGACTGTTGGGCAGTCTGTAGTACACACCCAACATAGTAACCTCTCCCTTCCTATTCCTCAACTCCACCCTTAGCAACTCAATTCCTAACTCAGCCATACCACCCTCCTTCTGCACTGCTATGATGTGATCCTTAACTAATAACGCCACTCCCCCTCCTCTCCTCAAACCACCTCTATCATGCCTAAAACACTTATACCCCGGAATATTCAATTGCCAGTCCTGCCCTTCCTTTAGCCACGTCTCAGTCACCGCCACCACTTCTAACTTCCTCTCGAACATTATTGCCTTCAGTTCATCTGTTTTGCCAGTCACACTCCTCGCATTAAAACACATGCACTGAAGGCCCTCAGGCACTCTCTGATCCTCCCTCCTACTCTCCGGAATTACCCTGTCACCCATCTCTCTCCCATTCCCAGTTCCCTCTATCTCCCCACCACCCCTCCATATTAGTTTAAACCCTGCCGAAACCCTCCAGCTAACCTCCCAGCTAAAAATGCCTCTATTTCTGTGGGCAATGTTAGCAAAAAAAAAAGTTTGAGTGCCAAATGTGTGTGAAAATGGGAGAAATTTGCGTTTTTTTGGAGAGAATTAAAAACAGAATCTTTCTTGACTTGCAAAAAATATGAGGCCAAACTTGTTTCCTGCCAGCAGGGAAAGTGTTCCAGGCTGAGCTCGCCCAAAAGCTGGCAGATAGTAACAGAGGATCCTATTGCACGTGCTTATGTGAACAATCAGATTGACTGACACAGACAGACGATGTGACAGTCACTGTCTCCCCCAGCTACTTCTGGCCCTCGTGCCCCCGCTACTGTGGGGCTCCGTGGCCAATCTCACCTCCCCACCCCCCCCTCCACAGGCTGTCCAATTCTCCCAAGCAGGCTGTCCAACTCCCCCATGCCTGCATGGACTGATCACAGCTGAAACACCCCCACCCCCCACCCCTCTCACAGATCGGCACCCCATTCATTACAGAGTGGCAGCGACCGCCCTGAGTGTTGTTGCAGAGTGTCAGCAGTACCTTCCCATTCCATGATCGCTCCTGCAGAATGGCAGGGGAATGTTCCCCACTCACTGCTATTGCAGAATAGTAATGGACCACCCCCTCCACAATTGGTCCATTCCCTCAGGCCTTAGCTCCTTCCCAAGTAGCCTCCTTCAGGCTCAACCCCTTTGGCAGTGCCAGTGCCTGTTGGGTGGTGCCAGGCTGGCATTGCCCAAGGAGCACACCCTCCGCATCCGACTCCCTGAAATGAGGGGTGGGGAGGGGCGTCCCAATGGCCTCTCGTCCTACGGGTGAGGTCATCATGTTTGGGCCCTGTTGATGGGGTCCATGTGTGATCCCCGCTGGAGAGTCCCTTCCCCAATGATATCACAGAGCCGTGAGCCCAGAGATTTTGCCTCAGGCTCACTTGTAATATTTAAAACTGCATTCCAGTGTCATTCAGACTGCGGGAAGTACGAAATCAGACTCAACACTGATTTCTCGGCCCTCTCGCAGTTTTACAAGCTCACTCCATCCATCAGCCAGAAGGGTGAGGAGATAAGATTGCCCCCTCTGAATCCTAAGATCCCATAATCTTTGCCAACCACTCTTATTATATATGTTGCAGTTTCAAATGTTTATGTAATGCACCCTGAGTTACTCTATTGCTGCACACTCTAATTGTGCCATTATATCTATATTCCATCCTTTTTGCCAAAGTACCTTACACTTCTCTATGTTAAATTCCATCTTCCAGTTGCCAACTCATTCTGCAAGCCTATGTATTTCATGTTGCAGGCAATTTGTATTATCCCTGCTGTTTGATACTTCTTCAAGTTTGATACTATTGGAACATTTTGAATTTCTATTCTGTATTTCAAGATCGAAGATCTGTAACAAAAAATAGCTGCATCTTTAAGGAAGAAGAGTTGAAGAGGCCTCAGCAGCCAAAGGCACAGCCACCAATGATTCAACAATACACACGAGGGTGTGCAACAGGCCATAATTAGATTATCTTGGAAGATTGTTGAGCAGGAGGTGATTACAGAGATAGGGAGAGGCAAGGCCATAGAGAGATTTGAAAACAAGATGCGACTTTTAAAATTAAGGTAGAACTGCAGATCAGTGAGCACAGGATTGATAAGTGAATGGGACTCAGCAGAAATAAGGACATGTGCATCAGGATGATCAAGGTTACAGAGAATAAAGTATGGGAGATTATCCAGGACTGCATTGAAATAGTTCAGTCGCAGAGTAATAAAAGCTCAAATGAAATAGATAATAAATGACAAAAGGTTCAAAGTGAGAATTGTTTAAGAGACAACAAATGGCTAGAAGAATTATCTGGTGGTTTGTAAAGGAAAAGCACATCAGAGTTTATTGGCATAGAAATTTGATAGTTTTTAATTATATTTATTGTCGAAGATGACATGTTGCATGTGTGAGATATGAGTAAAATTTAGTTGATGACCTTTCATTGGCATTGAGTAGGTTTTAAATATTATCCATGTTTAAATATTATCCAGCTTAGAAATGTAACTGCTCTTCATTTTGTTGACAGTGCAACTAAGTCGAACAAAAGGATTGTATACACGATACTTGAACATTCGCCTTTGCTGGACTCCTGTAACTTGACCACTGATAATTGGGTTAAAATTGTCATTGATATACAGGTGAGTTGAAGTAGGTTATAGGATTTTGTAGAGAAGTCATGTAATCTAAATGGTCGTGGCCTAAATTTGCTGGCACGAAGGACTTCATATCAGTCAGGTCACTTGTCATTTAGTGGGAATTTTGGGCAGAACTTGGATGAGGTTTCTGCCCAAATTGAGTTCTTGTCTGAAACCACGAATGGGTGAGTGAAAGGGCCTCTTAATCTCCTCGCAACGGGAACTTGCATTTTAAGGGTGGTAGTGCAGAATGTTCTCAAAGTACTCTGGGAGTTTCATTCCAGCATATCGGATTTGGGTACAGTGGATTCCATGGTGCTAAGAGCAGGTATGAGTTCCGTTACCTGGGCTACAGCCCCAAAAATGTATTCCAGCATAAAGGTAATTCAACCTAAAATGATCAGTAGCATTTATTCTCAACGGAAATCTAGCAATTTTAGAGACTAAGCTTAGAATTTTCATGCTAGTAGAAATAGATCCAGCTAGAAACCCTAATGAGAACTGGAATAGGGGCTGATTTTGTGCTAACTTGTCACAGATAGTAACTGTCATGTAGCTAATGTCCATCGAGTCAGAGAAATACATAAACATATTTTTTGTTGAAAATAAATACTTAGTTTGAGCAACCAAGAATCATGGGAGGAATTTTATCCCTAAAATTTCAATGATGATGGTGCAGGGCATGAAAGATAAAAATGGGATTTATTCATTGCTTGAGAATAATTTGACTTCAGTCTATTCCTAACAATCCAGCCTGCTGCTCCTAGATTCCTTGAGTATCCAGAAAACCATTCTTTATATTATTCTTTCTCTCAGGCTAACTACCAACGGTACAATGGTTTTGTGATCCTTCATGGCACAGATACAATGGCTTATACAGCTTCTGCACTTTCTTTCATGTGTGAGAACCAAGGAAAGCCCATTATCCTGACCGGCTCTCAGGTAAGTTGCAATACTTTAAAGAGATGTTACTCACAGCTCAAAATTCACAAAGAAAATACAATGATTTAAATTTCCAACATCTCACATAAAATGCTTTGTTAGCAAACACTTTTTACATGGTGTAGCCAAATAGATCTTAGTAAGGCAATAAGCATTGATTTTGGATAGAATTCTTCAGCCTTCACCACACTGGGTTTTGCCACAGCAGAGGTGGTTTGACATCAGCCACAGACAGGATCTTCCAGTTCTGCCAGAGTCAATGGTGATCTACATTTTTCACAATGCTGAACCTGTGGTGAGGGAGAACTTTGGTGGGACCAGGAGATCCCATCAGCAGGAAGGGCTGAAGAATTTGTTTCTGATACTCCTGTGTCATAGAATCATGGAATGACTATAACACATAAAAGGAAGCCATTCAGCCCATCATATCCATGTGTGTCTCCATGTGTGTCCATGGGTGTTCACTTCCTCAGTCTTTCCCCATAGTCTTGCAATTCCTTTTCTCTTACAGTGTTTAACAATTCTCTTTTAAAAGCTATGATTTAATTTGTCTCCATCACACCATTGGGCAGTGCTTTGCAGATCCTAATCATTCACTGCATAAAAAAGATTTACCCTATTGTTCTCTTGTCATTCACCTGAAAGCACTATTCTCTGGTCTTCAATACTTCCGCCAAAGGGGAACAGTTTCATTGATCTATTCTATCCACATGATTTTGTTTGTCTCTTTCTAATTTCCTCTCAACCTTCTCTGAAGAGAGCAACCCCACAAAGTCCAACAATCCATTTAACTGAAATCACTAATTTCTGGAACCATATTGATAAAAATCATATTCATAAATCTTTTCTGCACCATCTTTAAAGCTTTCACATCCTTCCTAAAGTGTGATACTCAGAATTGGATACAGTGGTCAATTTGAGACTGAATTTGTTTTTCCTTCAAGGGATATAGGCATCATAGGCTAGGCCAGTATTCATTGCTCAGGTGGTCGGGTTGAGAGGCTGCCTTCTTCAACTGCTGCAGTCCATGTAGTGTAGATATACCCATTGTGCTGTTATAAAGGGCGTTCCAGTATTTTGACCAAGAATCTGTGAAGGAATGACGATATATTTCCAAGTCAGGTTGGTGAGTAGCTTGGAAGGGAACTTCCATGCAGTGGTTCCTATATGCCTGCTGCCCTTGCCCTTCAGTTGTCATGGGTCTGGAATGTAATGTCTTCAGAACCTTGATGGGCCAAGGTACACTGGAACAGCTACTTTTGGGGAAATCTACAGAAGAGCAGAGGGAGGCATTCAAAATGGAAATGGGAAGAGTACAGGTCTGATATGAACCCTCTAGGGTGATAGAAGGAGTAAACAGCCCAGAGAACCATGGATAACCAGAATGTTTCAGGAGATAATGAAAAGAGAAAGAAAAGCTTGTAGCAGGTACAAGGGGAGCAAATCAGTGCAGGCATTAGTGGAATACAGAAAGTGCTGGGTGGAGCTTAAGAAAGCAATTAGGAGAGCAAAGAAGGGATAAGAGAAAGTTCTGGCTGGTAAAAGTAAGGAAAATCCCAAGATATTCTTAGGTATATAAATGGAAAAAGGATAACCAGGAAAACAGTAGGGTTGATTAAGGACAAAGGGGCCAATTTGATGGGTAGAGCCAGATGACATTGGTGGAGTGTTGAATGATTAGTTTAAAATGGAGATGAAGGTATGGAACTTGGAGAGAGACTGTGAGGTTCTTGAGCAAATTGACATAGGGAAAGACAAGATATTGGAACTGCGGCAGGCTTCAAAGTAAACAAATCTCCAGGTCCAGATCAATTGTGTCCGAAGATGCTGGAGGGAGGAGATTAAAGGAGCTCTGACCCAAATTTTTAATTTGCCTTTGGCCATAGGAAAAATGCCAGAGGACTGGAGAACAGCTAATATTGTTTTGCTATTTAAGAAGGTTTGTAGAGAAAAGCCCAGGAAACCATAGACCAGTGAGTCTCATGTCATGAGTAACAATGGCTCTTAGTTCATGAGTGAAGAAGTCAGGCACTTCATGATTGGGAAATTCAGCACCAGGCATCATCTCTGCATTATTTCCAATCAAATTGAAAGGCTTGGGACACCAGAGATGGACTCACAATAAATCACAGTCCTGCAGCACAGGGCACCAGCCAATTGGCAGCCCCATATTGAGAGATGGTTACAGGAGCTCCATAGCCTGGTAGCTCTGAATTTGCTGATAGTCAGGTTTCTTGAATCTGAGTAGACAATGCAAAATAACATTGCACACTAATTGTTGGAGTGCCTTTAAAGTGGGAAAACGTGGCTCTAGACATTGAGAGGTGGTGATGATTTGAAAGCAGTTCAGATTTATCTTCTGATTGTCTGGCCTGAAGTTTCTGAACTGTGAGGTCTGGTGGCAACTCAAGCAGCAAGGATGAGGCTGCTGACCAAAGCCAAGAACAGAGACCAGGGCAGGCCAGATAAACCAAGAGGCAGCAATCATATAGCCAGCCAAGTGCACATGTAGCCATCTGGGCTCAAAGCCCAGCCATCTGAATGAGAGATGAGCAGCTGGGACGTGCAAGGGCCAGGCAGGAATTGGAGTGATTTTCACAGAGTAGTGAGGCGACTCGACCAGAGGCCAGTAGGCTAGAAATGAAGAGGGCTGGGCAACTAGACTAGCGAGGGTGAGAGCAGAGGCTAGGCCATATAGGCAGCAGCAGCAGCCAGGCACCTAGTGAGCCACCAGCACACTTGTGAGCTTAGGTCATCGAGTGAGCAGCTACAGCTTGCTGGAGTAACTCGATCCCCAGGCCAGGGCTGAGGTAGGCTAGGCTGCTGAGGGTGAGGCCATACCATAGGCAGGCAGCCTGAGCCAGGAATGAGGCAGGGTTGCTGAGGTCATCAGGGGCAATTTGACCCCCAGCGCAGAGGGGGGCAAATAAGCCTGGTCTTTCTAAAAATTTATATTCGATGAAATGAAGACAGATCAATCAATATGAAACGACAGTATGAATCAGACTGTCAAAATCGCAGAAAGTTAAAGGTGAGGCCAGGGGATAATACTTGGTAAAAAGACAGTTTGGCACTTTATTTTAAAAAGTTTGAAGTTTTGAGCCTTGCCCAAATTACACATTTACCCTCAACAATATCCACCAAATGTTTTGGTGACCTGTCTATAAACCAAAATTATAATGCATACAGTCTGTTTTATTTTTATGAAAAGAGGGTTATTTAAGGAGATGCTTTTGTGCACTACTGCTTATGTACATAGACTTGTTATATTCATGTGACTACTGAGGTAATCTTGGATGAAACCAAGAGCTTGGAGAGAAGCCATTTTATCCATCACATGGAATATCCTATGTTAAGGAGCATCCTTAAGGAATTTCCTGTGTCTGCTTAGGTGAATAATTTAGAGATTTGTCCTGAGAGTTGATGGTTACATTCACCTTATAAGAACTGAGAGGCCATTAAACCTCTTCTGATATTGAATGTAGGTTCATCTTACAATGCTTCTGTTGCTACCTGTGGCTGTGATTGGTTTTTATTCATTATTTATGGGACATTGCTAGCTAGATCAACATTTATTCCCCATCCCCAGTTGTCCTTCAGAAAATGTTAGTGAGCTCCTGTCTCAAAATGCTGCAATCGCTTAGGTGTCAGTACACCCTCAATGCTGTTAGGGAGACAATTCCAGGACTTTAACTGAGTGACAGTGAAGGAATGGTGATGTATTCGCAAGTCAAGATGGTGAGTGATTTAGAGGGGTGCCTCTAGGTACCACCTGCCCTTGTCCTTTCAGATGGTAATAGTCATGAGTTTGCAAAATGCTGCCTAAGTACCCTTGGTGAGTTTCTGCAATGCATCTTATAGATGGTATACACTACTGCTATTGTTTGTTGGTTATGGAGGGTGTGAATGTTTAAGACCATAAGACATAGGAGCAGAATTAAGTCACTTGGCCCATCGAGTCTGCTCTGCCATTCAATCACAGCTGATATTTTTCTCATCCTCATTCTCCTGCCTTTTCCCCATAATCCCTGATCGTTTATTGATCAAGAACCTACCTATCTCTTTCTTAAATACACTCAATGACCTGGCCTCCACAGCCTTCTGCGGCAAAGAAATCCACAGATTCACCGCTGTCTGGCTAAGAAATTCCTCCTCATCTCTGTTTTAAAGGATCGTCTCTTTAGTTTGTGGAAGGGGTGCTAATCAAGTGGGCTACTTTATCCTGGATAGTGTTAAACTCCATCAATGTTGTTGGAGCCACATTCATCCAAATAATTGGAAAATATTCCACCTGAGCCTTTTGTTCTAAATGGGTGGCCTCTTTTTATCATCTTGCAGAAGAGGATCTCCTTCTGCTCCCTCACTGCCTTCCTATCTTGCATATCACAGTCAAAAAAATGAGGTTCTACCCTGTGCTGGTTGTAGGCCTCTGGCTTTCCTGAGACACCATTAAAAACAGCAATACATACCAAAGCTCAGTGAGAACTTTGCTGTGGCCTTCCACCATTCAAACTGTCAGGTGAATTTAAATCAGGGTCCTATTTCAGTTGGTCCAATTCAATTCCCATCAGTGCAACCACTAATTGATGACAAAAAAAATTCACGCCAATTAGGCGCTCCCCCTGAAAATTGCAACTTAATTCTGTTCTTCTCAGATCTGGTACCCAGAAATAGTCTTGACTTACTTTTCCTGTTCAGACTTAAAATCCAGTCCAAAGTCTTGCTGCAATTGTTTAAAGCTTTGTCAAGACCATTACTGAAGTCCTATCTTGTCATATTCATATGACTTTGTTCTCTGTATTGAAAAAAGGATATAGTTAACCTAGAAAGGGTGCAAAGAAGATTCATGGACTGAGAAGATTACCACATGATGGTACTATACATGTTTGGAGTTTAAAAAAAATGAGAGGAGATACAATTGAAATGTTTGAGACTCAGAAGAAGTTTGATTGGTCAGATGTTGAGATGCTGTTTCACCCAGCTAGATGGTGGGATTTTCCAGCCACACACACCCTTAAACTGGAAAATTTTGTCTTAGGTCAACAGACTTTCCATGGACTGCTCCTCGCCCACTCCGATTCCCATAATAGGCAGAATGGGAAAATTTGTCCTGAGAGTCAAACACTAGAGAGCAACATCATTTGGCAGTTTTGGCAGTGAGTCCAGTTTTAAATGGCAAATAAATGGTCCCTGTTCAGCTACTTTAAACCACCCAGTTGAATCTAGGTGAGGAGTTCAGCTATTTTCGATTGAGAGAAGGAGAATTTATTTTCATTCAGACGACCGTGAATCTTTTGGAATTTTTCAACCCAGAGGTTCTGTTTACTCATTTGTTGAATTTAATCATGGCTCATATCTCTTGATTCTAAAGAAATCAAAGATGATGATGATTAGGTTGGTAAGAAGGACTCATGGATCAGCCATGATTTTATTAAATGATAGAACAGGCTGTGAGAATAATGCGGTTCCCTCCTGCTGCTATTTCTTGTCCTGAAATATGACCTGATGCTAGGTCATTCACATGCCCACAAGTACTTTTGGGGAAATTCTGGGAAGTAACTGGAAGAAAATAGTGTGTTATATAGTATAACAAAACAGAATGCAAAACAGGCATTCATTTCCCTCAATAATCTCCAACCGATCAATTTAGCATTCCTGTATCTCCATTATGCCTCCTTGTTAAATTAGGTTTTACAGCTGCTATTGTTCTTTTCAGATTCCCATCTATGAGATGAGAAATGATGCCTATGATAATTTGCTTGGGGCACTGCTGATTGCCGGCCAGTATGTAATACCAGAGGTAAGTCTGCAGTCTTCAGTGAGTTTAGATGCCTCATTTTGATCCGTTAGGATAATTCAGTAGTCAATTTATTAACTTTTATTCATATTGCTGACTTTCTCTTTAATTATTATTTAGGTTGGTCTGTATTTTCAACACAAATTATACAGAGGAAATCGGGTGAAAAAAATTGATGCAGGAAGCTTCACTTCATTTTCTTCACCAAATCTGAGTCCACTTGTCAATGCTGAACTGGATATTACAGGTAAGTTACAAGTATAATTTGATTATTTTTCAATCTTTAGCACTTCCTTCTTTCTCTCTGGAGACAATGGGAAGAGAGATTTTGTAAAAGGAAATTAACAAATCTTGTTTATTCAGACTGATTTAGTAACTTTAAATTTTGTTTTTTTTTTAAATGTTGAAAACTTGAAATAAAAGAACTAAAATTCTGGAGATGTATGACATGTTTTGAATAGAAACTTTTCATCAACGTTATTAAAATCAGTAATTTTCAATTACATTTGGCATGTAATGTTGCATAACAATTCTGTGCTCCTGCTGAAGGAAACATCAAACCATTTCCTTTACTTACAGGAAATATAATTTGAGTCTCAGGAATCAAAATGAGTAGGGTAAAAAAAATAGTCAGAGGAGCAGAATCATAACTGGGAGGTGGGGAAGGAACGCTAGTGGCTGTGATGGGAATGAAAAGTGATAGGACATGGGGAGATGAGCAGAACAAAATAAAAAATGGTATGGAAGCAATTACAAGTATCAAAAGAGACATTTTTGAGTAATTGCAGAGTTCAAAATAACTTGCAATGGTGAATTTGTTTTTCCAAATGCTGAGAGCAACAACACTAAATGCAAATATTTTGATAGTACCTTTAATCAAAGGGGGCACATAACAAGAAATTGGGGCAGGTAAGTGAAAGCATGATCATGTTGCTTTTAAGGAATGTCTCAAAGGAGAAAAAAATTGTACAGCAGAGACAGGGATGGTCCCAGGTAAACTGGAATCAAAATTTGGCAAAACTCGTTGAAAAATGGACAGACTTTAAAGAGGGGACAGTTTGTGAAAAGTCAAGGTAGGACAAACAAATCAAGAGCTTCCTAGATATATAGTTACATGCAGCAAAACAGGTATCAGGTGGATAATACAGGTGAGAACCAAGTTGAATGTAAAAGGTTCAGAGAGGAAATGAAAAATCAAATAAAAGAAGCAAAGAGCAAGTATGGGAAGAAACTGTCAACAAACATAAAAAGGAATCAAAAGTCTTCTATAAACGTGTCATCGTAAAAGTGTGCTAACAGGAGGAATGGGGCCAATTAGGAGTCTTAAAGGGAATTTACACATGGCAACATGGCTGAGATATTAAATGAGTACTTTGCATCTGTCCTTGCCAGGAAAGAAAATGCTGGTAAAGTTGTAGTGACAGTTGGAATTTTATCCTGAAAAGCATGAGGTGATACACTTTGGAAGGAGTAACTTGACAAGAAGTTTTCAATGAATGGTAGGACACTAGGAAGTTCTGAGGAACAAAGACACCTTGGTGTGTTTATCCATAGATTTTCGAAGGCAGAAGTGCATCTTAGTCGGGTGGTGAAAAAGGCATACGGGACACTAGCCTTTATCAATCGAAGTTTAGATTACAAAAGCAGGGAGGTCATGTTAAAATTGTATTGGATTTTGATGAAGCCACAGCTGGAATACTGTGCAGTTCTGGTCGCCACATTATATGAAGGATGTAATTGCACTGGACGGGGTGCAGAGATTCACCAGGATGCTGCTTAGAATGGAACATTTAAATTATGAAAAGAGATTGGATAGACTTGGGTTATTTTCAATGGAGCGGAGAAGACTGAGGGGACAACCTGAATAAGGTGTACGAGATTATGAAGGGCATGGACAGAGTGGAAAGAGAGTAGCTGTTCCTCTTGGTGCAAAGGTCAGTCATGAGGGATCACAAGTTCAAGGTGAGGGGCAAGAGGTTTAAGGGCCATTGTGACGACAGTCTGGAATGTTCTGCCTGTGAGGGTGATGGAGGTGGGATGCTTCACATCCTTTAAAAAGTATTCGGATGAGGTCGCCATAATATTCAAGGATAGGAGCAGTGTGTTGGTAGATGGGATTAATGGGATTAGGAGCTTCTTACATGTCAGTGCAGATTCAGATTCTGTGAAAGAGGAGGTGGCTGAAGCACTGAATGAGTTATAAATTGGTAAAGACAAGGTGTTTCTAGACTGGTTGGAATTGAAGTTGGTAAGTCAGCAGGAATGGATGGGATGCATCCTAAGATATGAAAGAAAGTAAGGAGAAACTGTGGAGATAGTGGCTATAATCTTCCAGATACAGGGATAGGCTGTAGGAATGGAGAATTGCAAAAGTTATATGCGTGTTCAAGAAAAGATGTAATGCTGTAACATGCAATTACAGACTAGACAGTTTAACTACAGTGGTGTGAAACTTTACATGCTAATCAGTTGGTAGTGGGAAAACTTTTAGAAATGATAATTCTGGGCAAAATTGACAATCATGTGGACAAATGTGGAATAATTAAGGAAAGCCAGCAGGAAAACCATGTTTAACTAATTTGATTTTCTTTGAATGAGATAACAGAGAATATTGAGTTTAATATTGTTGATGTGGAGGACAAGCACTTCCAAACATGATTGATAATGTGACACATAACACACTGTCTGCACTGTTAGGACCTATGGGATTAAAGGGCCAGGAACAGCATGAATACAAAATTGCCTGAGAGGAAACAGAGAATATTGAGAACATATGGACTCAGCAGAAAACATCATAGAGGCCATTTAGCCACACCCTTCCATCCCCAGAGGTCAGGGATGTGGATGGTATTCCTGTTGGGCTGTGCCAACATGACACTGCCAGTCTGCAGCCCTGGCACTGTCCACTGGGCACATTGACAGTGCCTATTGTGCACCAGCTGTGCCAATAGATACTGGGCAGTGTCAAGGGAGCCAGATGGAGACGGAGTCAGATTACGATTACGAGGAGGTAGGAAATTCTGCATGGTGGAGTGGAGGCCGGTGGTCAGACCGGTGCTTGGAGGCTGGCCACCGGGGATTGAGACATGGGGGATTGGAAGCCGACGATCGGGCAAGGTGGGAGATCGGAAGCCTGCCACCGTGGTTGAAGGGGCAGTCAGGGATGGCTATCAGGGATGCGAGGAGGTTGAGGGTTGGGTGGGTGGACAGGTTCTGCCGTGGGTGGATGGGAATTGGAAGCAGGATATTGGGAGGCCATGGCCGTGATTGGGAGGCCAGGGCTGGCTATCAGGAGACAGGGATCGGCCATCAGGAGGTAGAGACCGGCAATCAGAAACTGGCCTTCTGGGAAGCATGGTCACCGCATGCCCAAATAATAATCCAATTAATGCCCTCCATTTTATAATTAGATGCTTAATCTTAATTTATACATGGGATTGGAAAATGTTGCTTGTCCTGTTCACATAATTCCCTAGAATTCCTGTAGAGGGCATGTACTGAATTGTACTGCAAACCGTAACAATTTCCATTGCTTTTCTTCAAAAATCTACAGGAAGTCTGTGAGCAAGTGTGACAGTAATTAATGACCTACGCTGGTGTTTGCCATTGACTCAAAACGTGGACCATTATTCATTTACAAAGTATTTTGTATATTTGTGTTCAAATGAAATTTGAAGGGGGTGATCTTGCCAAAACAATTCTAATTGTCGAACAAACATTGAATAGTGTCCTCTCCTTGATTCAACCTCCCCCCAACCCAAGGCCAGGCAAGAAAGCCTTTTGAACAAGGCATTGCAAACGGAGACCTCGGGACAGAACGGAATCCAAATGAGGAAGTTACAATCATATTGGGGATTGTTCAGGAAGGCACTCTGATTCCAACAGGTAGATTAAAAGACGCTTATTTCCTAGATTTGGCAATCTTTGCCTGGGTTTAGCTGCCAAGTTTTCAAAGGCTCAGAAATCATGGATGTCCATAGTTGAATTCAGAATATTAATAGAGTCCAGAGGGGCAACATTTTCAGGATGTTGAGCTGCCAGAGTGCCAGAGGCAGTCGTAGAGGTGGGTACAATTTTGTCTTTTAAAAAGCATTTAGACAGTTATATGGGTAAGATGGGTACAGAGAGGTATGAGCCAATTGGGACTAGTTTAGTGGTAAAAACTGGGTAGCATGTACAAGTTGGGCCAAAGAGCCTGTTTCTATGCTGTGAACCTCTATGACTCCATGGCACAGACTTGCTTCTGTGCTGTAACCATTCTATAATCTAGACATGTGTAGACAAAAGGCTTGCTCATGGACTCATCAAATGCCTAAATATCAATCTCAGTAAATCTCCAAACGAGGTTGTATATTCCATTTCACATTAAGCATTCTTTTTAGATCTCTGATTGAGATGAACAGTTTTTTTGCTGTGAGTCTATGCTCACTCGGAATCGGACTGAAACTGTGTAAACTCATATCACACATTATCTTTGCACTTTGCAGAATACTTTTTTCTTGTTAGCTTTCAGTTCAGCCCAAACTAAGTCCTGAATAATCGGACCAATAAACAACCCATTATAATGGAATTAAATATTTTACAATTACTTCAAATTTATTAAATGGCAGTGAAGTGGCTGGCTGAGTTGGCTAGATGATTAGCATGTGGTTCAGAATAATGCCAATAGTTTGGAGTTGGTTCTGGTTGTGGCCAAGGTAGATTGAGGACTTACTTCCTTTGTTTATCCCTGAATGTGGAGGGTAATGGCAAACTGTCTCTGAAAACACCTTAGGATGAAATATCAACAGACAAAGAGCCAAGGACCTGCTTTAGGCAAAAGTGAAACTTGGTGAAATTATGTTTGTTTATTTATAGTCAGCTGGGACACTGTTTGGAGACCAAAGACAACTAAGAAGTTTACGGTGCAGACCAATATGAATCATCATGTGGGATTGTTAAGATTATTTCCAGGAATCACTGCTGTCACGGTAATTTTTCTTTTTCAAACTCTTATACTAAAAATTTTCTGATGATCAGAATGAAACTGAGACTGCACAACAGAATTTTTAAAAGGGAATATGTGATATATTTTTTAAATGCCATAACAAATACAAAATGCCTGGCATGATAATACCAGCATGAGATATAAAATCTAATATAGAAGTGACAGTAGTTATCAGAAAGTAAGCAAAATTGCTCTGCATTGAAATGACATAAAGAAATGTATATCCAAGTGGGATGAGATGGGCCAAGGTTTACAAAATCTGGTAACCAGAATGTTACACTTTAAGAATTCATCAGTTTGAAAAATAAGTCACTTTTATTATTGGACTGTCTTAGAAATATTTAAACTAATTGTTCAGTTTGCGATATTAATTTTTGGTTGCACAAAATGAAATTAGAAAAGTACATTGCATAAATGTAGTCATTGGATGGGACTTTACATCTCCCACACAGCATATTTTACAGCAGTAGAGGTGTCCTGCCATTGGCCAGCAGCGAGATCTTCTAGTCCTGTTGCTGTCAATGGGGTATCCCCTTGTTCAAGTCTTCTGCTACAGGAAACCTGTGGCAAGGACTCGCTGTCAGCCAGAACCAAACAATCCCACCCATTGGTAATTGGCAAATCAGTTGATGTTGTCACAAATTTTTGGTACAACAGTGTACCAGAACAATGTATTGTCTTATAGTTAAAGCCTCATAAAAAATTACCATCATTTTGAATTGTTATGAATGGAACGGAACAAAGACAACCATGTCATACCTCTATTTATTGACTACAGCTCAGCCTTCAACACCATTATTCCTACGAAACTCATCTCCAACCTCCATGGCCTGGGGCTCAGCTCCTCCTTCTGCTGCCAAATCCTGAACTTCCAAACCACAGATCGCAATTATCCAATCAGTAAGGATAGGCAACCACAACCATCCTCAACACCAGTGCCCCACAAGGCTGTGATCTCAGCTCCTTATTATACTCCTTATGCACCTATGACTCTGTGGTCAAATTCCCCTCCAACTCAATTTTCAAATTTGCTAATGACATCACTGTAGTGGATGTCTCAAATAATAAGGAGATGGAATGCTAGAAAGAGATAGAGAATCTGGTGAACTGGCACTCTGACAATAATCTCTCCCTCAATGTCAACAGAACAAAGGAGATAGTCATATGACTTCAGGAAGCGTAGTGGAGCACATGCCCCTGTTTACATCAATGGGGACAAAGTAGAAATGGTCGAGAGCTTCAAGTTTTTAGGTGTCCAGATCACCAACAATCTGTCCTAGTCCCCCCATGCTGACACTATAGTTAAGAAAGCCCACCAAAACCTCTATTTTCTCAGATGATTAAGGAAATTTGGCATGTCAGCTATTACGCTCATCAACCTTCACAGACGCACCATTGAAAGCATTCTTTCAGTTGTATCACAACTTGATATGGCTCCTGCTCTGTCCAAGACTGCAAGAAACTACAAAGGATTGTGAATGATTTTCTCACTCTACCAGAAGGTTAGGCCAAAAGTATTTTCTTCAATGCTGATAGTTTTTCATGGGTTTAAACTCTGATTTTTTTAATTGATTGTGATTCTATTTTTAATTATGTTTCCTCGACTTGTATCTTCTTCCCAGGCCTCTACCTATGGAGATTAAGTAACTTGCCATTTAGGTCAGGAGATGGTCTTATCTCCAAGATAATAAAGAAGCACCTTAAATAATGAAAAAAATGTTTGTTCTATTACAACAACAGTTTTGTAGTTTTGCTATGAGAAGGGACTCAAAGACATAATTCATTCTTTTTGATTTGATTTATTATAATCACATGTATTAGGATACAGTGAAAAGAATTGTTTCTCATGCATTACACAAAACATACCATACATGGGGAAGGAAAGGAGAGAGTGCATAGCTAGGGTGAGGAAAAAGATCAACTTAATGCAAGGTACGTCCATTCAAAAGTTTGATGACAGCAACGAAGAAGCTGTTCTTAAGTTGGTTGGTACGTGACTTCAGACTTCTATGTCTTTATCCCAATGGAAGAAAGTGAATGAGAGAATATCTTGGGTGCATGTGGTCCTTAATTATTCTGGCTGCATTACCAAGGCAGTGGGAAGAAGTGTAGACAGAGTCAATGGATGGGAGGCTGATTTGTGTGATGGATTATCAAATCCAATCAAAAGAAACGTATGGTTAAATGGAAGTTGGTACTAATGGTGTGACCATATCAATGGCTGGAGAATCAGTTTTCTGTAGAATTCACTCTGGACTCCAGCCCTCAACTTTAAGACCTCAGCAAGACTGAGAACCTATACAGAGGAACTGTTCTGAATTGTGGGTATAACTTCTGTCCCTATCTCCTTTGAAAGGCAGCTGGTTTGGTTACCAATGACTGTAATGAAGGGCTCAGGACTGAGCCCAATAGGGCAAAATTGGTTTTGAGAGATCTACTTACACCAGCTCAACATCTTTCAGCTATAGAATGGCCATCTTAGTAAAATCCTGCTTAATTAAATACTCCAACATTTTCCAGGAAAGTCCAGAAACTATCAACAGAGACAAGATGATCTTGCATGTTGACCAGGAAGTGATTCCACAATTTTGCAAGGCCAACCAGTATCATTTACCTTATGGGAAAGAGTTGAGGCAGAAATCCAAAGATCAGCCCAATCTGCAGAATGGGCAACCCAATCATACCAATTTTGAAGCCAAATGAATCAATCCACCTTTGCGGGGAATTTAAACAAACAGTAAACTGTTTCTTACAGCTTAATAATTGCTCAGTCCCTCAGCTTGTAGATTTATATGCAAAGTTGGCAGGAGGACTCTCATTTTCAAAAATTCATATGAGTCATGCTTACTTACAATTACAGATAGATGAGGAATCCGAGACATTCAACCCTTAACACTCAGAAGGGTCTTATCTATACAGACTGACATTTGGGATATTGTCAGCTTTCTCAATCTCAATCTTTCAGTAAATGATGGAAGACATTCTACAAGGTCTACTTCAGATTACTATCTATCTGGATGATGCCCTCATGAAAGGAAAAACTGTTAAGGAACAGCAAAAGAACCTTGAAGTTCCAAATCAATTTCCCAAAGCAGGCATACGCCTAAGAAGGGAAAGATGTGTATTCCAGGCCCCCTCAAGTGACCCATTTAGGCTACAGAGTAGACCATTTTCTGAGATTGGTAACCTACTGTGGAAAATTTGTACCCAAACTTGCCTCCATCTTGGCTCTATTGTGCCAACTAAAGAAGAATCAGCCCTGAGAGTGGTCTCGCAATCAATCTTTGGTTTTCAATAAAGTAAAACAACAGCTTTCCTGATCGAACATTCTGGCACATTATAATCCCAGGAAAGAACTACTACTGACCTGTGACGCATCCTCCTAATGGCTTCAGGGAGGTATTGGCAGATAAGTGGCAAAACAGAGGAATTGCCAGTTGTGTACACTTTCATAACTTTGGCGAGCACAGAACACAAATACACCTACATCGAAGAAGAAGCGTTGTTGCTGACATGTGATGCGAAAGAGTTCTACCAGTACTTCTATGGACAGAGATTTATCATTATTATAGACTACAATCCACTATTGGGACTGCTAAAGGAGGACAAGCAGTGGCGCCTGCAGCATCAGCTGAAATCCAACACTGGGTTTTATTACTGGCTGCCTACAATTGCCAGTTGGAACACTGTCTAGAAGGCTGAGTCATTAATAGAGATACATAAGTTGACTACCGCTTCCAGACATCCTAGCAGTGATACCCCCAGTAGAAGAGACTGTAATAGCAATGAATTTTTTTGGAGATACTGTCAGTGGCAGTGAATAATATTCAACTGTAGACTCAAAAATCCAGTTCTAGCTAAAACAGCTGACAGGGAACCAAAAGACTATTGCAGCCTGAATTCCACCTATATCGGTGTCAGAAAGAGCAGCTAACCATAAAAGATGGCATTCCAAGTTATTTTTCCAAGCCAGGGCTACCATGGCATCCTTATTAAACGTTACTGTGGCCAAAAGGAGTGACCTAAATGAAGATGCTCGCATGACCAGGCATGGATACAGACATAGCCACACTCATAGGTCATGTTAGCAATGCCAACATGGGCAGAAGTCACACCATCAGCTTCTCCACACTCTTAGGCTGTGGACTCGACCACAGATTGATTATGCCAGTCCATTTGTGGGCTTGATATTTATTGTAATCATAAATGCCGACTCAAAATGGATGGATGGATGTACACAGGATGCACTCATCAAATACAAGAATGACAGTAGAGAAACGTTGCACCTTCTTTACAACACACGGAATCCTGTAGTGCTAATTTCCGACAATGGACCATCATTTACCAGCCAGAAATTTATCTTTTTCATAAGGCTAAGTGGAATTTGCCACATTCAGACAGCACCATATCATCCATTGTCTAACAGCCTGGTGGAAAGAGCAATGATGTGCAGATGCCAGAGTTGGACTGGGGTAAACATAGTAAGAAGTCTCACAATACCAGGTTAAAGTCAAAAGGTTTATTTGGTAGCAAAAGCCACTAGCTTTTGAAGCGCTGCTCCTTCATCAGGTCAACCAAAGAGCAGTCCAGACTATGAAAGTAGGCTTGAAGAAACAGCCTGCAGCCTTTTTGGACACCAAACTTTCTGTTTGAATACAGAACAACCTCCTCTGGTATTCTGACTACCAGCTAAGTTGTTCATGGGCAGGTTGTACCTGATCTTCTTGAACCTAAGGGAAGGAAGATGCTCACAAGAAGCTCGGCATCAAGCAGCCCAGTGCTGAATGCACAGCAACACCAGTTGTTACAGTTACCTAAAAAGTTGGGGGATAATCATGGGAATGGGCCCAGGTGGTTTCTGATATCATATAAAGTCTGGGTGGGGGATATCATCCTGAGAAACGCCTGGAGTATTTGGAACCAACTATGCTCAGCATGATGAGCCTTGAAAAATCTTTTGGGACCTGTCAGCTCCTGCTCTGTCTCCAGTCAGGGGAGCTTCTGAGTCTGAAGTGGATATGGCGGACTTAGCCATGTCTCCATATCTACTCTCTTGGTGCTCAAAGAAGGGAGTGAACCGGAGCTTCAGCATTGTAAGTGAAACAGATGAGTACCGGTTCGCTACACCCTATCTATCTTGGACTCCAAGCTTAATGCACCAGACCCAGTGCTTAAATACCTCAAGGCACTTCAAGCAAACAAATTGCCAAGATTCCTCAGGATCTGGAGGGATAGGGATGTAATGACTTTAAAGCAGCCCATGATATGGACCTTTTAGAATATGAGCTCCCTAATTAAGGCAGTAATAGGCTGATCAGAGAGCCCCAACTGTATATTCTGGCCTTGGGTGGCAATCTGTCTGGAGTTTGCATATTCACCTCATGTCTGCATGGGTTTCCTCCAGGTGCTCTGGTTTCCTACCACAATTCAAAAATGTGCATATTAGGTGGATTAGCCATGCTAAATTGCCCCTTGATACCCAAAGGTACATAGGTTTAGCCTTGGCAAATGCGTGGGGTTACGGTGATAGGGTAGAAGGGAATGGGATGCTCTTTTGGCGAGTTGGTATAGACTCAATGGATCAAATGGCCTGTACCCGTAGTCTTGGAGTTCTATAATTTGACGTCTGTGGGAAAACATGAATGGACAGTCAGATGTTATAATCCAGGTCAGAAACTCCAAGGTGTTTGATGAAGCTAGCCTCGATTACAAGTTTTTCACTTTGAATTTGGCATGGGCAAGCATCAGATATTTCACAATAGGTGTGATTCAAGTGACCCTCCAGGAAGCTTTGGTAAAACAAAGTTTATTTAAGAATACAATGAGCAATAACTTTTACCAATTACAAATAATAACAAAAATAATATTGTATATACCTTAACAGTTAAAAATGCTGTTCCAGCACAAACACCTCTACCAACATGCACTTAAGCTTAGCACACAGAAGTCCGTGTACGCACGTGATACTGGATTTTATAGCTTTGCAATCCCTGCCATGGATTACTCTTTTGGATGTTGAACTGAAAATGCTGAAGGTTTCTCAATCCTGGAACCTTTTAGCACACTTCGAGATAGAGATACCACATGCGTTAGGCTTCTAAATAGCCAGCAGAATTTCCAATACCCAGGAGAGGGACAAAAACACTGCATCCAACTTGCAGTCTAAACAGCTTCTGCCAAACTGAAAGTAACTCTTGGATTTTCCCTGTGGAAGGGATAAACTGTCCCACCTGATCAAAGAACAAACAGCACAGAAACAGGCCCTTTGGCCCAACAAGCCTATGTTGATCACACTGTCCTACCTTGACAACTGCTTGTGTCCCTCTATACTCTCGCAGAAAGTCTTAAATGTTGCTAACATATCTGCCTCACTTGGTAGTGCAATCCAGGTCCTTCCCAACCTTTGTCAAAAAGTCTTGGCCCATACATCTCTACTGAAACTTTTTCCCCTTACCATGAATTTCTGCTGCCTTGTAATTCTCATTTAAAGTTTATTTATTAATCACAACTAGGCTTACATTCATACTGCAATGAAGTTACTCTGAAAATCCCCTAGTTGCCACATTCTGGCACCTGTTCAGATACAATGAGGAAGAATTTAGCACGGACAATTGACCGAACCTGCACATCTTTGGACTGTGGGAGGAAACCAGAGCACTAGGAGGACACTCACGCAGATACGAGGAGAATACGCAAACGCCACACAGACAGTGACCCAAGCTGGGAATCGAGCCTGGGTCCCTGATGTTGTGAGGCAGCAGTGCTAACCGCTGTGTTATTGTGCCATTCTGGGAAAAAATTTCCAACTGTTCACCTTATCTATATTCCTCATTTTATAAACTTCTATCAGGTTGTCCCTCAGCTGTCTTTCCGGGGATAACAATCCCAGTTTATTCAATCTCTCTTCACAGCTAATACCCTGTATACCAGGCAACATCCTGGTAAACCTTTTCTAAACTCCCTCCAAAGCCATTATGACCTTCTGATAGTGTAGCGACCAGAATTGGACACAGTGTTCCAAATGTGGCCTAACCAAGTTTTACGTAACTAACATAATTTGCCAACTTTTATACTTGATGTCCTGGCCAATGAAGGCAAGCATGTCATGTGCTTTCTTCACCATCTTTTCCACCTGTGCTTCCACTTTTAAGGATCTGTGGACCTGTACTCCCAGATCTGCCTGTGCTCCATTTATTTTATAGCTCCTATCTGAATTAGATGTACCATAATTCATCACCCCAGATGCATTTTGCCTGGATTAAACTCCATCCCCCATTTCTCTGCCCATTTTTTCAGCCTCTCAATATCCTGCTGTATTCTCTGACAATCTTCATCACTATCTGCAACTCCAGCAATCTTAGTATTGTCTGCAAACTTGCTAATCAGACCGGTTACATTTTCTTCCTAGTCATTTATACATATTATAAACAACAGACGTCCCAGCACTGATCCCTGTGGAACACCATTAGTTACAGGCCTCTATTCAGAAAAACATCCTGTCACCATGATCCTCTGTCTTTTATGGCTAAGCCAGTTCTGAATCCATCTAGCTAGTTCACCCTTGATCCTGTGTGTGATTTAACCTTTTGTATCGAGCTACCATGAGAGACTTTGTCAAACGCTTTACTAAAGTCCACATAGACAACATCCACAGCATTTCCGTCAATCGTTTTTGTCACTTCCTCAAAAAACTCAGTCAAATTAATCAGACATGACCACCCTCAAACAAAACCATGCTGTCACTAATAAGACCATTCAGTTCCAAATGTGTATAGATCCTATTCCTAAAAATCTTCTCCAACGATTTTATTATCATTGACGTCAAACTCATTGACCTATAATTACCCGGGCTATCCTTGCTACCTTTGCAGGTCAACATTGGCAAATCTCCAATCTTCTGGGACCTCACCTGTGACCAACGAGGAAATAAAGATTTCTATTAGAGGCCCCTTTTTGCCTTCATAACTCTCTGTTTGAGTTACTTTCTATTTCCCTGTATTCAAGTGCTTCATTTGTTTTTAGTTGCCTAGACCGTGTATACGTATCCTTTTTCTCTTTGACAGACTTGTAATTTCCTTGGTCATGCATGGTTCCCAAATCTTTTCTTTTCATAAGCATGTACCTGTCTTGCACTCTGCTTCTTAAAAAAAACTCCCACATGTCAGATGTGGATTTATCTTCAAACAATGTCTCCCAAACAACAGCCTCAATCCTGCCTAATCTGGCTGAAGTTAGCCTTTCCCCAGTTTAGCACTCTGACCACAGGACAACACTTGTCCTTTTCCATGAGTATCCAAAGTTAATGGAATTGTGGTCTTTGTTTGCCACACATTCCCCCACTGCAAATTTGATGACCTGGCTGGGCTCACTCGCTAGTACCAGGTCCCGTATAGCTTCCTCTTGAGTCAGGCTATCAATAGATTGTTCCAAAATATCTTCCTGGACACACTTACCAAATTCCTCACCATCCAGGCCTTGAGCCCTTAGAAATTTTTAGTAAATATGAGGAAAATTAAAGTCTTCCACTATAGCAACCCAATTATTTCTACACCTGTCCAAAATTCTCTTGTATATCTGTTCTTCAACTTCCCGTGGGCCTTGGGAGTTCTACAGTACACCCCCATCTTTGTGACTGCCCCTTTCCTGTTTCTGAGCTCTACCCACAGTGCCTCATTACATGATTCTTCCAAAGTGTCCTCCCTCTGTACAGCTGTGATATGTTCTCTAACCTGTATTGCAACTCCTCCACCTCTCTCTTTGTCCCTTCTATCTCGTCTACAACATTTATATTGCAGAAAATTTAGCTGCAAGTCCTGTCCTTTTTGTTAACCATGTCTCCGTACTGCAACGACATCCAAGTTTTGCGCATGAATCAACTCTAAGTTCATCTGTCTTATCTGTTATACTCCTTACATTGAAGCAGATGTACTCCAGACCTCTAAGCGCACTGATTTTGACCTCACCCCACCTGCTCTTCCTCTTAGCTAGACTGATCTTGGTCCCATGCTCATGTCCAATTTCTACACTTGCTGGTCTACTCTTTTGATTCCCACCCCCCTGCCACACCAGCCAGGATACTGGTGCCACTTCAGTTCGGGTGTAACCCATCCTTCTTATACAAGCCCCATCTTCTCCTGGAAGATACCCCAGTGATCCAAAAATCTGAAGCCCTCCCTCCTACACCTGTTCTTCAACCATCTTTACCCAAAGGGTGGTTCGGGAGTGGAATGCCCTGCCTGCAGCAGTTGTAGATGCGCCAAGTTTGGTGGCGTTTAAGAGGTTAGTTGATAAGTATATGGAAGCGAAGGGAATGGTTTAGTTTGGAGAGGCATTGCTTTTCATATTGGTTGGCGCAACATTGAAGGCCGAAGGGCCTGTTCTGTGCTGTTATGTTCTATGTTCTATGTGTTCAGCTGCATTATCTCCCTGTTCCTAGCCTCACTAGCATGGGGAGCAATCCTGAGATTACTATCTTAGAGATCCTGGTTTTTTAAATTTTCTACCTGACTCCCTAAATTGCCATTGCAGGACCTCATTACACTTTCTACGCAGGTCATTTGTGGCAATGTGGACAATGAATCTGTCTGATTTTTAGCCTTCATTTTAGGATCCTTTGTACCTACTCAAACTTTCCAGGATCCTGGCACCAGGGAGGCAAACTACTATCCTGGAGTTCGTTTTGTGGCCACAGCAGTGCCTATCTGTATGCCCCAACAATTGAATCCACTACCACTACTGCTTTGCTACACTTTGCGCTCCCCCATCTGTGCAGCATCTTTGCTCTGTCCCCTGATGGACCATCATCCTTATCAATATCCGAAATGGTATACTTGTTGGATAAGGGGACAGCCATAGGAGACACCTGCACTGACTGCCTACACTGTCTGGTGGTCACCCTTCTACCCTCCTGCACCTGGGGTGTGACCATATCTCTCTATCATTATCTATAACAATTTCCGCTAATAGTATGTTCCTCAATACTTCCAGCTGAGGTATTCTAACCAATTCATGCATTAGTTGTACTTCTCACAGATGTGTAGATGTCCTCAGGGGCACCTGAAGTATCCATGGTACCCCACATCTCACAGGAGTAACACACAACCCCACCAATTGACATCTCTCCCCTTCCATTGTTTGTTAGATTAAAAGCTAAATACGAGTTAGGCACATAAAAATTACTGCTGCTCTCACGAATAGGACTCTAAAATTAGTGTCTCCTGAGTCTAGCTTGTTACCCTCAGGTAAGTGTGAAAAAAAAAAAAAATTCTTGCCTTACAAAACGTAGCTCAGATTCTATTTTTGTGAACTGGAGAAAGAATGGGTTAAGCCTGCATGTCATTTGTTTATAAAGAACCAATGAGGAGCCTCTCTCTTTTCAAAGTCTGACATCAGTAGGAAGTAATCTTGAAGGTTCTCATGGTGCTACTGAAAAATGAGGTGCCATTCGGGTCTCGCAAGCTGCATCTCTCACCTGCACTCATTGGCCTCAAGTCACTTTCTGACCCTGTGCCCTTTTTTTGGCCAGAGGAGAAAAGAGGGTGGGAAACACCAATGTAGAGTTTTAGGCTTAACCAGTCCTTGACATCAGATTTTCCGCTTTCTACTTCTCAGTAGATACTACTGCGCTGACTCCTCCTAGAATGTTCCAGTGAAATCTCTCTGCTGCCTCTACCATACTTCCCCCAACTATTCAAAAGGGGTTGTAAAATCTAGGACACTGGTCAGATTAAAAATAAACAAAAGGCTTATTGTATGGCTTTATCATCAATAAAAGCACATCAGCTCAGTGCCACAATGGAAAAAAAACAGGCCTGCTAATAACAGCAGAGAACATGCTCAAAATACATTACCTAAAGACTCAATAGTGTCACACAGGACTTTGAAAGAAAATCTTGACTTGTATTTTCACCAGAGTAGTAAACACAGAACAAAACATTAAATGGTCGCTATCATTACACACAAACAATAGATGATACCAGGATGTTGCTTGGTATGGAGGGCAGGTCTTATGAAGAGAGGCTGAGGGATTTGAGGTTGTTTTCGTTAGAAAGGAGGCGGCTAAGAGGGGACCTGATCGAAACATACAAAATGATTAGAGGTTTAGATAGGGTGGACAGTGATAGCCTTTTTCCTAGGATGGAGAAAGCTAGCACGAGGGGACACAGCTTTAAATTAAGGGGTGATAGTTATAGGACGGATATCAAAGGTAGGTTCTTTACCCAAAGGGTGGTTCGGGAGTGGAATGCCCTGCCTGCAGCAGTTGTAGATGCGCCAAGTTTGGTGGCGTTTAAGAGGTTAGTTGATAAGTATATGGAAGAGAAGGGAATGGTTTAATTTGGAGGGGCATTGCTTTTTATATTGGTCAGCGCAACATCGAAGGCCGAAGGGCCTGTTCTGTGCTGTAATGTTCTATGTTCTATGATACTGATGAAATGGTTAAATGCCACTTGTGAAAACTGCATCATGTTCTCATGCTGCCTTAAATTTGTCCTTGGGAGTGCTATGTCTTGGTGTCCCCCCTGAACTCAATTACATCATTGTGGTGGCTGGATCACTGGGGTTTTTTGCCTAGAAGAGCAAGAACCTATTTAAGATAAGACAATCTTATATTGTTTGCAATCTCTGTCTGCCCTGCTTCTGTCCACTGGACTCTTACCTTCCTCTGAGACGCCTGCCTCTTTGTGACTTGACGATCTTGGTGCATGCTTACACTTGAAATCTATAGTATCCATCTCATATTTACTCAGGATAAGCCAGTTGGCTACCCCATCACCAGTTCTTGTGCACACAGTGGCATTATGGCTAGCAAAACATCATGCTGATGCAAATCACTATGAGTTCACAGCTACTGTGTGCTGACCACACCGGGGGCTCACAGGCAGGTATAGCCCTTGTGTGATGAAGGACATGCTTGGGCAGTGCCCTGACACTGCCTCTTGGCAACCCAGCAATGCCAACATGGCAGTGCTGGGACAGGTTCTCTGGAACACTCCATTAGTGGGGAGTGTGCTAATGGAAGTGCAGTGATACTTGCATGATGGGATAAAGACGGGGACAGAGCCTCATTCTTATAGTGGGGGTCCTCAATGTTCATTGCGGGGTAGTGGGAAGTTTTTTTAAACACAGATCAGGGTATCAGAGTGCCCTTTAAAGATGATGCCCCCATCTCTGAGGGCCGGCTGTATCAGATCCTGGCATATCAGAGTGATGGTGTAAACTATGCCTCCAGATTTTATGAGCACATTATGCCAAAAAATCTGGTCTCAAAATTTGGCCTTGCATCTGGAGAAATACTTGCCAGTTTTCAGTCTGAATACGTTGATGAATTTTGGGAAAATTCTACCCAAGGAGCAGGATATTGTGGGAACTATTATTGAAACAACTTCTGAAGTGTAATCCATAAACATGAGTAAGGTGTATATGTAGTATAAACTACAAGACAAACTTTGCCTAATATATTTCTCTCTTTGTGTGGATTTAAAAATCTAATTACGCTTTCAAATAATTCATTTTGTGGTTAAAAACTATCAGGATTTATTTATCAGGATTATAAAACTTTTGCTGTTATTCAGTTCAGTGTTACCCTGAGGCAGTAGAAGAAAATTATTCTTTGCTGTCACTGGCAACTGTTTGAGACCGGACCTTGAAATGAGGACCATTTATTTCTATCTACATAATATTGTCCAATTCTACTCCATCTCATTTCATCTGATGATGAGGCTCTCTTCCATGCCTTTGATATCTCTGGATTTGGTTACTCTAATACAGTCCTAAAAAGTTTCCCATATTCTACCTTCAGTATACTTGAGGTTATTCAAATCTAGGCTGCCCATGTCCATACTCATACCATGTCCCATTTACTCGCTTACCTATGTAAGCTGCTTCTGGTCAAGAAACACCTCAATTTTAAAATTATCATTCCTATTTTCAAATTTTTCCATGGCCTTGTTTTTCCCTTTTCCTAGTAACTTCCTTCAACTACAGAACTCCCTGAGATATCTGTGTTCATCTGATTCTGGTTTCTTAAGCATTTAATTGCTGTGTCGTTGGTGGCTGCGCATTTAGCTGTCAAGACCTTACACTGTGATTCGCTCCTGAATTTCTACCTACCTTGTTTTCTCCTTTGAGAAGTTCTTACCAAATTTTTGTTTATCTGTCCTAATATTGCCTGACAACTTGTGCGTAATTTTGCCCAATTGCACTCCTTTGATGTACCTTGGGACATTTAATGACATTAAAGGCACTTTATAAATGTGATTGTAATTGTTGTGTACCTTACCTTCATGGCTGCAACTCTTCTTTCCAGGTAAGAGCATTTCTGCAAGCACCAATGGAAGGAATTGTGTTGGAAACATATGGAATGGGGAATGCTCCAGATAATCGTCCAGATTTATTGGAAGAATTTAAGCAAGCCATTGAACGTGGAGTGTTTATAATAAACTGTACTCAGTGCTTGAAAGGCTCAGTTAGTCAATCATATGCAACAGGAAAGGTGAGTCAAAGGACAATGCTAACTACCTCTGAGATGCCTCTCCGGATTGCATTGGATTTCCAACTCTGGGATTATTATTGTAGCTAACTTATCATGTGTGTCTGAGAACAGAGATGCCAAGTTACAGCATTTGGCAGGTTGGGAGAGCTTGCAGGTGTGAGCAAGAAGTCACTGGCATATTAATTTTCAAGTTACAGAAAATCTCTCTCTTGTTGAGGCATGTGAGTGGTTTATGGAGACAGTGAGGATGATTTTAATTGTCGATGGAAAATGGGCAATGCCATACTTTCTGGCTATGTTGATGCCCAAGGCCTCACTGGCATGTCACTAATGTGCAGCTGTCATTATATTAATGCTTTGCTGCATCTCACAGGATCTATGACGGCAATATTCAACAATGTGTTGTGCTGAGTCTTCAGCAAGCAGTGAGGGGCAGTCACAGTCATAGAAGTTTACAGCATAGAAACAGCCCTTCAGCTCAACTTGTCCATGCCACCTAGTTTTTTTTTAAATCACTGAGCTAGTCTCAAATTGCCCACATTTGACCCATATCCCTCTTTACTCATCTTACTCATGTAATTGTCTAAATGCTTTTTAAAAAGATAAAATTGTACCTGCTTATACTATTACCTCTACAGTCACTACCCTCTGTGTGAAAAAATTGTTGTCAGGATCCTTTTATATCCCTTCTCTCAACTTAAATCTATGCCTTCTCGTTTTAGACTCCTCTCTATTTTTGGGAAAAGACGCAGATAATCGACCTCACCTATTCCCCTCATTACTTCACAGACCTCTGTGAGAATCTCAGCCCCTCAGCCTCCGACACTCCAGGGACAAAAGTCACAATCTATCCAGCCTCGCCTTGCAACTCAATCCATCAAGTGCCTGTAGCATCCTATTAACTCTTTCCTGCACTCTTTCTAGTTTAATAATATCCTTTCTATAATAGGGTGACCAGAACTGTACATAATGTTCCAAGTCTGGGCTTACTAATATTTTGTACAATTTCAAGATATCCCAAGATATGTTCTGACCAATGAAACCAAACATGCCACCTTATCAACCTGTGACTCCATTTTCAACAAGCAATGAACCTTTACTCCTAGATCTCTTTGTTCTGTAACTCTCCCCAATTCCCTACCATTAACTGAGTAGGTCCTGCCTTGGTCCTGTCCAGTCAAGCATACAGGTGAGTTGTCAACAGCCAGAAATTAAGATCAACCTTAACATATTAAACAATCAGACAATTAATTACCAGTTAATAATATTTTTGCTTCTCTATCAGCAAAGTAATTTATAAGATTGCTTTGAGTGCACTTCCGTGTTCTGTTTTCCTGTAAAAAAAAAAAATGGCTCATGAGAGTTTGTTAGGATAGGAAATCTGCCATGCTTATCTGGTCTGACTTATATGTTGCTCCAGATCCTTAGTAATAAAGTTGATTTTTACTTGCTGCTGAAAATGGCCTACCTCAGTTCAAGGGTAACCAGAGATGGAAAAAAATGTTGGCTTAGCCAGTGATGCCCAAATCCCATGACTGAACAAAAGAAATTCCAAAGGGATGGACAATAAATACTAGTATAGCCAGGGAATTCTACACCCCATGAACAAATGACAAAAAAAATGATAAGCATTAAAAATTCAAAAACTTTAACAAGTGTATTTATTTAACAATGTTATGCCTATTGTGCATAATAAAAAAACAATTGCACAGCTAAAATTTATTACCTAGATTTGGACCATTAATTATTAAATCAAGCATTAATTTTAAGGAAATCAGATGCATATTGTACTGTCTTTGAAATTGGTAAAGTTCATTTTATTTCAGCTGAATTTGTTTTAAGTCCTGTGAACTTCTGA
Source organism: Sphyrna mokarran (assembly GCA_024679065.1). NCBI lineage: Eukaryota > Metazoa > Chordata > Chondrichthyes > Carcharhiniformes > Carcharhinidae > Sphyrna > Sphyrna mokarran. The sequence goes on from JAGIQG010000015.1 coordinate 32,176,426, forward strand.
TTTCAGGTGCTCACTGACCTCGGTCTCATTCCTGGATGTGATATGACACCTGAAGCTGCTTTGGCCAAACTGTCCTACGTACTGGGTAAGACAGAACTGACCATAGAGGAAAAGAGAAAGGTAATGCTTTTCAGTCAGAAAATAATATTCTGGTGCTGTGCAAATGTTTTTTCTAATTGCCATCAAAAAGATGGTGATGAACTGCTGTCCATATAGCATAGATATACCACAGTGCTGTTAAAGAGAGAATTCCAACACGCAATAGTTAAGGAATGACGATGTAATTCCAAATCAGGATGGTGTGGGACTTAGGGGAATTTGCAGATGGCAATGTTCCTATGTCTGCTGTCCTTGTCCTTCTAGATAGTAAAAATCATGAACTTGGAAGCTGCTCTCAAAGGTGCCTTGGCAAGATGCTGCAGTGTATGTACTAGATAACATATACTGTAGATGCAATGTATCAGTGTTGGACGGACCAGGCAATTTAGGGATCATTTCTATAGTTTCTTACTTGAGAAATGTGTTCTAAAGTGTGGATGGATTGAATGGTTAAGGCGATGGATACCTACTGTTGTGAAATTGAGTTAAGAATTGCTGGCTCTTATAGCTTCATCTGTATCTTAGAGAAAGCACCATCTAGATAGCAAAGGTACCAATATTCCAGAAGACACAAAACCTGATTGTAATTTAGAGAGTGACTAAATTATTTCTGTTTATGAATGGGAATTGTATTTATTGGAACAGCATACCATTAGAATCTTGTTTTATTCAGGAATAGTTAGAAGGGATTTATTTGGTTTGTTAATAGTACAGTTCCTTTGCTCATTTGGCCTTGGCTTCCAAAATCTCATTAACCGTCCTGGCTTGAGAAAATTCGCACTCTAACCTGTCATTATCTCTTTCTCACTCACATTGTCTGTACTGTAAAGACTTGCTTATCTGTCAAGACTTGCAATCCATTATTTTGCAATTGCGTCTGTGTTTATATATATCCTGTTTGTGAAGCCATCTCTCCACTCAACTGATGAAGAAGCAGCACTCCAAAAGTTTGTGATATCAAATGAACCTGTTAGACTTTAACCTGGTGTTGTGAGGCTTCTGACTGTACCCACCCCAGTCTGACATCAGCATCTCCATACTATGCAAAGGGGGGGGATCAATTTTCACTTTATAACACAATCAAGTAGGCTGCTTTGTCATGGATGGTGTCAATTGTTGTTGGAGATGCAGTCACTCAGGTAAGGATGTATTCTGTCATGCTGCTGATCCTGGTCTTGTGGATGGCAGGCAGACTTCAGAGCATCATGAGATGCTGAACAATTCCCAATCTCTGATCTGCTTCTGTAACCACATTATTTTTATGGACAGACCACTTAAGTTTTCTGATTACTGGCAATCTCCAGGATGTGACAATAGGAGATATAATGGTTTAAAGCCAAGATCACAACTTTGAAAAACCGTCAGAAAATTCAACTGTCAGACCTACTGAGTTTATCCAGTTTTTTGATTTTGTTTCAGAAAAGAATAGCATTTGCTTATAAAAATACAAATAAAGATTTTCCCTATTTTTTTTCCAAGTGTCTTTCTAAATGAATGTAATAAAATGAAAGAAAAAGTTAACTTTCATGATTAAAAACCTTAAATATTCTTACAATTAAAAATGTTAACAAGAATGAAACTTGTGAACAGCTTATAAGCTTTGAAACATTCACTCTAAGGGCATGAAAAAAAGATTAGCAAGTAAAGTTAAAGAAAACCAAAATATGTTTTACCAATATATAAATGGTAAAAGGTTAATTCAGGAGAAAGTGGGACCTATCAGATGAAGAAGGGAATTTGTGCATAGATGCAGAGGCTACGGGAAGGATTTTAAATGGATATTTGGTCTCTTTACAAAGGGATGATACAGATATCGTGGTCCAGAAGGAATTCTGATATTTGAAGGGATATTCAGAAAAAGACAGTAAGTACTCAAAAGGGTTGGAATCCTTGAAAGTTGGCAAGTTGCCACGGCCAGTTGGATTGCTTTTGAAGTTGCTTAAGGAAGTCAAGGAGATGTTTTCCAATCCTCCTTAAGGACAGAGGAGGTACTGGAGGAGTGGAGAAATACAAGGATAGTTCCATTGTTTAAAAAGGGATCAAAGGAAATGCCGAACAATTACAAGCCAGTTAATCTTACTTTGGTTGTAGCCAAAATTGGTAGAATCAATCCTGAGAGATTGGATTAGCTTTCACAAGAAAGACATGAACTAATTGGTTAGCATAGATTTGTTAAAGGGTGGTTTTTAATTGAATTTTTTGAGGAAGTGACAAGAAGAGTTGATAAAGGTAGTATAGCAGATGTTGTGTACATGGATTTTAGCAAAGCATTTGACAACATCCCATATGGCAGATTGGTCAAAAAAGTAAAAACCCATAGTCTATAGGGTAATGTGGCAAACTGGATAAAAAAGTTGGCTTAGTAACAGGAAACAAAGGGTAACGGTCAATGGATTGCCTTGCAAATGGAAAGTTATTCCAAATGATGTTCCACAGGGCTCGGTGTTAGAACCCTTACTGTTTGTGTTTTTTCTCAACAATTTGGATGTGAACATGGGGGCACGATTGAGAAACTGGCAAATGACACGAAGATTGATCGAGTAGTGGATAGTGTAGCTATAGTCTCCAAAGTGATATAGATGAGTGAGAAAGTGGGAAATGGATTTTAACACAGCAAAGTCATGCATTTAGGGAGGTTAACATTTATAGGGAGTTACAATGAGTGTGAATATACTAAAAGATAAATGAAGTGAGAGATCTTGGCGTACAAATACACAGGTCTCTAAAGGCAGCAGTTCAAGTAGACAAGGTTGTAAAGAAGACAGATGGAATGCTCTCCTTCACTGGTAGAAATATAGAATATAAAATTAAGGATAGAATGTTCGAATTGTATATAACACTGGTGAGGTTGGTTACAATTCAGGTCAGAAACTGTTTTATGAAGTCCCCTGGATCATAAGTTTTGTAATTTGAATGACCCACTAGGGGACTTTTTAATCAAACAAAGTTTATTTAAGAATACAGTTAATATATAGCAACTTTTACCAATTACAAACAAGAAACAAATCAACCATGATATTGTATAAACCTTAACAACTACATGAAATGTTCCAACCAAACAAACCTCCTTAAAACATGCCTTTGCCACAAGTTTAACATAGAAAATAAGAATACTCATGTGATACTGGGACTTTGTCCTTTGGTTGTATTTGGCAGCTTTCTTGACACACACATAAACAAGGTTGAAGTCAGAACAGCTTCCCAAAACACCAGGGAGAGGGGGAGAGACTCCAGTTACCAACTTGTAAACCACCAACAGCTAAATTTTCATTCCAGGAAGGCAAAAAGATCTGCTTCCAATTCTTGCCAGTAGAATTTACAACATCAGCAAAAGAGAAATGCAAACACTGCTTTTCAGTATGATATCCAAACACCTTCTGGACTAAAAAAGCAACCAGTAGTCCAAAACTGAAAATGAAAAAACTCTGTCACCTTACACGCCAATCATTCTTTTTCTTAACAATGCAAAAGGTCATAAAATCCCAGACACTGCATGAAGCCCAGAGCAAAATAAACAAAATCCCATTTGAACCATTTAAGCAATAATAAAAAAGTAATAAAAAAGCAGAAGGTTTGGTAACAATGAAAAAAACCTGCTTACAAACTGCAGAGAACATGATTTCAAAAAACAAATACACGTCACAAGTGGAGTATTATGTGCAGTTCTGGTCATTACATTACAGGAAGAACTCTGGAGAGAGTGCAGAAGGAGGTTTACAAGAATGTTGCCAGGACTAGGGAAGTGTAGCTATGAGGAGAGGATGGATAGGTTGGGGTTATATTCTTTGTAGCAAAGAAGGCTGAGGGGTGACTTGATGTGCACAAAATTGAGAGGAATAAATAGAGTGGATAGGATAAAATTGTTTCCCTTGGCAGAGAATTCTAAAACCAGGGGACATACATCCAAATAAGTGGCAGAAACGCAGAGGATAGTGTATTTGAAATTCATTGCCTGAGTTAGTGATGGGGGCCAGAAACCCTAAACTCTTTTAAAACGTACCTGGACCTGCGCTTTAAGTGCTGTAAGCAACAGGGCTATGGGCAAATGCATGAAGGTGGGACTAGAAAGGGCACCTAGTGTTTTCAGGCTGGCAAGGAAAGGATGGGTTAAATGGCATCCTTCTGTGCTGTAACTTTTCTATAGTTCTATATCGTATTAAGGAGCATTATGTTTTAATATTAGAAAAGGAGACAGATTGTTTCCCATATTTTCTTTATTCATCCTTTCTTGCACTTAAATTTTCAATTTCTAATAGTTGCTACTTAACCTCATTTTGGAAAAACAATCAGTGAGGTGTGTCTTCAATTAAAACTCCAAAAATTCTCAATTTTTAATGAAAAGCTGTCGTGTCATTAAAGCAATGATTTAGAAAGTTCAAATTGGATTTTTGCCATTTATCTTGAGTGTTGTTAAGCTGAAGTTCACCTCTGATTTTAAAAAATTCTTCAGTATCTTTCACAGTTGCAGCATTCCATTTTCAATAAGCTTTTTACCGGTATCTTTAATTTACAATGTAATTCTGTTTTTATATTCCAACTCTGGACATGCAATATTCATAATAATGAACAAATTCAAGTCACATTCACATTTCCATACCTCTATGCAACTTTGGAATTTTGAGTCTTGTAATATGTATTACTTTCTCAAGTCTTCATACAGTTCACTACTAAAACATAATTCAAGTCTTCCATATATCTACACAGATGTACAGATACCTAGGGGGGACTTATGCTTCCAATATTAAAGGCCAAACTACAAAATGTTAAGGATTTTTAGTTCTAGAGATTTTCATCTGCAAGAAACTTTCCACCACTCTCATCACAGATACTTCTTAAAAATTCATTTGTGGGACATTGGTGTCACTGGTTGGCCAACATTTATTATCCATCTCTAGTTACTGTTGAAAAGGTGGTGGTGAGTCACCTTGTTGAATCGCTGCAATCCACATGCTGTGGACCCACAATGCCAGAAGGAAGGGAATTCCAGGATTTTGACCCAGCAACTGTGAAGGCATGGCAATATATTTCCAAGTCAAGATGGTGAGGGTCTTGGAAGGAACTTGCAGATTATGGTGTTCCTATGTATCTGCTGCTCTTGCCTTCTAGTGGAAGTGGTTGTGGGTTTAGAAAGTGCTGTTTAAGGATCTTTGATGAATTGCTGCAGTGCATCTTGTATACAGTATACACTGCTACTATTGAGCATCAGTGGTGAAGGGAGTGGATGTTCAACATGTGACGCCAATCAAGCAGGCTGCTGTGTCCTGGATGGTGCCAAGTTCTTAAGTTTTGTTGGAGCTGCAACCCTCTCGGCAAGTGGGGAGTATTCATCAGATTCCTGACTTGTGCCTTATAGATGGCAAATAGGCTTTGGGGAATCATGAAGTGAGTAACTTGCTGTCGTACTGCTACCCTCTTAGCTGCTCTTGGAGCCACTATGTTTATGTGACAAATCCACTTGAGTTTCTGGTCAATGTTAACCCCAAGGATGTTGACAGTGGGGGATTTAGTGATGGTTACACCATCGAATGTCAAGGGACGGTAACATCTTATTGGTAATGGCTTGGCATTGTGTGGCACAAATATTACTTGCCACTTGTCAGCCCAAGCCAGGATATTTGTCCAGATCTTGTTACATTTGAACATGGACTACTTCAGTACCTGAGGAGAAGTGAATGCACAATTTTTAGCACCAGTCATTGGTGAACATCTCCACTTCTGACCTTATGATGGAGGGAAGGTCATTGATGAAGCAGCTGAAGGTGGTTGGGCCTAGAATACTATACTGAAAGACTTCTGCAGAGATATTCTGGAGTTGAGATGACTGATTCACCACAGCAACAACCAATTTCCTATGCATCAGGTATGACATCAACCAGCAGAGAGTTTGCCCTGAGACCCATTTTTTGCTAGGGCTCCATGATGTCACACTTGGTCAAATGTGGCCTTGATGTCATTCTCATCTGGAATTCAGCTGTTTCATCCATGTTTGAACCGAGGCTATAATGAGATCAGGAGCTAAGTGAAACCCAAACTGGGTATCACTGAGTAGGTTATTGCTGAGCAGGTGTTGTTTGATATCACTGTTGATGAACCTTTCCATCACATTAGTGATAATCAAAAGTAGACTGATTGGGAAGTAATTGACCAGGTTGGATTTGTCCTGCTTTTTGTGAACAGGACATATTGGGGCAATTTTCCACATTGTTGGTAGATGCCTATATTGTAACTGTACTAGAACAGCTTGACTGGGGAGTAGCAAGTTCTAGAGCACAAGTCTTCAGCACCATTGCAGGAATGTTATCAGGGTCCATTGCCTTTGCAATATCCAGTGCTTCCAACTGTTTATTTATATCACATGGAGTGAAACAAATTAGCTGGAGGCTGGCATTTAAGATGCTGGGGATCACTGGAGTAGGCCAAAATGAATCATTCACTTGGCATTTCTAGCTGAAGAATGGTGCAAATGCCTCAGCCTTTTCTTTTACACTGTGGGCTCTTCCTTTATTGAGATGGGGATATTTGGGGTGCCTCCTTTTCCAATGAATTTTTTGATTGTCCACCACCATTCATGACTGGATGTGGCAAGACTGCAGACTTTAGATCTGATTTGTTGGCTGTGGGATTCTTTAGTTCAGTCTATCACTTGCTGTTTGGCACACAAGTAGTCTTGCTTGGTAGTTTCACCAAGTTGACTCCACATTTTTAAGTATGCCTGGTGCTGCTCCTGGCATGCCCTACTGCACTCTCTATTGAGCCAGAGTTGATCCCTTATTTTGGTTGAGTGGGGGATATACCAGGCCTTGAGGTAGATTATGCTGGAGTACAATTTCGCTGCTGTTAATGGCCTACAGTGCCTTATGGATACCCAGCCTTGGGTTACCAGGTCTATTCAAAGTCTGTCCCATTTAGCATGGTGATAGTGCCATACAACACCAAAAATAAATTCCAGTTCCCTTTTCCTTTAAAAACTCTCACTGTATTTTATTATTGTTGCCAGGGCTTTTTAACTAATTTCTTTTTCACTTAATTATTTTACCTAATCCGCAATTTTCATTTCTGCCAGTTTTTCTTGCAACATTTGAAGCCCCTGGGCTGGTTTTTCTGATCCTGCATGCCTTGCAACTGGATATTCCCATTCTAGGATATCTTGGTGGTCCATAGAATTCTCCCTCCCACCTGTAACAATTCCTGCAGTGGATGAAGATTTAGGCCCATAACTCATCATCCTTTTGCACAATCTGTTCTTTGCATGTCACGTCCTGTAACTTTAACCCACCTCATTCATATTTTCTCTCCTTGTTCTTCTAAGAATCCCTTGAATACTGTCTCTCCATTAGTAGCTTTTTATGTTCTTGTCTTCAATCTGTTCTCTGAACCTGATCTATTTACATTCATCATCTTGAAACTGTTTGGTATGCTAGAAACTACAACGCCCTTGGATGGCATGTCATACACTGCAATCATTGTTCTGCTTCAGACACTTGACAATCTCCACTTAGGATCATTCAAAATCAATTCTAATTTAAAGGTATTTTTCCTGCGATATACTTAGTTACGAGATCTTTGATTTTTCTCTTTAAATTTGAGCATCCTTTTCTTTGTTTTTAAACACTCACTCAGGCTTATGGTGCATTCTGACCTGTGAATTACAAAAGAACAAACTGATAACTCACTCAAAAAGTTCATAGTAGAATTACTTATTTAAAAAGCAACAGAAAATTATTGCATTTAATAAATTTAGAAAGAATATGAAAAAGGAAATTGATTTAGAAAAACAAAACTGCTATGTTAAGGGCAAAATACTGCAAATGTTGGAATCTAAAACAAAAACAGAAAATGCTGGAAAACCTCAGCAGGTTTTACAGCATCTGTGAAGAGAGCCAATGGTTTGATCTGGATGACCCTTTGTCAGAACAGCTCTGTAAAGGGCCATCCAGATTTGAAACATTGGCTCTATTCTCTGTCCACAGATGCTGTCAAACCTGATGAGATTTTCCAGCATTTTTTGTTTTAGTAAAATTGCTGTTACTGCATGTCCTGCAAATGAACGATTCAACACTATCAAACATTTGAATTCTAATCATACAAACATCTGTAATAGCCAACTCCTGATGATTGCAGATTCTACCTCCAATACTCGGTTAGGTATTTCTTACAGATGTTCTGTAGAGTTTTGTGATTGCTGAAAAATATTCCCATTGTTCAACTTCCTATATCCCTTCTCAGGGATTTGACCTGGATTACTAGATTAATAGGCAATATAATCCTCTGCATTTTCTCTTAAAATGACATTATCCAATTATATTCTGAGGTCCTTGTTTAAACCATATAATTTGAACCCACGAAGAAATCGACCATCTTTCTTTCCCTTTCTTCAGTAATTTTTCATCAAAGTCTCAAAGTCATCCTTCCAAATAAATGTTTGTCAAATTGTAGCAGAATGCTAGCCCCACATTAATTCAGTTAAACAGTTTCCAAGCTGGATCCAAATTCTATGTCCCTTCTGCCAAACTGTTTTCTTCCCCAATAGTTTTGTTTTAATAATTTTACGACCTTATTATGACACAAAGTTTAATTTCAAAACACTGAAAAACAATATTTCTCCCATCTATGTAGTTTCAAGCTTTTTGGGGAACATTAATGAAGTCCAGTTAAAACTTATGTCATTTTGCTTCTTTTTCTTGCAAGGAATGCACTGGAACCAACAGGATTTCTCTGTAGCCAGTAGGGTTTATGTTCAATAGGATTTGAGAAAATACAAGTGAAAAACCAAACAAAAGAATAATTTATATTAAGTGAAATAATGACAAGTCAGACACTGAAAGAAAAATTAAGAAAAAACATTAAATCAAAAGAAAAATAAAAAGACCAAAAGGAAAATCAAGAAAGATTTAAAATTTAAGATTTGGCACTTTTTCTCCAATGGTTTGCCTCAAAGTAATTAAATGTCAGCATTAATTCTTGTCCTTCTGGATCAGAAGGGTGGATTTGTGGCCATTAACAATTATCATGCTGTTGAAAGGCTGTTAATAATTAGATTTACTTTTCTATGGCACATTGAATGGGCAAACACTAACTTTATGGAACTCAGAGGTTACAGCTAGGCACTGTTTTCAGGAAATTAATGAGTAGCAGTTGGTTGATAATTCACAAGATTTCTCTTCCTTGTTAAATTGCTGGACAATTTGCACATTCATTCCTCACCTGCCGCTACTTGTTAATTTTTCAGTATATTTTGACCTGATACGTTTATTCTTTTTCCAAACGTCACAGGCTGAGAATTCAGTAGAAACCTTCTTTCAAGACTTAATTATATTTACCCAGCATTTGAATAAATGTCAAATGCTCAAAGTGAGATTTGACCGTTCATATTGTGATTTTGCAATGTTGAACTAATGGGATTAGTTTTGCTTTCTTCAAGATGCTGTCTGAAAATCTGAGAGGAGAAATGAGTGCAACACTTGGAGATGCAAAAATTTCTCTTCGCGACAGTCGATTCATTAACGCCGTTGCCGAGACCCTTAATGTCAGCTGTAGAGAGGTAAATTTTGTAGTTCAAATGCTGAAGTGTGTTATAACTGTAAAATATAACCTGTTAATTGATATTTTGATAAACATTTTCAATTCCTTTAAAGACTGGACTGTTTTTATGCCTAAATAATATGGTCATGAACTTAATTTGCTTCCATTAAATGCCACCACTTTAATGGAAGTATTGCCCGCCAACTGGAGACCTAGCAAACGTCTAGTGCGGCCTCTTTTAGAGAAAGCCTACCACACCACGTCCCATTCAGCCATTTGATAGGCAAATGGTGGACCTTCCCTGGGATCACAAGTTTCATTACTCAAACAGCAACTCTTGAACAGCAGCATTGCCTGTGAAACAGTAGTATTACACCCACCAAGGCCGAGAATGTTGGACTGCAAATCACAGGTGAAAAATGTCAGCAAGTGACATTGTGGATTGCCATCACACGTGAGGGGACAGGGAGGAGGTAGTTGGCTCTCCACGGGCTCATCCCCTACTTCCCACCAATGAGTCTCTCAATTAGCCACTAAGTTCCTTTGAACAAGGGACCCCTTACAGAGCCAGCAAGTGGCCTTAAATAGATTTATTTGTTATGCTCCCTGCATAGCAACTTCCCTTAAGTATCTCTGAATTGTTACCAGTGGCAGTGGGATGATGCCCTTAGTTGTCCGAGTAGTGGTCAACACATTCTCAGCAAGTGAAGGAAGATGTAACCCTCAAGAATCCTATCCAGATTATTAGGCAGCACAAACTCTCTTTGCAGCACAGCTCCATGTTAAAAGGAGAAAGTAAACCATGGTACAAAGGAAGTGTCACTTTTCAATTTGTTAAACAGCGCAGAAATAGTGACATTCCAAAGAACAATACCCTGATAACCAAATCAGTCGAATGGCCATGCAAGCACCGTGGAACAAAATACCCCATGGGCGAGATCAATATCCTTCAATTTCAGCTGAAGGCTTTCAATGTTATAGGATCAGCCACTTGCACAAACTGTGCAAGGCCTAAATATCAAGTGCACAGAAGACCCAAATATATTCATGTGGTTGAGACCGCACACCAAGAGGATGCATGATCCCTGGATGAAATCAAAAATCTAGGATTTCTATATTGGAAGCGGATATGTTGACTAATAGCCAATTCATAAATTTTCAGTTGGACATGGGACCCAGTATTATGGTCCTATCGGATAAAAAATGTGACTGAGAGACCTCTGGCTTTGAATAACATACATTCTAATCCATAGGCCTCAAGGAAACCAACTTCCAGTCACATGCATAATTCTGGAGTCACTGAGTTATGGTGGAAAATAAGACTTCAAGCTGACGTTTGTCATCCATAACTTGCTTTCCTCTCTTCAGCCTCAACTTCCAGTTCTGATGACTGTTTGAGGTTAATACTGCAAACATTGAGCAAACGCTACAACTCCTAGCCAGCAAAAGACATAGGAACAAAAGTAGGCCATTCAGCCCATCAAATCATTTCCATCATTTAATAAGTTCCACCTAACATGTGAGAAATGGGGATAGTATCAATATATCGTGCTGTTGTCAAAAGGTTATTTAATATTCGATTCCTGGCTTGGGTCACTGTCTGTGCAATTTGTACTTTTCCCCATGTGTGCATGGGTTTCCTCCGTGCTGATTAGGTGCATTGGCTATGCTAAATTCTCCCTCAGTGTACCCGAACAGGCACGGAGCGTAGCGATCCAGGGATTTTCACAGTAACTTCATTGCAATGTTAGTATAAGCCTACGTGCAACAATAATAAATAAACTTTAGCTGAAATTAATCTGACATAATCCTCAACTCCACTTTCCCACTTTATCGCCATAAAGTTTGTTTCCCTTACTGATTAAAGATCCGTCTTGCCTCAGCCTTCAACTTAGTTAACAACCCAGCCTCTCTGGCACCTTAATACATAGAATTTTATAGATTCACTACTCAGAGCAGAATTTCCTGCTCATCTCAATCTTAAGTGGGCCGCTCCTTACTCTGAGATCATGCCCCCCCCCCCCACCCCAGTCGCAGACTCTCCCACAAGGGGAAACAATCTCTTAGCTCTACCATGTCAAACCTCCTGAGCATCCTATATTCTCAATAATGTTGCTTCTCATTCTTCTTAAATGAGGCTCAACCTCTTCTCATAAGAAAATCCCTCCAGATCCGAGATCGACCTAGTGAACCTTCTCTGGACTGCCTCCTATGCCAGTATGTGTTCCCTTTGAGAAGGGGAACAAAATTGTTCACAATGGCATGACATTGCCACAGATGATGTTGGATCAAGTAGCAGCCATTCATTGCCAACAGCACACCACAGACAAACAAAGATGAACTTATTTAAAAAAGCATATCCTCATAACAGGAATGGTATCTTCCATCAAGGAGGACATCATGATTACCCACACGACAAAAGAAGAAGAAGAGAAAGAAAACAAATGGTGATGAGCAGAATATTCATCCACCCCACAAGAAACAGGATGGAACAACAACTTCCTATTAGCACAATTGCCAAATCAGCAAAGAGCAGTTCAATACTCAGGAATGAAAAAAGAGGATAAAAATATACCCAATTGTCAGAATGACCTGCAAGTCAACAAGTTTTCCTGCAACAGAATCAATCATTCCTCCTTTTGCTAACAAGATACAGAATAGTAATATAGCCTCCAGATCATCTGAACCTATGAACTCAGACTTGGAGAGTGGATGGGGTAGTAACAATGATGCAAATACATATGACTGAGTGCATTATTGCCAACAGTGAACAAATTTGACTTTTGGTTAAGATCAAGTGTGGCATTGACATGTGGTGCTTGGTTGAAGTCGTTAGATTACATTTCAACTTCATTTGAAGCTATTTTTAAAAGGAGCATCTTGGTCTTTTGGCTAAGATGCAAATGAGATCAAGCCTTGGAGGAGGGAACTATGCCTACTCCAATCAGCTTGGATCATGTCGATCAAGCCCAAGACAGGAGGTGAGAACCCTATCTTGTCAGCTTGGATCAGGATGTCTCAACAAGTTGAGACTCTGAATTGGACTTGATTGGATTGAATTGGAATAAAAACAAAAAGAAAACACATGACTGAAATCTAGGGGTCAGTCTAGCATTGCGCAGAGTTGTGCGCACAAGAAAGCATGGAGGCAGCTCCTAACTGGAACACTCTCTGTATATATGTATGTAGTTCTTGTAGTTAATAAATAGATAGAGTTTACCTACTTAAGACTATAAAGATTTCATTAAGGCCCACCAGATGGTTTTCAACACCAGGACCTCATGCTTGATTAAATTACCCCTGTCCCATCATCAACCTTGAATGACATTAAATTCCATCTAACATGTGAGAAATGGGGATAGTGCATACGAGTATCAATATGTTGTGCTGCTGTCAAAAAGATTTAATATTTGATTCCTGGATTGGGTCACTGTCTGTGCAGAGTTCACATGTTCTCCCCATGTCTGTATGGGCCTTCTCTATACTGATTAGGCACATTGGCCATGCTAAATTTTCCCTCAGTGTATCCAAACAGGCACCAGAGTGTAGCGACCCAGGGATTTTCACAGCAAGTTCATTGCAATGTTAATGTAAGCCTACTTGTGACAATAATAAATAAACTTGAACTTAAATTTAAATATTCCATTCTCTTTTAAAACAATAGGAATTGGAGGCTATCCGAGATGCTCTGTCTCCTTCATTGGCTTGTGCGGCTGCAAAGTCTGGTGACATCGGAACATTGGAAGAGATACTGGAAATGGTAAAAAAAGAGGAAAATATAAAAAGCAATAACGATTAGCAGTCGTTGATTTCATATTTTAATTGACTAAATTAATGTTTCATACCTTTGGAATCTGGCATCTTACATAATAATAGCTTCTTTCCTACTTCAGCACATAAAGCAGCTAATTATGCATTGTGGTGCCAACAGCCAGCTTTTGAAAATCCATGCATTAGGTGTCAGCCAAAAATTACTTCTAAAAGCAAACTTGAAATACCTTAAAATAGTGGTTTATGCCATAATATCTAAATATGCTTGTACACAATTGTTGATATTGTTTACGGTGAGTATAATGTTTAAACAAAAATGTACTTTGAAACAGTGGTAAGATTTGTGGAGCCAATTTAAAAATTAATGACATGCTTTGCTATATTCTAGGCTCACTTATCACCAATGGGGACCAGATATGATGGCCTTGCTGGAAGGGGGGAGATCAGAGGACATTGAAGTCCCCCCAGGTGATCAGGAGCAGGGCTGGGAAGTGTCCAGGTAGCAATGCCTGTCTGCCACCTGGCAGTGCCCACTAAGCACTCTGGCACTGCAAAGTGCCACAGGCACTGTGTTGATCTCAGAACCAGAATGGAGTGGAGCTATGATGGGGGGAGACAAAGTGGGGTGGGGGGGTGGTTACATAGAGGTGGAAGGGAGAGAAGGAACTCTGTCAGAGTAGGAGGGAAGGGGAGCACTCTGCCAGCTGGTGATGGGAGGGAATTGTTTTGGGGTGGGAAGGAGAAAGGGAACTCTGTCAGAGTGGAAGGGAAGGGGGAAAATTTCCAGGGGGAGGGGCAGAAATTAGGGTAAAAGGGGGAAAATTCTGCTGGGAAGCAACTGGGGGCAGGGGAGAGGAACTTCTGCTATGGCAGTGATTGGTGGTGGGGCGGGAGGGAGGGAAGTCTACAGGGGGGGGATCCATCAGCATGGGGGTATGATCCCAATGTTTGTGGGGAGGGACTGCAATGTCTTCTATGGAGATCTTAATATTTGTGGGGGTGGGGTGGGGGCACAGACATGGTGGGTGGCAGGAGATTTCCCAGTACTCTGGGAAGCCCTTAAAGTTCAGCAGCCACCTTCCCAGGTGAGCTCAGGCAACCCACTCCCCCATCCCACCTTGCTGGGAATGTGAGTCCCACCCTGGCACTGTCTTCACACTAAATGCCATAAGATTGCATTTTCAAATTTGCCCAAAAAAGTCTGAAACTCTGCCATTTTTTCACATTTTTGCCATGTAGATTTTTTTTTGTAAAATAAAACTTAAAATAAATAAAACTCTGCCTCCAGTTTATGTTTGCAAAAATTCTGCCATTATATAAACACCAATTGTTTGGCCCAGTTTATCTTCTGTATGAGCCTTAACACCAACTGCAATTTTTTCATGGGGCTTTTCCATTGTAGCACATTGACATACAGGTTTTTGTCTAAAAGAGTCACATTGAAACTGAGGTTACAGGACTGTGCCATATGCAAAAAAACTTAGTGCACGCATTACAAAATCTTGTTATTTCAATTACTCTCAGATTACATTTCTGGAGCATAGTATAGTTTTATGAGTATTGCTGACACAAACATCCTGACTAAAATCCAAAAGTTATAAAAATAATTCCAGAACCTTTGGTTTTTACTGTGCATTCTGATTTCAGCTGAAGGCATTGGTATTGGTGTCGCTGAAGTGAGGAGAATAAAAGAAAACCAGACTGTGTTCCCCTCCAAATCGCTCTCCAGCAACTTTATATATACCTTCTATAAGAGTCACTGCAGGAATTCACCAAGGCTCTGGGAGCAGCAATTTCCAAACCCATGATCACAATCATTTAGAAGAATAAAGGCAGAAAATGTGTGAACACCACCACTTGGAGGTTCCCCTCCAAGTCACTCATCACCCTGACTTGGAAATATATTGCTATTCCTTTACTATGGCTGGGACAAAATCCTGAAATGTCACCCAATGATAAATTTGGATGAATCTACATATTATGACTGCAGCAATTTAAGAAGGCAGCTCACCACCACCTTCTCAAGGGCAACTAGGGATGGGTAATTAATGTTGGCTTAACCAGTGACACACACATTTGATACATTAAGAATAATGCACTTCTGCCAGGAAATGCATGCTTATAAATGTTGGATGAAGATAGAATCAATTTGTCATTGAACAGCCTGCTGAGACTATCTCAAAGTTCACAGATAATGGAAATGACATTAAAACTGTATCCTTGTGAGTCAGTACTTTGAAAAGAGGGAATGAAATGGGATGAGCTTCTCCCAATCTGCTGCCCTAGTCAAGTAGCATGAGGGGCCTTTAACAGGACTTGCAACCAGAATCTAGCCAATAGTATCTCTCTCAGGCCCTTTTTCCTCAGCGTAATCAGCTCTGCATTGGAAATCAGCATGGAGTTGATTACCATATGGAAATTGCTTCAATTTACTTCATACAACAATCCTTTCACCCTAGGAATAAGTTTATGAATTATTGTTGCACTTTCTCTGCACAAGTTTCTGCTTTTGTAGCTGAGGAGAAAAAAAACTGTGCGCAATACTCTAAATACAGTACCATTAAGGTCATACATAATGCCACATACAACTAGTACCCACAAGCTATTCAGTCATTGAATGCATCATATTTGGGCTCAATTCCATGCTCACTTTGTGCACTGACCAGGCAGAATCTTAAGTGATCAAAAGTAGATAAAGATCAGATGAAGGCATGTGCTTTAAATTCTGTGTACCCTCACTTTATTTTTCCACTCACCAAGTTAGAAACAGTAAGACCAATTTAGTATCCAACACAGGAAGATGAATATGATTATTGGAGGTTCCTCATCTTGATCCAGGGACACTATTACAGGTATTCCACAGGGCAAAATCCTAGGCCCAACTGTTTCCTCAATGACCTATCCTCCATCAAAAACTCAGAAGTAATCCATTACTTTATATAGCAAAGCTGGATAAAATTCAGGTTCGAACTGATAAGTGGCAAGTAACATTCGTACGATAAGTGCCAAGCAATAACTACCACCAACAATAGTGAACCAAATGTTTCAGCTTGACATTTAGTTACCATTGCTGAATCCCTCATTGCCAACATCCAGGGTGTTTCTACCATTGACTAGAAACTGACCTAGATCAGTAATACAAATACTGTGGCTACAAGAACAGATCTGAGGCTTGAAACTTTGCAGAGAGTAACATTTCCCAACTCCTCAAAGTATGTCCACCATCTACAAGGCAGAAATTAGGAGTGTGATAGAATACTGTCCACTTGCCTGGACAAGTGAAGCTCCAACAATACTCAAGCAGCTCAACGCTATCCAGGACAAAACAGTCCCCATAGTTTGCACGCCATTCGCCACCTTTGACTTTAGTTTCCTTCATCACTGATGCACATTGTCACTGAGTCAAAATCCTGGAACTCCCTAACAGTGCTGAGAGTGTGTCTGCATCATAAGGACTGCAGTACTTCAAGACAGTACATCACTACTTTCTCAAGGATAATTAGAGATGGGAAACAAATGTTGCTCTAATTGGCAGTGTCTATATCCCATACACAAATGAAAAAAAATCCAGCTAATCCATGTCATGTGCCCTTGCACCTCTGGTCTTCACATCACAGCATGAATTTAGCCTTTCATTATACTTTAAGTTACAATGTAAGATCAAAAATAAATTAGAGGTTTTTAGGAAGGCAAATTCACAATCCACTTCTTGTATAACTCAATTTTAAAAAATGCTTTTCAGGGCGGCAACTTGTGCAGTGAGGATTATGATGGACGAACCCCACTTCATGTGGCAGTTTGTGAGGGACACCTGGAAGTTGTGGGGTACTTGCTCAGTTGTGGAGCCACTATTTATGCCAAAGATCGTTATGGTCATACACCCTTGAGGGATGCAGTGAAATTCAGGTACGCCAAGTGTTTAGTGGAACTAAATAATTGATTATGAGTCACGTCTTTGAACTGTATGGTGGATGTTTGTGGATTTGGTCTCTTTTTTGTAAATCTCAGGAATTCAGTGCAGTTAGATCCTTATTGAATACCTGCAATAAGTGCTTTCAAAAATCACAGGTAGGGGCTTAGGTGGGATGATGGAAAAGGATGACGTGAAAGTTGTTAGTGAAGCATATCTCTACTTCACTGTCTTAATTGAGACATTGTTCTTTCCTTCTATCCTGTTGACATACTGAAGGCAATTTTCTTGTCTCGGCACACCGACACAAATCACGCTGATCTCAGAAAATTGTGTGCAGGCTTAAAAACGGGTTTCACGTTCAGTGCCACAAAGCTTGCAATTATCCCAGTCCCTTTGTACTGGTGCAAACCTGATTGTGGGGTTTCTGGACACAAGGCTGATTAGCATAGGATTGACTGGATTTCAGTTTCATTAGTGAGTTTGGCACATAATCATCCACCCACCCAGAATCTTCTTACCTCACTGGTGGGATGTTACATGGGCGCAAATTACTACTGGTTCCTTGAAATGTGGTTCAGGTACCACAATTGCAAGAAGGTGAGCACCATGGAACACCATGCTTCAGGATGCAGAACGGTGAATCAGCTGCTATGGTATGATATGAGAGGCCTTCAGGAGTGCAGGAGCTTACAGGGGCTCAGGCTGGGCTGAAGGTCCTCAAATCGGGGGTCTCAGCGAGGCTGGGATTTGTATGATAAGTATTCTCCCTGCCCACTAAGAGACCTCCCAAGGGGTTCATTTGAGGTTGTGTTCAAATCTCACTAATGTCACACTACTTATCCTGCCATTTGTTTGCTGAAAGGCTCTGTAATTTATTGCTGACATTCCAACCCAGATCCTGCTAACAGTTATAGGCATCAGGTCTGATAGTTGATACCCTGTCAAGAGGCTTGGCAGGTATTAACATGACTTTGCACACCGTGTTAACTCTGCAGTGCTCTCTACAGTGGGCACCTGCCACATGGAAGTCAGGAGAGTGCTTTTCTATCACCTGTCTGAAAGCCAGTTTGTACTGGACATCCAGGTTGGTGCAAGTAGGTTCATATAGCAAGAATAAATAAAAGTATATTCAAAGTTGTATGTAATTTATTTCATAACATATTCTAAATTTTGCTTAGTAAGTGTGCCTTTAAACACTAATAGTGACTGGTTAGCAGAACTCCCTGTTGCAAATAAACACAAAGCTGTTGGCAGACGATTTCTATTCCGAAAAAATGCTGGACAAGATTGATTAAGAGGGAATAAGAAAGCACGACAGGAAACTTGCAAATTGGCACTGATCCACAAACTGTGAAAGCTTCCAAAGGTATATTAAAAGAAAAAGATTGGTGAAGACAGTTATTAATTCCTTGCAGTCAGAAAGAGGGGTATTGATAATAGAGAACAAAGAAATGGCAGAGCAGCATACTGCAACTTCTTACCATTTAAATAACATTTTGCTGTTATTCCTATCAAAATGGATGACCTTACATTAACCAACATGGTACTCCATCTGCCAGATTTCTATCCCAATGTCTTGCTATTTCTTCTTGATAACTTCGATAGTGGGGAAAATGCCTGAATCTAAGCTAACTGGCTTACAGTTACCTGCCTTTTGTCTAACTCTTTTAAAAATAGAATCACATTTGCTGTTTTTCAATCTGCCAGAACTGCCCAAAGCCCAGCAAGTTTTGGTAAATTTCCATGAGTGCATTTGCTATTTCTCCCACCATTCTTTTAGTAGACTGGGATGCATTCCATCAGGGTCAGGAGACTTATCTACCTTTAGCTTGCCCAAAACTCTCTCTTTTGTGACAACGATAATTTCTAGATCCTAACTTGCCATAGCATTCTTGTCATGAATTTTTGGCATGTTATTTGTGTCTTCCATTGTGAAGACCGACACAAAATTCCTGTTAATCCCTTGGCCATTTTCTCATTTCCTGTTGTTAAATTCTCCTTCTTATCCTCTAAAGGACCAATGTTTATCTTAGCAACTCTTTCCATTTTATAAATTTGTAGAAATTTTTTGCTATCTGTTTTTATATTCTGTGCTTTTTTACTCTCATGATATTCTTTACTTTTCTTGATAACTTTTCTCGTGGCTTTCTATTGACCTTTAAAGTTTCCCAATCCTCTAGTTTCCAACTAATTTTTGCGACTTTGTATGTATTTTCTTTCAATTTGATGCCTTTCTTTATTTCCTTAGATATCCGTGGTTGATTACCCTTTTCTCTAGTCCTTCCTTATCACTGGTGTATACTTTTGCTGAGAACTGTAAAAAATTGCTTTGGAAGTCCTCAACTATTCCTCAATTATCTCACCATGAAGTTTTTGCTCCCAGTCTATCTTAATTAGACTCCTCCCTCATCCCACTGTAATCTTAGGAAATGTCTTCAAAAAAAAAAAAGAAAATGAGGTGGAGAAGCAGAGAGTTCCAGAACTTAGGTCTTGGCAGCTAAAGGCATGGCCATCAATGGTGGAGTGATTTAAATTAAGGAAGGCTCAAGAGGGGAGATAAGAGGAGTGCAGATATTTCAGGACATTATGGAGCTGGAGGAGATAACAGAAATAATGCGCAGAAGGGCTGTAGAGAGTTGAAAACAAATTTAACAGTTTTAAAATCAAGCTGTTGCTTGGTTGGTAGTCTGTAGGCCAACAAGTATGGGATGATAGATGATGGGATATAATGGAAGTGAAGACACAGACTAGAGTTTTGGTTGACCTCGAGTTTACAGAAATTAAGTATGGGAGAGCTGCCAGGAGTTAGAATAATCAAGTCTAGAAGGTAATGAAATCGTGAACGAGGACTTGAGCAGCAATGAGCAGAGACATGTGGCATTCTTAGGTGATGTTATGGAAGTGTCAATAGCTAGTGCCATGCACCTGAAGTCAGAATCTCATCTTTAAGTCAGAGAGATGTTCTATAAGGTTGCATAAGGTCACCAGAACTATTTAATTTATATGCAGAAAAACTATTCAGGCTCAGAGTTTTGTCCCTAGGTCAGGTTTGCACCATTGGGTGTTTTCCTGGCTAAGCAAGTCCAGCTTTTAAAATAATTGTCCACAATGTGATTTTTTGGTCACGGTAGGTGCAGGCTGAGAAATGAATCTTGGCAGGCAACAAACCTGGAATGAATGTACAGGCTGTCGGCTACAGAGTTGGATTGGGCACAAAGCCTGTTTCTGTATTCTGGTGCTATGTTTAAGTAAATAAAAAAATCCATACCTTTCCCAAGCCCCAGATACATTTCCAATACACTATCCATTCCTAACTATGTCAGCCTATGCCCTTCTATCCACCCCGTATAACTCCCATAGCCACCTTAGTGCCCTTCTACCATCCATCTATTTGCCCCACAATCTCTATGTTGGCAACCTATACAACCACCCAACACACTTTCTCTTACCCTCTTCATACCAATGCATTGAGTATCTTCAGACAATTCATTGACAGCTTGTCATATTTCTTGGACAGACTTAATAGTTTTGAAAATGATAACTTGATGACTGCACAGTTTCTTGATGGCAGGACAGTTTTTACAGTTCCTCGACACTGTCCAGCTCTGTTACAGTTCCTTGAAAGTTGATCAGTTCTTTTATGGCTCTTTGAGTGCTGGACAGTTCCTTCACTCTTATCAGCTTGTACCTTTACTCTACATCTGTAAATTGTCCTAGTTGTTAATTAAGACTTACAGGGATTCTCTGTCCATTCACAGCTGAACATCTTTAACTTTGTTAAACATCTCTGGCAGCTGCAGTGGGGTGTGAATGGCCAGAGAGTTCCAGCCAAGGTTAAACTATATGCAACTATGGAGACTTCTTTAAGCCATACCAATCTGTAACCAATACCCTTCCAACAATGAGTGGACAGAATGTAGTATTTTGAGTTTTTTTTCATTTTTTAAAACCATGGAGAGAAACCCACTATTATTGTTTCATTTATTACATTCTGTGCTGTTTCCCTAATCAGTTTCATTATTCCCTAACAGCAGGCCAGTTCTCGGACTTACCAAATGAATAACCCCATCATTTGTTTCTGTTAACATTTTTTTATACTTAAATTTGTTCATAGACTAGTCATACTTTGATTGTTCTACTCTCTTATTGAACTATTGTACCAACTATAATTCACTATATCTACAAGAGCACTTCCTATTCTATTCTCACTAGCTAACCGAGCATTTTAGCATATATCTTTATTAATGAAGGTGAAGAGAGAATCTGTAAATAGTTTATTACATATAATTTTATGACATCTACTTTGCTATTTCTCCACTATTGTCAATTGAACACGACTTGTCAATTGCTGCAGTGACTCGGTTTTGTTTTTGCAGACACACCGAAATCATCAAGTTATTACTGAAAACTGGTGCCCATTTCTCAAAGGATGAGGAATTAAATTTGGGTTTTGACTTGTGCCGGTAAGATTTTTAGTTTGTTATGTGCCTTGGAAGTCTATTTTACACACATTGTTCACTACATGCAATATCTACTCGTACATTAGAGGCCTTCCATGGCCACTGGGATTACAGATTGTGACAGACAGTATTGTTAGAACCACAGAAACATTCTATGATTCTTTTAATATCAATCCCAATCTCCAATTCTGACCTCAAATATATCAGTGGACACTGCATGCAGTGACCAATGTATGTACATCAGACTCTTCAAGCACATTTATTGTTGTTGTTTCTCTTCCTGCACCTTACAGTACATAAGGTAGACTTTTATCTGTTCTCATAACAGATTTTATTTGGTTGAGGTCACTAGTCAGTCACAAATGCCTTATATCTTGATACTCAACCTGTTTGGCTGCGTTATAAATGTACTTTCCTTGGCCATCAAATTCTTGGGTGAGACTCAAACTCAGAGCTTTTGGCTCAGAGACAGGGACGCTACCCACCACATCATAAGATCTCCTCAGTAGATAGCATAATATTATTTAAGCTTTATTTTCTTTGGGCAGAATGTTACAGTCGGCTTATATACTGGAGAACTCAGTATCTCTATTTTAATTTTAAAAGCTCATACAAACTTGCAATACATTTAAGTGGAAGTGTAACTTGTATAATTCCTGTCACGTAAAGAATTATTTTTCTTCTCTGCCATCACCAAACCAAAATTTAAAGGCCAAATTGCTGATGGTTTAGGTATTGATGTATTTGATGCAAACTTGTAACACTTTTTCTTCTGTATTTCATTGATAATGGTTTGTATTCTAATAGTAGCGAGGTGCATTTACTCCAGTCTCTCATAAGTTCTCAATTTATGTTACCCTCATCAGGGGATATTGAACGCAATCTTTCATTACAGTAAAAGAGGGAATATTAGTCTATCCGTTATTGGAACATAGAAATAGGAGTAGGCCGTTGAGTCTGTTCCACCATTTAATATGGTCATGGCTGCTTGAACACTTCAATGCCTTTTGACACCAACAGCCCCATAGCTCTTTATGTTATTGCTAATCAAAAATCTATCAATCTCTGCTTTGAACTTCCATGGCTGTCTGGGGTACAGACTCCAAAGCTTCAGAAATAAGAAATAAATTTCTCCTCATCTCGGTTCTAAGTGGTATTCCACTGTTTTTGAAATTGTGCCTTATGGTTCTAGACTCCCCAGTCAGGGGAAACATCCTATTTGCATCTAATCTGTCTGTTTCTTTAAGCATTTTGTAGGTTTCAGTGCGATCACTTCACATTCTTCAAAACTCAAAAGAGCACAGCCCCAGTTTCCCCAATCTCCCTTCATAGGACAGTCTTGCTAATCCTTGGAATAAACTTGGTGAACCTTTGTTACACTTTCTCAATGGCAATAGTATTCTTTCTGAATTAAGAGGAGAAAAACTGCACATGGTACTCCAGGTGCAGTCTAACCAACCTTCTATACAACTGAAACAAGACCTCATTACTCTTGTTCTCAGAACTTCTTGAGATTAAGGTTAACATTCCATTAGCCTTCCCAAAAGCTTGCTGCAGCTGCATGGACAAGGACACCAACATCCCTTTGAACATCTACACTTTATAATTTCATACCATTTAGGAATACTGTGCACAACCGTACCATTTACCAAAATGGATTACCTCACATTTTTCACATTATGTTCTGTCTGCACACTCTCTAAATGTATCCAAGTTTTCCTGTTGCCTCTTTACAACTTCCTCACAATACCCATTCTTGGCTAGCTTTGAATCGTCTATAAACTTAGAAATATTACATTTGATTCCCATATCCAAATCATTGTTACAGATTGTAAGCTTGAGTTAGGACTCATGTAAATATCCTTGCAGTACTCCATTAGCCATAGCCTGCAAATGCAAGAATGATACGTTTATTCCTACACTATTTTCTCCCTGTTAGCCAATCCTGAATCCATGCCAATACATTGGCAAAATAAAAGCACATAGGATGGGGGGCAATTAACTTTCTGTATGGGGGCTTATCAAAAGACTTCTCCAGGGAGTGAGCATGACAGCTTCATTGCTGGTCAACCTCAGATGAAGGCAGTCCAGGCTATAGGGGTGGTTCCTTGGGAACAAGGATTATTGTTTAGGTCATGTTTGATGACATTAGTGTAGAGACAACAGACCCTGCTGAGACTAGATACAATGAGGCTCACAATGTGACTCAGTCATCGAGCGGTGCATCAGTCCATAAAAGATGCACTTCCATTGCCTTGACAGGTCCAGTGGAGCCCTGATGGTCTCTTGCATTGTTGGTATCTGTTGCATCCTCCACAACCTAGCTCTGCAGTGGGGCCAGGCCTCGTGGATAACAACCTGGAGTAGTTGAGGTCCTTGGATGAGGACAACATGCGTGAGGGCACCGAGGAAGACTCTGCTGAGGAGGCTGAGCATAGAGGCCCAACTGGGGCAAGGGTGCACATGGGCAGCAGATTTATAGACAAAATCACCTCCTGGTTCATGGAGGAGGACTAAATTATTGGCCAGTGGAGTGTGTTTCCAACTCCTCCCCCTCTAAGATGTCAACACTTCAACACTTCTCTGCAACCAGTGCATTAAGGTAGCTGAACAGTTACTAATCAGGATGCTGTGAATGGAGAATCCAAGAGTGTCTGCTGCCCAGTCAGTTCAGAAAGGTGATGATGGCTCACATGGAATAATGTCTGTGATGGTGCTCAGCTACTGCTTATATTTGACTCCTGTTTGTCTGATACTAGCGTATTGATTCCTCAGCTCAGAGCTGAGTGAGGTTGAGCACTACATTCCTCTGTCCTAATGCTCGAGAGACAAATTAGGAACAAGAGTTGGGGGTTCCCCAAGTCATCTCACTGTGAAGGAAACAGTTGCAACAAGAGGATCTAATCATTAGGCGGGCATGGAGACCTAGTCAAAATAATTATCTCCCAATGGTGAGAGGTGCCATGCACTGCATGGAAACTTGAAGATTCTGAGGTATTAAAGTGGTGAGCAACAATAATGTTTAATTCCAAAATGTCCAAGCGACATCCCAAAATTGGGCAAGTGACATTATATGCCAGCTGATAGTATCTAACCTTCTCCATGCCCACGCTATGTCCTGACAATTCCTCAGCCATCTGTACCCTCCCATTGCATCTAGGTATGTCCCCAGATGGATGTCTGAGGTTGAGATGGCCGGCTGTCTTCAACACTCTTCAGTATAGTCCCCCTGATGGTCTCTCGCATTGTTGTTATCTGTTGCATCCCCCACAACCTAGCTGAGACGCCCTTGGTGGGTATCTTCTGGAGAGCCGAGACTTAGAGGACCCCAGCCCACTTTTGAGTGGCACTGGTTTCGTTATGCCATGCTGCTCTGTTCCACTGTGCTTGAGATGGGCCGGTTTCTGGAAGGACAGAACAGTCAGATTGGCAGGGCACTCCCAGCTCTCTTGGGTGAAAGACCCTGGCCTGTGCAGCAGCAGATCCTCATTATTCCAGGTGATTGTGGATATTACATTATTCCATGGGATAGAGAGGCAGCTGGAGATGCTGACCAGAGTCTGCAACATGGTGTTGAAACCCTCAGCCATGGTCCTCAGGGGCTGAGCCATGCTTTGGACATCTCCATGGATACGACTTCAAGCCCCAGACTTTCCACTGCAACGCAACCCATGCAGTGTTAGCCTGGATATCTGCCATTGCCAACACAATCTCCTATAACAGAAAGCTTTGGGGCTCCACCATTGCAATCACAGGAGTGTCACTAACGCAACTTCCTGGTATTCCTGGCTCTGCCTTTGCATCTCAAGCAATTGAGGGATGATCATGTGCTGAGGCACAGCACCTGGCTGGGGCACAGCTGAGTCTGGGGATCCAGCAAACTTCTGACTGTCCAAGCACTGAGATCTTCCTGCCTCAGAAGCTGTGTGGTGCTCATCAGATAGTGATTCAGAATCCTGCCTGTTATGATCACCCATCAAAACGTGTCTCTGCACTGGTGGAGGGTGTGGGTGACAGCTGTGATGCATCTTCTGTATTCTCCAACATTTCATGTTGAGTTTGGTCTTAGATTGTGCTGGTGGACGGGCCAGGCTGCACAGATGATTTTCTTGCAAGCAAAGGTACATGGTATTATTATACGGTCAGGGCAAAGATGTGGGACATCCAAAACTCACTTGAATTTGGACAGATGGATGAAAGTGCAGAGGCCCTTCACTCATCTCTTGAAGACCTCTTTTACACAAAGGCCTACTCCTGCTCCACCTCTGCAAAGTCATGATGTGGAGATGCTGTCATTAGACTGGGGTGGAACAGAAAGAAATCCCACATCAGCTTTAAATCCAAACAAGTTTATTTGAAGCAAAAGCCACAACTTTCAGGACAGGCTGTCCTAAAAGCTTGTGGCTTTTGCTACAAATAAACCTGTTTGGACTTTAAGCTGATGTTGTGGGATTTCTTTCCGTTCCACCCCTGCAAACTCCAGGCTCTCTCCTCAAAAAGGAGTCAGCACTTGAAGCTCTGCCATGCCACTGTCCATCTTAGCTTGTGAGCAAGATTACCCTGCAGGGAAACAAATGGGGATGATGTTAGCGACTGCATGGTTTGTCAGATGGCAACTGTACCTGGCATGTGTGGGCTGGAAAGAATTGTGAAGAGAGGAGTCACAGGGGATGTGAGGTTGGGAGCTGAGGCCTTGCAAGGTGGCAGGACGTGAGCTCAAAGTGGCATGAGGAGTGATGAAAAGGTGAAGTGAGTAAAGGACAGAGCAAGCAGTTACCCTGGCAGAGCAGAGTAGATCATTCATCTGTTTACAACATTGCACATCCGACCTTTTGTGAAGGGTGCTGACACTCACTGGTGCAGTTATTGTCTCCTAAGTGGGTTTTGTCACCTTGCTGGATGGTCAGCCTGAGGGTAGATTGTTGACCTTCTCTCCTCCATTGTATGCAGAATATAAGTCAGAGCCTTCTATATGAAATGGATAGCAAGCTTCTTTACTGCCATCCTCCCAACTTGAATGAGTTCAAGACTCTGGAGCCATTTAATGCAGTACCCCCTTGATTAAAATGCTCTGATGGTGCCCTGGGGTGGATACACAGGCACAACATTTTCAGCATGATGAAATTTTTTTTTTAATTTTCTCTACACTCCCATCCAGTGTTATTACATTCTTCCAATAATGTGCCAATCAGTACTATACACAGTAGTCTCACTGTGGTCTCGCCAAAGTTTGATGGAACTCCACAACTTGTCTGTTTTTGAAATCTATGCCTTGATTAATAAAGGCAGGTGTTATATATGCCCGTTTCACCATTCTACTAACATACCCTTGCGCCTTCAGAACTCTATGGACAAACAAGCCAAGTTCTCTTTGTTCTACAGGAATTCCCAGTGCCAAACTGTTCATTGAATATTTCCTTGTCAAATTACTCTTCCAAGCCATATACTTTTCAGGGTTAAATTCCATCTTCCACATATCTACTTTACCATCCCATCTCTCTATTTTGTAGTCCAAGACATTCAGCCTCACTGTTAACCATCCAGCCAACCTTTGTGTCATCTACAAACTTACTAATCCTATCACACACACACACCCCCATATTCATCTATGTTGTTTATGTAAATGATAACTAATATGGGACTCAGCAGTCTGTGGTATGCCACTGAACAGTGGTTTCCAGTCACTAAAGCACCCTCCTTTCATCACCCTCTTCTCCTACTCCTACCCAATTTTGAATCCGTTTTATCAAATAATCCTGTATCTCATCTGCATTTGCCTTCTTTATAAGTCTTCTATATCTCCCCATCACATTGCATTATGTCAGTTACTCTCACATCAAGTTACTAAGTTAAATTTTAATGATTAAATAGTGACTGTTCTTGCCTGACTTTTCTGGGAATACATGGTATGTGAAGGTAGGTGGGAAGAAGGAATTAAATTTGCTCCAGTCACCTGCTCATTTCACACCCAAAAATTGTCCAAAGGAGTACTTTATTTCTCAAAGGGATACCCTTCTATCCAATAAAATTCACTAAGTTCTGAATTCGACTTACCTGTTCTAATCTGCACAATCCCTCCAGGTTTCACACTCTTCATCTGTTAGAATCCCACTTCAGAACTGAGTGAGGGGGCATCTTAGTCTTTGCATAGGTCCCCTAAAGTCTGCCAGATGTAGTTTATAGCATTTGTAAAAGGGAAAGAGCCAGACTGTAAAGCATCTTAAATATTCAAATCAAGGCTATGCTCTGGTCTTAAATTCTGATCAATTTGCACCAGATGGTGAGCAGCCTAACCAATTTAAGTGTTGCTGAAGACTATTTCTTAATTGGCTTTGACTTAATTGGCCAGCTGCCTCCACAAATTGTGCAAATGAACCCTGGCCCAACTCCAATCCTGCCCCTGAACAGAAATTCAGTAAGACATTTATTCTAAATTGCTGTATTGGCATGGATTATGGGTTACCAGAGATGGGGTTATCATCGAATCCCTTCGGTGTAGAAGGAGGCCATTCAGCCCATTAAATCAGCACTGGCTCTCCAACAGAATATCTTAGCCAGAGCACCCTCTCTCCATTCCCTTAACCACATGCATTTACCCTACTAATTCCCCTAACCTACACACCACACCCTGTGATACAGAAGGCCAATTTAATATGTATAATCCACCAAACGTGCACATTTTTGGACTTCTAGTTATCTCCCTCTGTTTATCAATTTTTGTACCAAAGTAGCTCTGCACTTCATTCTTTGAAATGACATAGCAATGACCTATCAGTTTCTCATAATCAATGAGTGGAATCAATTTGTTCACTGATCAATGACATTCATCGTTAGCCTGTGACTGTCCTTCACTAATGAGATGGCAGATACAAAGCAGTTATGCCTCCTTCACTATTACTTTTACTCTCCAAGACTGCACACTTACCTTATACCATGTTAATATTGAGACTTTGATCTGTGGCTACTGAGTTCTGTTCATCTTTTAACAGTGCTGAATGAAATTATTGTATTTCTGTTGCTTCTTAGGCAATGTGATCTCCATACATTGTGACTGACCAGAATAATGGCACCAGCAACTGAGTGTACATCTCAAGAAGGAATCCCATAACCCTGCTCAGCAGCCCTCATACACATCTCATGCCTTTTCCAGACAGAATCAATCTTATTTTTGGTTTTCTACCATAACATTGATCTGGGACTCCAAGATGATGCTGCTACACCTGTACTACTACCTGTACCCTCACTGTCTGATTATCTCCCATTTATATGGAAGTTCACAATCTATCTTCTATTATTTTTTAGCCTTCACCACTAATACTGAATCCCATCATTATGGTGGTGAACATTTTGATCTTCCCCCCAAATCCACCTCCTGCAAAACGCTACCCCATCCCACCTGGAGACTGTGTGCACTGTAATGTATAGTGGTGATTCCCCCTCTCCCAACGAGAATTTCACACACCTCACCTCTGCCACCCTGCCCCATTTTATGTCTTCCCTGTTTACAGGCTGCTAATGCCCCCCCGTCAGCATTATCATTTTTCTGCACCCGAGCACTGAGCCCGCCTAGCCGAGGTTCATTGACTGTAAGACAGCCTTGCACATCAAGCTGTGTCTTCTCCTGTGGAGTAGACAATTTTTGCCCTGCCTTGCAGCTCGAGTACACCATGTTTCAAATGATTGCTCCTGCTGTACATCCACTGCTCTTCTTCACTATCCTATCACTGACTTCTGACTGTGAGGACCACATAGCCCCTTCACTGCCTATCATTTGTGATTTTTTTATCATTTCACAGAAGGAACGTCTGCACTTTGATTCCTTCCAGCCAATCCCTGAACTGAAGAGGAACCTTGACATATCTCCCCTTTTCAAAGACGACTGAGGACAATTGTGACTCTCCCAAACCATTCCATCTCCAACCTCTGAATGTTGGTATGAACCATCCCTAATAAGCCACACTAATGAGCTCTCATTCCAGACTCTGTGTGCATCCCCTTCTAATAAACAATCTGGTATTCTTTTGACCTTTTTGTTCGTCTGTATTTCATATACCCTTGCAGGGTCCAGCTTCTGTCCCCTCGATTTTCTGCCTTCCATTGTTCATCATCCTCCTCCACCACCTGTCTACCCCTCTGCTTTCAATTGTGCCTTTTGCTCCCCCCCCCCGCCCTTTCACAATCCTCCTTCCCTGTTACCCTATGTCTTCATCAGTCCCATCCTCACCTCACACCTCAACCGTAGTTCAGTCAATTCAAGTGGAGGGTGCATGCATTCTGCAGCACAATGATGCTGTCTAGGTGTCAGACACGGGGAGCAGAAGAGGTTTGCAGTCTCAACCCCAAGTGCAGCACTGGCCAAAGTTGGTTCAAATGGAGGGGCCATGAGTCCCATAGCACAGTGCTGTCCATAAAGATAAGCATGAAGGTCACAAACCAGCAGAGAGGAGTTCAGCACAGTAGAAATAGCACGTTATTATGTAGACAGACTCTGATGCAATGACCTTGAAGTCTTAAGTGAACTAGGTTTGATTTATGTATGCCACGCCATCCTTTTCAAATGGATTTGAATTCAATGTAACTTTCTGCTAGTGTGATATATAATTGGAAGGTATGGGGAGATTCTGGCAAATAACTTTGTGGCATGCAAACAATTCCACCCAACAGCTTTGGTATTCCCACTGTCTAATTCAAGGATGTATGAATAATGCTGAAAAGAGAGACAAGTTGCTAAAGAATTTTGTCTTGCACTCATCATGACAAATGCAAAAATGCCAAATTTCAAATGATCACAACCATTTATATTACAGGAGAAAAGATTAGACTGGTTAGCAAGTAGACTCTGGCCAAGTGTTGCCATAGGAAAAAACAAAAGTGATTGATATATTTTGCAAGCTGCCATGAAATTCAAAAAATGAGCAATACCCTTTTGTTTGCAGAGAATGGATCATTGTGTGTGAATATATGTCACTTCTAGCAATCATAAATGAGCCATGTTTTGAGCATGACTAATAATCTTAAATTAGTTGCTGGTACAGTCATTAGTGCACTCAGGATTGTTAAACAATTCATGCCAACTGCAGAATCACATTTGAGAGCAGATGTTTTGCTTTGAACCCATTTATCTGGAAGACTATAAAGAAGTGTTGGGAGAGGATGGAGTGGTCAACCAAGCTGCAGACGGGTCAAGAAGGATAAGAAAATATAGTTTACCTTTGTCAAACATATATATGATG
The DNA here is from genome assembly GCA_024679065.1 of Sphyrna mokarran. Classification (NCBI taxonomy): domain Eukaryota; kingdom Metazoa; phylum Chordata; class Chondrichthyes; order Carcharhiniformes; family Carcharhinidae; genus Sphyrna; species Sphyrna mokarran. The sequence goes on from JAGIQG010000015.1 coordinate 32,207,424, forward strand.
CCATTTATGACTTTAATGAATTGTTTTAGTACAGTAACGGGAGCAGAAACCTGATCAGAAGGATTATAATTTGGGCCAGAATGTACATACCCCAATGGGTTTTAGGCAGGGGAAATCAGGAGTGTGAATTTGAATATCCTTCACAGCTCTTGTTTCAAAATTTATTTATCAGTGTCACAAGTAGGCTTACATTAACAATGCAATGAAGTTACTGTGAAAATCCCCTAGTTGCCACACTCAGGCACCTGTTTTGGTACAGAGGGAGAATTTAGCACAGCCAATGCACTTACTGGCATATCTTTCGGACTGTGGGAGAAACCAGAGCACACGGAGTAAACCCAAGCAGACACGGGGAGAATGTGTAGACTCCACACAGACAATCACTCAAGGCCAGAATCAAACCCAGGTCCCTGGTGCTGTGAGATTTGCTGACTAATCAGACTAGCTGGCTGCTCTCGAAGACAGAACTTCTCCTCAGTGAAAGGTGAAACTCATGCCTCCAGCCGCTTAACACATAACAGGGATATGTTCCCAGCTGACACTTTGGATATTGGGAAGCTGAACCCACACCATCCAAAAAATTCAGGCAAGGGACTTTGGAAAGATGCGCTCAGTTTTGGGAGACAGTCAGGAATTTGAGAGAAAAAGGAGGCTGGAAATTGTATAATAATTTTCAACGACAGTAGGTCAAGAGTTGGTGTTTCGAGAGAGATGGTAATGGCCGTAGTGTAAAGAGGAAGGCTGGTACTTGAAGAGAAGAGTCTGTGTTGGGGGTAGTGCTGGGGGCATGCTTTTGGAGCCCAGTCTGTCTTCACATATTGTGCTGTTGCAGTGGCATAACTAGATTTTCTGATGAGGCAGGATAATTCAGGTGCCAGAGGCCTGATGATGATCTGTTAATATATTCAAATGATGTCCGCGACATTGCACATTGGGAGACTCACTTTGTTACTGATGGAAGGGTAGGGACAATTGTGTCACTCGCAAAATGCAACTTCGCAATTCTCATGAGATTTTCTGCTCCCATCACCGATCCCGCCAGACACAATTGGGAGTGGAAAAGCCCAGCCAAAATGTTCACTGTGTTTGTTCATCATGAAAGGGAAGAACAAGAACAATCTAAATACCCCTTGTTTGTAGAAATGAAAAATGTTATAAAAAATATTTAGACTTGCAGTTGGATCCATAGATTGTAAATACAATTGGGCACAGGCACATGAGTATAACTCCCCAGTAGACACACACATCATCAGCAATTGATTACAGACAACATAAAAATCATGTCAGTGCAGACTGCTCACAGTCATGACAGGGAGATGTGGAAGCAAAACACTTTTCAATTCAATTGGCAGGGAAAAAATGGACAATCTCAAACCTGAATGAAAATTGATTTGAAATGGGGAGATAAAGAATAAAGGGAGATAAAATGTAAGAGTTTTTTTAAAGAAAGAGAAGGATACATTGTTTATTTTAGAAACTTACAATAAAAATTATAAATGATTTTTAAGAAGTCATTAACTTTTTGTTGGCGCAGTTGTTAGGACAGACATTTCGGCTGCAATTCACCCAAATTGGCACTAAGTGTCCATACCAGCGGGAAACCAGACTGCTTCAGTGGGATGTCCGGATTCCTGTCAGCAGTGAAAGGTACCGTGAATCATTGGTGTAGGTATAATTTGACTGATCGTGACACTGGCCATTTTACAGAATATATAAAAACAGGATTGTAAAAAAAATGCCAACCTGCCTTTCTATATTTGATTTGATTCATTATTGTCACATGTACCGAGATACATGCTGTCCATACACATCATACCACACACAGCTTGCAAAGAGCTGCCACGCTCCAGTGCCATTTTGAAACATGGATATTATCAATTCACAGTGAAATCAGGACCACATCCCCATTCTCTCTCCACTCCATGTGTTATGGGGACTAACTGCAAGCATTTTAGGGCCTTGTCAGATTTTTATTTGCCACTTCTATCACTATATCTGGGAGAGAAACATAAAACATTGTTTGTTGTACACAGCCTGGCTGCATATGGTGATGTGGAAGGACTGAAGGCTTGGCACCTTGCAGGACTGGACTTGGATCAATGCAGCTACGATGGACAAACTCCTCTGGAAGTTGTAAGCAATATTTTGAATTGTATTTGAGAGTACTCAAGAAATTCCTACCAGCGATGTTCTTCCCAAATGAGACACACATGGTACTTTGACATTCTTAGCTGAATTGATTGTTAGCTAGTGTTTAAAAATAGCTTTTGACATGTTCTAGATATGGATCACGTTTTTCTATTGGGTGAAGCTAAATTGTATAATGTTTTTGCATTTGCCTCCAGGCTTTGGCTGCTGGTGATGAAGAGGTGATTGCATTCCTTCAATCAATACACAAGCAAAATAGTTAGGTAAGAGTTGCATAATTCACTGGTTGCTAACTAACCACAACAATTCCATATTGAACTAAATTTCTGCATCATTCACTTTGATTACTGCTCCTTCTTGATTTCTACTTTGCACAAATTATGCACTCATACTTTAACAATGAGTCCCACTGGGCGCTAAGTAACCAAATTAATTAATCCAAATTATCAACAAATTATTTGATCTCAGAAACTATCTTTTCATTGAAGGGATTTGAGAGAAAAAATGGCTTAGTAGCTTGATGACTTAAAGCTCCTCTCTATTTGATCTACAATAGATTGTCATAAGTAAAAGATTCAATATAAGGTATATTGTGAAAGTAATGTTATACTTGCCAGCCTTAATGCAGAAATGTCTAGAATTGACACCAGTGTAGAAGATGGAAGTACCATTTGATGCAGCAGGAGTTTACATTGAATAACGCTATTCAGTCACTGACCTCAATAAATAGAAGTTTTTTCACCTTCTGATGTTAGGGCACTATATTTGAATACCAGTAGATGAGGGAAAGGTGATTTCCATTGTTGCCAAACATGATAAATCATTTGTTGTGCCAATAGAGCACAAGTTCCTTCTTTGCAAGCTGAGTTAGTGTGAATACTAAGTGATTTTTGTATTAATTATTGTATGTGCAGATTAGCAGCAACTTATTACTTTCATTTTGTTTTTATTGAACTTTTACAACCACAAGAACTTGACTTTTAACTGAATTTGTTTCTGTTTTTCAGCTTTAGATGTCCACAATCAAGAAAAATGAAAGATTAACATTCTTGACATTCTTCACTATCAAAAATCAATAATATTAAATGATATTCTTCATACTTTTTCAAGATCATCACTTATTTAAAAAAAACATGTTATATCACAGATAATTTTAATGCAACAGCAATCGTATTGGAATACGTTGCAGAATTAACAAAACTAAGTAATTTAGATCAGTAGCACAGAAAAATGATCTGTGTCATGAACTGCGAAGGTTCTTACCCCTTGAAATCACAAGACTATGAATATCTTATGTCATCTGGAATTGTTAACATCAACAACTTCCATTTATACAGCATCTACAAAGTAATGAAACATCTTAAAGGACTGCAGAGGAACATTGTGAAACTAAGCATGACAGAAATGTGTAGAGAGTTGTTTTAGCAACACCTTAGAGTCTATATCTCAGTTGGGCACAGAAATGTGAAATAGTGAATACTGTACTGAGGAAATACAAGTATAGATTTTTTTTCTCCCCATCATGTAATTTACACATGGGGACATTTCTGTTTACAATCTGTCAACATTCCCCCCATATAATATTGGAAAATAAATGGCAATATACGATTGTCTACCTAGTTGACCCAGTGATGCTCTATTTTTCACTATATTGGAATAATCTGCCCACAGTGAGTGAACCTGTAGCATTCCACTCTGCTTTTGTGAAAATGTCTTCTGGATTTGTGTTCAAAGATGGAAAGAAAATTGACCTAATGATGTTCACAAGATAAAAATTCATCCCATCTCTGCCAAACTTGACAGTAACCACCATCAAAGAACAAAAAATGGATACATTGCCACTATTCACTTACTCTTGTCAGCTTGAAGTTTAGCACTGGGGATTGTGACATGTAGATTGGATCAGACCACTGATTTATCATTTACTTTCACCCAATCCTGCTGGATTTTATTTGTCTTTTTCATATATTTGTATAGATGTGGACTATTTCCGTGAAGTCAGATTGAATAAGGGGAGAAGAATTGTTTATTTATGTATGCCTCTGCTAGTTTTGAGAGATAAAATTGATTCCATTCCCAGGAAACAAGTGACAGTTGTGGAAATCCAAGAACTATCCTGATTGCTCAACATATCAAAATGGAATGAGAAAAAAAGAGAAAGCTAAGATAGCCACGGTAATAGATGATTTCTCAAGTATATGAAAGTTCAAAATAACTTTTTGAAACTTGAAATTATGCCTAGGGTGCTGTAAAACATGCAGAAATAATAGGCAGGATTTTATGGCCTCACTCGAATAAGACCGGAAATTCTCGCTCGAAGTCGATGGACATTTCCGATGTCTGTCCCTCGCCTGCTCAAATTCTGTGGTGGGCGGGGTGGTAGAATTCCAGTGAATGTCACAGTTGTGAATCCTTTTCAGAAACCTAACTGGATGAACGATATAAATGTAGTGACTAAAAGAGCAGGTCAGAGGTCAGGAATCCTGTGGATAATAACTCAGTTCCTGACTCCCCAAAGTTACAAGATAAAAGTTAGGATTGTGATGGAATACACTCCCTTTGCCTGGATAGGTTCAGTCCCAAAAAGCTTGACACTATCCAGGACAAAGCAGCCTGCTTGATTGGCATCATATCTACAATAATTTATTTCCTTCACATCGATTCCAGCAATGTGTACCAACTACAAGACGCACTGCAGGGATTCACCTAGGCTCCTTAGACAGCATCTTCCAAACCCATGATCAGTACCATCAAGAAGACAAGGACATCAGATACTTGGGAACACCACCACCTAGAAATTCCGCTCCAAGCCACTCAACATCTTACTTGAAAATGTATCGCCATTCCCTCATTGTCGCTGGGTCCATACCTTGGAGTTCTCTCCATATAACAGCACTGTGGGTGTACCTGCACCAAAAGGATTGTAGTGGTTCAATAAGGCAGCACAACACTACCTTCTCAAAGGCAATTAATGATGAGTAACATGGCCCAGCAATAATGTCCACATCCCTTGAAGGAATACAGAAAAAGTCAGACTCCCTGCCTCCGAAAGTCTGTCTATGATCTACAAAGGACAAGTTACAAATATAATGGAATATTCTGCATTTGCATGGATGAGTGCAGCTCCAAACAACACACAAGAAGTTTGTCCTTATCCAGGATAAAATAACCCAACTGATCAGCACCCTACTCTGCATGTTAAACACTTATTCCTTGTAGACTAGCACACAGTGGTAACAGTGCATATTAGCTACAATTTGTACTGCAGTAATTTGGTTCGAGAGATGACTTACCTTCACCTTCTCAAGGACAATTAGGAATGAGCGACAAACGTTGACTTTGGCAATGACACTCACATCCCAAGAATTAATTTTAAAAATCCTGTTGAATTAAAATGTCTACCTGCCTATTAGTTAATCCAAACAATAAATTATTCACATAAGATAGAAATGATGAATGTTAAACTGTAATAAATAGGAGGCAATCACATGACCTAAATATTCAACTCAACACATGAAGTTTCAAACCTACTGAAACTTCACTACAATTCACTACAACCGATAATTCTTGATGTCACCTGAACCTTCTAATTTGATTATTAGGCAGTGGTTACAAAGAGTCTCCCCAAAATAGTATAAATCCATAAGATAATGTTTCGCTCATCATGCCAGGTCTCTTAAAGAGCTACTAATTAATTTCACTTGCCTGCTCATTCCTCATAGGTCTTCAAATGTTTATTTTTAAGTATGTATCAAATGCTTCTTTGAAAATTATTATTGAATCTGATTTCACCAGCTTTTAAGGCAATACATTCCAGATTCTAACAATTCACAGAGTAAAACATTTGTCCTAGTCTTTCTCTGATATCTTTTGCCAATTTTTTTAATAAAATGAATGAATGCAAAGGTGACTGTTTATTTTCCTTTCATGGAACTACTTGGCACTGCAGAATGTCGCTACTGATATCATGGCTGGAACACTGCAGAAGGCCAAGGACGGAAAGGTCAGAGTGGGAGCAAGGTGGAGAATTGGTAAGTAGCTCAAGGTCATGTTTGCAGATTGAACAGAGATGCTTCATCAAGTAGTCAATGTATTTCCATTTGTTCTTGTCAATGTATAGGAGACAACAACGTGAGCAGTGAATATCATAGAAGTGTCGATAAACCACTATTTCACTTGGATAGAGTGTTCAGGGATGGTAAGAAAAAGATGATAAAAAGACACATTGTATCTTCTGCACTTACATGAAAGGTGCCATCAGAAAAAGCGGAAGTATTGTGGGTGACAGAGAATTGACCAGGTTGTTGTAGAGAGAATGATTCCTTTAGAAATGGAGTGGAAGAGAAAATGCATATTGTGGTGGCATCACATTGGAGGCAGCAGAAAGGGCAGAGGATGATCTGTCGAAGAGGAAGGCTGATGGAGTGAAAGGTGAGGACAAGGGGAACATTACCATCCTTCACAGTCAGAAGTCGCGGAAATTATAATTGGGAACAAAGAAATGGCAGAAGAATTGAACATAGTCTCTGATTCTGTCTTCACAAAAGAATAACCACCCAGAAATGTTCAGGAACCAAGGGTCTTGTGAGACAGTGGAATTGAAGAAAATCAGTATTAGTAAGAAAATGGTGCTGGGAAAATTAATGGAGTTAAAGGCTGACTAATCATAGGGCCAGATAATCGACATCCCAGCATATTAAAGAAAATAGCCTGAGAAATATTGGATGCATTGGTGATTATCTTCCAAATTTCTATACTCTGGAGCAGTTCCTACAGATTTTCAGTGGCAAATGTAATCCCACTATTTAAAAAGAGAGAGAGAAAAAAAGAGAGAATTACAGATCAGTCAGCCTAACATCTATAGTGGGAAAAATGCTAGATATTATAAAAGATGTGATAACAGAACATTTGGAAAGCATCAATTGGAATTGGATAAGGCCAGCATGGCTTTATGAAAGGTAAATCATGCTTAACAAATCTACTTAAGTTTTTTAAGTAAGTAACAAGTAGAGTAGAGGGAGAACCAGTGGATGTGGTGTATTTGGAATTTTAAGAAGACTGTTGATCAGATCCCTCATTAGAGGTTACTGAGCAAAATTAAAGCACATGGGATAAAGGTAAAGGCATTTATCGAGAATTGATTGGCATCTTTCGTTAGATGTTTTCGTTAGAAAGGAGGCGGCTAAGAGGGGACCTAATCGAAACATATAAGATGATTAGAGGTTTAGATAGGGTGGACAGTGATAGCCTTTTTCCTAGGATGGAGAAAGCTAGCACGAGGGGACACAGCTTTAAATTAAGGGGTGATAGTTATAGGACGGATATCAGAGGTAGGTTCTTTACCCAAAGGGTGGTTCGGGAGTGGAATGCCCTGCCTGCAGCAGTTGTAGATGCGCCAAGTTTGGTGGCGTTTAAGAGGTTAGTTGATAAGTATATGGAAGAGAAGGGAATGGTTTAGTTTGGAGGGGCATTGCTTTTCATATTGGTCGGCACAACATTGAAGGCCAAAGGGCCTGTTCTGTGCTGGAAACTGGAGCATCCGGAAACCCATGCTGACACAGGGAGAAACTATGAACTCCACACAGACAGTGACCTAAAGCTCGAATTGAACCTGGGCCTCTAGCATTGTAAGGCAGTAGTGTGAACCACAGTGCCACTGGCTTACTTTTGGCTTGCTCGTTATAAGTGGGAGATTATAACAAGTAATTTAGATTAAACAGTATGGAGCGCTCTTCTAGAAAAGAAAGTGCTAACCTGGGAGAGGCATGTAAGATTATGAAAAGGTCTGTGGGCACAAATGTAAAGTAAACATTTTCACTTGTGGAGGAGGCCAAACTCATAGCATAAATGTAAGCTGATCTTTTGCTACATTCTAGCTATGACTAACACTACATTCTCTGACTCTCTCCTTTTCTTTTCTACATATGGTATGTTTAATCTGTATAGCCCACAAGAAACAATACTTTTCACTAGATCCCAATACATGTGACAATAATAAATCAAATCGAATCAAAGAAAGAGATGGAATGGGATAAAATGGGTCTTTTTTTGAGTGGCAAGCATTGAGTAGAGGGGTACTGCAATGTTTGGACACCAGCTGTTCACAACATATATAAATGACCTAGATAGGGAACCAAATGTAACATTTCAAAGTTTGCTGATGACACAAAACTGGCAGAATTGTGAGTTGTGAGGAGGAAGCAAAGAATCAATTTTCTGACTGAGATTATTGTTAAAATGTGAAAAAACTATTAATAACGAATTATGAGGTAATCCAAAACTTATAGACAATATGGCATGAGTGCTTCTTCTGTTTCCTTTATTTCCTTGTCCCCTTGCCAAGAGTCTTACTAGCACACAGTGGATTCTGTTACCCATCTTCAAAATTTTCCTGCCACCTGGATCCCATCTCTTGACTCTGAAACTTTTTGGGTCTTTTTGTTGAAAACTGTTGTTGTGACATCAGCTGTCTCAATTTCTCTGCTTCTTTCATTCATTAAATTATCTCTCTCTGACCTTGGACAATTTGGTTTTCTTTGCTTCATCTCCAATGTTGTCATTAAATCTACTGACAAATGTGATGCTGTTGTTGTTTGGCATATTGACTATTACATAGACAGAATACCAACTCTCTGATATCTCTTCCTACTTCTTGGACCATGACCCACCACTGAATATCAAGTTATCATCTTCAGGTCTGCCACTGATCTTCCTTCTGCAGTGTAAAATTGTTAGGTTCTCAGCAAAAATATTAATTGCTGAAAGCTAACTTTATTATAAAAATAAAGTTAATTATAAGAATCTAATATCTAACCTTATTGTTAGAAAGGGTGATCAATGTTTCAATGGGGGAGCATTTTGGGATTAGTGACCATAATTCTATAAGATTTCATGGATAAGGTCAAGAGTGGTCCTCAGGTGAGGGTGCTTAATTGGGCCAAATACATCCACATTAGACGGGAACTGGGAAATGTGGTTTGGGAATGGCTATTTGAGGGCAAATCCATGTCTGGCATGTGGAAGGCTTTTAAAGGTCATTTGAGGGCAGCATGGTGGCACATTGATTAGCACTGTGCCAGGGACCCAGGTTCGATTGCAGCATTGAGTTCTGTCTGTGTGGAGTTTGCACATTCTCCACTGTATCTGCATGTGTTTCCCCCAAGGGGCTCTGATTTCTTCCCACAATCCAAAGATGTGCTGGTTAGGTTGACTGGCCATGCTAAATTGCCCTATATTGCCAGAGGGATTAGCAGGGTAAACATGCGGGATAGAACCTGGGTAGGATTGTGATGGTGCAGGCTTGATGGACTAAATGATCTCTTTCTGTACTGTAGGGAGTCTATAGTTGAAGTGCAGGACAGGCATGTCCGTGCAAAAATGAAGGAGAGAAATTGCAGGATTCGGGAACTGTAGATGACAAGGGAAATTGTCAGTTGGGAAAAAGAAGCACACAATAGGTCTAGGCACCTAAAAACTGACAAAACCTTTGAAGAGTATTGAGCAAGTAGGGAGGAACTTAAATGCAGAATTACAAGGGCTAAAAGAGGTCATGAAATGTCTTTAGCAAACTGGGTCAAGGAGAATTCCAAGGCTTTTTATGCATATATTAGGAGCAAGAGCAAGAATTGGCTCACTCTAGGACAATGGAGAGAATTATCCATGGAACCACAGGAAGTGGATAAGATTCTTAATGAGTACGTTGTATTGTTATTCACCAAGGAGAAGGACATGATGGATTTTGAGGTCAGGGATAGGCATGTGAACGCTTTAGGGAATGTCAATATATCGAAGGAGGAAGTGTTGGGTATGCTAAATTGTATTAACACAGACATATCCCTGGGGCTGAATGGGATCTATCCCATTTTACTGTGGAGGCAAGGAAAGAAATAGACTAGACCTTAACAGGTATCCTCACATCCTCTTTGACAACAGGCGAGGTTCCAACCAATGTTGTTCCCTTGTTTAAAAAAGGAAGCAGGGATAATCCAGAAAATTATAGGCTGGTGAACTTACGTCAGTGATGGAAAGCTTTTGGAGAAGATACTGAAGGACAGGATGTATGCACATTTGGAAGAAAATTGACCAGTTAATGACAGGCAGCATGGTTTTATACGAGGAAGGTCATATCTCATCAACTTGACTGAGGTTTTGGAAGAAGTCACAAAGATAATTGATGAGGGAAGGACTGTGGATGTAGTTTATGTGGACTTTCATAAGGCATTTGACATGGTTCCATATGGCAGGCTGGTACAAAAACTGAAATCATTTAGGATTTGGGGTGGGCTGGCTCGGTCATAGAAGACAGACAGTAGTGGTGGAAGAGTGTTTTTCAAAATGGAAATCTGTAGCGAGTGGTGTTCTGTAAGTTCCTGTGCTGAAAGCAATTTGTATTAATCTGGATCTCATAAACAGCAATGAGACAATATAGAACTATTTTTATTAATGTTGATTGATTGGGCAAAACAAAGTACACAAACACTGGTAGAATGTCAGTGTTCTTATTTAAATGTACCGGTGTGATCTTTTACTTACTGCTGAAAGGGAGGATATGACATCAGTTTAGCATCAATTTGTTGAGCCTCCAAAAGTGCAGCACTCTGTTAGTACTTCACGAAATTGTCATCTATATTATGTGTGCAAGTCTCTAGAGTTGAATTTAAACCCATAACTTTCTGATTCTGAGATGATAGTGTAACCACTGAGCCAAGAAAAGTTGGGAGCGCTAGTCACGGTGATCGTGCTAAATAACTATGCATGTAACATGTGTAAAACAAAAAATAAACAAATTGGTCCAATTACAAAAAGCTGCATGTTCAGTTTCAAAGAAACAAACATTTAAAACATTTAACTTATACTGCATTTTACTAGCATGATTAGAAAAATCAGGAATTATATGATATTGTATTTCTCTGAAATAAGAGGCAAATAAATCCGTAGGTTAGCATCTAGATAAGCTAGAAAACAAATAAGCTTTAGGCTTTGATTGTCAGAAACATAGATCCACTATCCCAAAGCAGATTTTGTCAGGCGAATATTTAACTGGGCCAAACTTACCAATTCAACTCCAAACTAAGACAAGGCTAGACTCCGATCTTTTCAAAACAACAAAAACACATTTCCAAAAAATGTAATTTTTTAAACAGGTAAACTTACTTCTGCATAGCATAAGGGTGGCATGGTAGCACAGTGGTTAGCGCTGCTGCCTCACAGCACCAGGAATCTGGGTCCAATTCCAGTCTTGGATATCTACCAGTATAAAGTTTGCTTGTATCTGCATGGGTTTCTTCTGGATGTTCTGGTTTCCTCCCACTGTTCAGAGATTTGCAAGTAAAGTGGACCTGGGTAAGATTAAAGAGCAGACCCTCAATCTTGGAATTACACTTAATAATCTTTATATTATTAATTGAGTTATGATCACCCTCACCAAAGTGCTGCCCAAGTGATACCCCATCTACTTGCCCAGTTTCATTTCCTAAACTAAATTATGATCACCCTCACCAACGTGCTGCCCAAGTGATACCCCATCTACTTGCCCAGTTTCATTTCCTAAACTAAGTCCAAAACCACGACCTCCCTTCTTCAGCTAGCTATGTATGGGCTCAAAGGATTCTCCTGAACATGTTTGAAGAATCCTTCTCCCTCTGTGCCTCTCCCCTAATTCTGCCTAAGTTAGTTTAGAGTAATTGAAGTCTTGCATCAATTGTGTTTCTTTAAAAGAAAAGATTAACAGCAGCTTCAGAACCTTGCAGAATTATCTGTTCATAATACAAGCAAAAGTAGATCATTTAACTTTTCAAGCCTACATGACTCATACAACAATTTGCAGACTAATTTTGAAGGTAACTGTTCAAATTGTAACTCGTTTAAAAATCAAGCACTTGCACTGTTAAAGTTAGGCCCAGAGACTGAATTCACAATAAATTGGATCAGGATGATGGTATGCATCCATTTTCAAAGAAGTTCCAATGTACTCAGGGTCATAAATAACCTGAGTGGCTGAATGGAATCAGGAAGTCAAGATTTAAAATGAATTTGAAAGAACAGCAGTTAAAATGCAAACAGCAACCCATAATGTGATGGGAAGCTCCTTAAAATGCTAACTTTTCTTCCATTGTTGGCAAACTGCTGCTTGGATCTGCTCATGTAGAAGAGACAAGAACGCATAGAAAACATTGAATTTGAGTGATGTTTCTTATTTGACAAGGACTGTTTATCAGTTGATGGTGCTGCTTGCTGCAAAAGGTTATTTGTTGATCTGAGATCTCCTGCTTTTGGTTTGTAAACATTGCTCTTTTCAATAGGGACTTGCTGCTGCCAGTATTATGGAGCTAAACTGGCCTGCATCATCTGTAACTGCTCCTCAATACCCACCTTGCCAGATACAGCTGCTTTGCTTCTTTGTGAGTTTTACTTCTGTAGCTTCCCAAACACTTCATAATCTACTCAGAGAAGCTGGAACTTTGTGCAACACCTGCCCTTTTATTCCCTCCCTTTTTGACATTCAAGGCCGCAAACATTCCTTCCAAGTAAAACAGTGAATAGCTTTCAATTCAAATACTTCATTTACTTCACATGATGAAGTGTTCTGTGGAAATTAAATATAGACAGGGTACCTGCTTTGCAGAACACCTTTGTTCCGTCCGCAAGCATAACCTGAACTTGTTGTTATTTCAATTTTTTCTTTTACTCACTCTGTCCTTGGCTTGCTTTGCTTTTCCAATAAACATAGGGTTGAAGAATAGCACTCTATCTTTTGATTGGATAAAATATAGCCTCCCAGACTCAAACTGAGACTAATAATTTTAACAGTTTTCGATCCTCACTGCTGTTTATTTTATTTTGCCGCTTCCTATTTTTTCTTGTTTCGTCCTTATTCCCTTTGCTTTCAGAAGGCTGCCATCCTGCCATTCACACCTTCTCTAACTTCCTCTTTGTTTCTTTTTTTGTCCTGCTACCCCTCACTCCCTTTGGTTTTTGTATTATGAAACCTTGTGTCATTCAATCTCTCTTGCCATCCATCATACCAAAAGCCCTTCCCATTGTTCTCCTTTCCACCTTGCCCACTTGCACTTGCTGACAACTTATTAGCACTGCTTCTTTACAGTACCAGGGCTTTGATTCCAGCCTTGGGTGACTGTTTATGTGGAGTTTGCATGTTCTATCCTGTGCCCGTGCAGGTCTGCTCCAGGTGCTCTTGTTTTCCTCACAGTCCAAAGATATACCGGTTAGGTGGATGGGCCTTGCTAAATTGCCTCATAGTGTCCCAAGATGTGTAGATGAAGGGAATCAGTGGGATAAATGCATGGGATTGTGAAGGTGAGGTGAGGGAGAACCTGGTAAGATGCTGCACAGGTGCAGACCTGATTGGCTGTATGGTCTTCTTCTGTAATGAAGACTAGTAAAGACATAAGGCATGCTGACCTGTGTTTGGCCCATATTCCTAAAAATCATTTCCATCCATACACTGTCCAGATGTTTTTTAAGTATTGTAAATGTATCTGCCTCTATTACCTGCTCTGGCAGCTCATTCCACACACGCACCACCCTCTGTGTGAAAAGGTTGCCCCTCAGGTCTCTTTAAATCTTTCCCCTCTTACCTTAAACCTTTGCCCTCTATAGTTTTGCACTTCCCCTACCCAGGCAAAAAAACCATGGCTAGTCATCTGATCTATGCACATCATGATTTTAAAAGCCTCTAATAAACCTCATCCTCCTATGCTCTAGGGAACAAGTCCCAATCTATCCAATCTCTCCTTATAATTCAAACCTTCCAGTCTGGTAACATCCTTTTCAATCCTTTTTGCACGCTTTCTAGTTTAATAATATCCTTAATTGAATTGTATGCAGTACTCCAAATATGGCCTTACCAGTGTTTTGTACAGTTATAACATAATGTCCCAACTTCTGTACTCAATGGTCTGATGGATGGTGAAGGCAAGTATGCCAAAAGCCTTCTTCACCACTCTATCTACTCTTCACCTGTGACACTACATTCAAGGAACTATGTACCTGCATCCCTAGGTCTCTCTGTTCGACAACATTCAACAGGTTTATTTGGTAGCAAACGCCACTAGCTTTTGGAGTGCCGCTCCTTCATCAGGTGTGTGGGAGCTGTGTTCACAAACAGCGCATATAAAGACACAAACTCAATTTACTGAATAATAGTTGGAATGCAAGTCTTTACAGCTAATCAAGTATTAAAAATACAGACAATGTGAGTGAAGAGAGCATTAAACTCAGTTTAAAGAGATGTGCATTGTCTCCAATCAGGACAGTTAGTTAGATTTTGCAAGTCCAAGCAAGTCATAGAGGTTACAGATAGTGTGACATGAACCCAAGATCCCAGTTGAGGCCATTCTCATGTGTGCAGAACTTGGCTATCAGTCTCTACAGTGACTCTGCCTTGTCGTGTGACATGAAGGTCGCCTTGGAGAACACTTACCCGAAGATCAGAGGCTGAATGAGGGACTGCTGAAATGTTCCCTACAGGAAGAGAACAGTCTTGCCTGGTGACTGTCAAGTGGTGTTCCTTCATTCGTTGTCATAGCGTCTGCATGGTCTCCCCAATGTACCATGCCTTGGGACATGCTTTCCTGCAGCATATCAGGTTGGCAATGTTGGCCGAGTTGCACGAGTATGTACCATGTACCTAGTGGATGGCATTCTCACGTAAGATGATGGTATACGTGTCAATGATCCGGCACATCTTGCAGGGGTTGCTGTGACAGGTGGCGTGGTGTCATGGTCACTGTTCTCCTGAAGGCTGGGTAGTTTGCTGCGGACAGTGGTCTGTTTGAAACTGTGTGGTTGTTTGAAGGCAAGAAGTGGGGCTGTGGGGATGGCCTTAGTAAGATGTTCGTCTTCATTAATGACATGCTGAAGGCTCCAGAGATGTTGTAGCTTCTCCGCTCCAGGGAACAGGACCACTGTTCAAGTCACTGTTCTAGAGAATAGTGAACACAGCACCACACCAGCCTACCACAGCAACATCTGCAAGATGTGCCGAATCATCAACATGGATGCCATCATCTCACATGAGAACACCATCCATCAGGTACACGGTACATACTCTTGCAATTTGGCCAACGTTGTCTACCTGATATGCTACAGGAAAGAATGTCCTGAAGCATGGTACACTGGGGAGACCAACAGATGAGTGAACATCGTTCAACAATCACCAGGCAAGACTGTTTTCTTCCTGGAGAATATTTCAGCGGTCACTGGCATTTGGCCTCTGATCTTCAGTAAACACTTTCCAAGGCGGCCATCATGACACATGACAAGGCAGCCGCTGAGCAGAGACTGATGGCCAAGTTCCACACACATGAAGATGGCCTCAACCATCAACCTTCTACAGAAAATGCAGATGTGTGGAATAGAGGGTGATTTAGCTAATTGGATTAGAAATTGGCTGGCAGATAGAAGACAGAGGGTGGTGGTTGATGGGAGATATTCATCGTGGAGTTCGGTGACGAGTGGTGTGCCTCAGGGGTCTGTTTTGGGGCCCCTGCTGTTTGTAATTTTTATAAATGATCTGGATGAGGGTATTGAGGGATGGATCAGTAAATTTGCAGATGATACTAAAGTTGGTGGTGTGGTAGATAGTGAAGAGGGGTGTTTTAGTTTACAGAGTGACTTGGACAAGTTGCAGAGCTGGGCCGAGAGGTGGCAAATGGAGTTTAATGTGGAAAAGTGTGAGGTAATGCACTTTGGCAGGAACAATAAATGTGTAGAGTATAGGGCTAATGGTAGGGCTCTTAATAGTGTTGAGGAACAGAAGGATCTTGGTGTATGTGTCAATAGATCCCTGAAAGTAGGCAGTCAAGTGGATAAAGTTGTTAAGAAGGCATATGGAGTCTTAGCTTTTATTGGTAGGGGGATTGAATTTAGGAGCCGCAGCATCATGTTGCAGCTGTACAAAACTCTAGTGCGGCCGCACTTGGAGTATTGTGTGCAGTTCTGGTCGCCACATTATAAGAAAGATGTGGAGGCATTGGAGAGGGTACAGAGGAGGTTTACCAGGATGTTGCCTGGTATGGAGGGCAGGTCCTATGAAGAGAGGTTGAAGGATTTGAGGTTGTTTTCGTTAGAAAGGAGGCGGCTAAGAGGGGATCTTATTGAAGCATATAAGATGATTAGAGGTTTAGATAGGGTGGACAGTGATAGCCTTTTTCCTAGGATGGAGAAAGCTAGCACGAGGGGACACAACTTTAAATTAAGGGGTATGAGTTATAGGACGGATATCAGAGGTAGGTTCTTTACTCAAAGAGTGATTAGGGAGTGGAATGCCCTGCCTGCAGCTGTTGTAGATGCGCCAAGTTTGGTGGCGTTTAAGAGGTTAGTTGATAAGTATATGGATGAGAAGGGAATGGTTTAGTTAGGAGGGGCATTGCTTTTTATTTTGGTCGGCACAACATCGAAGGCCGAAGGGCCTGTTCTGTGCTGTATTGTTCTATGTTCTATGTTCAACCGGGATTTGAGTTCATGTCACACTGTCTGTAACCCACAACTTGCCTGGACTTGCAAAATCTCACTAACTGTTGTGTCTGGAGACAATACACATCCCTTTAACTTGTGCTTAATGCTCTCTCCACTTTCATTGTCTATACCTTTAAGACTCGATTAGCTGTAAAGACTCACACTCCAACCATTATTCAGTAAATTGAATATGTGTCTTTATATGCCCTGTGTGTGAACAGATCTCCCATTACCTGACGAAGAAGCAGTACTCTGAAAGCTAGTGACGTTTGCTACCAAATAAACCTGTTAGACTTTAACCTGCTGTTGTGGGACTTCTGTGTTTACCCCAGGCCAACGAAGGAATTCTCCACATCATAACATCATTCCCCAGCGCTTTACCATGAAGTGTGTAAGTCCCGCCCTGGTTTGTCTTACCAAAACACAACACCAGGCATTTGTCTGAATTCAACTCCAGCTGCCAATCTATTTTATGCTGAGATAGGGAAAGGGGGGCTCTGAAATCGCGTCTCTTCCAATCAGTTCATCAGATCTGATATGTTGGTGCCATTTCTGTGAGACTGATACATGTGATAACACCCCCCTCCCGCCAAAAAGGCGGAGAGATTGGCGCAGCGCAGGTGTCAACTGCTGGCACGGTGGCGGCAGTGCGCAGGTGTCAACTGCCGGCACGGTGGCGGCTGTGCGCAGGTGTCAACTGCCGGCACGGTGGCGGCAGTGCGCAGGTGTCAACTGCCGGCACGGTGGCGGCAGTGCGCAGGTGTTAACTGCCGGCATTGTGGTGGCAGTGCGCAGGTGTCAACTGCCGGCACGGTGGCGGCAGTGCGCAGGTGTTAACTGCCGGCATTGTGGTGGCAGTGCGCAGATGTCGACAATATCACGAGGTGTGTCGCTCTTTTTGCTGGCTTGGCGCGTGATGAAGGGTTGCTGCTCGTGAGCTATGATTCCTAATTTGGTGGCGCAGCAAATCCAGGACTGGTTCACCATCGGTAAAACCGTTACGGGCGTCGAGCTGCTGGGAGGAAAACGGGCTTCTTTTGCTGCTGATGGTTCGAACTCAATTGAGGGGCAGTGCAGCCCGGAGCCTGAAATCCCTCAAGCGAAGCGGTGAGAATCAACCTGAGCCTCGATGGGCACCGCGTGTGAGCGAGGGCGGAGCTCATGGTGGCTCGGTGTCCATTGTCAGCAAATGCCTGTAAAAGGGGGAGAAATGTTCAATCCTCTATCGCCGGGACCCACGTTTCACATTGACGGACATACAAAAACTGTTACCTTTTGGAGACATACCTGTCATTCTATTTTAAATAAAAATGATTTCAGGTAGACAAGGGAATTAAGAGTAATGGGGAAAAAGCGGGAAAGTGGAACTGATCCACTTCAGATCAGCCATGATTTTACTGAATGGTGGGGCAGGCTTGAAGGACTAGATGGCCTATTCCTGTTCCTATTTCTTATGTTCTTAAAAAAGAAAAGGTATGTGAGGGACAGGTGGCTGGTGGGTTTGAGACTAGGACGAGATTAGCGATCACCTGATCGAACAGTGGAGTTGTCTTGATGGCTGAATTTGCTTACTCTGTTCCTAATTCCTACGTTACACATTAAATTTGTACGCTGCATTTTCAAGAGTTAACACATTTGTTTGATTGAAAATGTTGAGTGAGGAAGAGCAGACTTGATGTCAAGCATGTGTACTTATAGATTATTCCTGTTCCCTTTGTTCTGTTATAAATATTTTGTGTTCCTTCAGACAAAATTTTGCAAAGTGAACTCAAGGTTGTGCTGTTAAGGAACAACAATATTAATAATTCACATGAAGATAAACTTATAATTATTTAGTAGCATATTCATCCTTGGGTTGCCCCAAAGTAGACTTGTGGTCATTTGTTGTCAAAATTTGACAGATAATATAGATAAGTCATTTGAATGTGTACAGACCCTGGTAGATGTGGTGTTTCAGGTACCCATTGAATTAGTGACTTTGTGAGAAATTCAAATTCCTTCTGTTATGAAAGTAAACTTCCTGAGGAAGGGGAAAAGTATTCCTTCATACTCCTGATTTGTAATTTGTGTGTGATGAGACTTTGGGGAGTCGTTCATTGCAGAATAAGTAAGCTTTGACTTGTAGCCACTTATGTTACTGGTTATTGGATTTTCAGAATGATGATGCTAAGTCATTTAGCATCAGCAATGCTGTTGAATATTGTGGGGACATGATTAGGTTTGCTACCTGGCACTTGTGTGGTGCTATTGTTGTTTGTCACCTATCAGCCCAAATCTAAATATTGTCCAGATTTGTGGGCAGAGACTTGCTCCATTATCTGAGCAGTTGTAAATGGAAGTAAACATTACATTCATTAGGGCACATCACTACCTGTGACCTCAGGATGGAGGGAAGGTTATTGATGAAGCAGCTGTAGATGTATGGACATCGGGAAACTGTCTTAAGGAACTGCAGTCATGACTTGGGCTAAAAAAAAGTCAATCATTTTCATTTGTCTTAGATCTGACTCCAGCCAGTGGGGAGATTTCCCCCTGGATTCTGTGATTTCACTTTTGCTGGTGCTGAAATGTTGCCTTGAAGTCAAGGGAAGTCACTTGCTCCTCATCTCTGGAATTTGTTCTTATGTCTGTGCTTTTAACCGAGACTGCAATAAGGTCTGATTGTGATTGTTGTGGCAGAGTCCAAACTGAGCTTATTATAATCAAGTACCACTTGATAGCACTAACAGTGACAACTTTCATCATCCTGCTATTAATTTTAGCAAGCTGATTGGATAGTAATTGGCAGGATTTAATTTGCTCTGTTTAGAGTTCAGGACATATGTGAATGATATTTGACATTTAGTGTTGTAACAACTGGCTAGAGGCACAGCTACTTCTGGAGTTGAAATCTTTAGCACTACAGCCATAATGTTACTGAGGTGTGCCTTTGCTGTAACTAGTGTGCTCTGTGGTTTCTGTTGTCATATGGAGTGAATCCAGGTGGCTGAAGACTGACTTCTATGATGTTGGATTCTGAGAAGGAGGTTGAAATGTATCACCCAGTTGGCACATCTGGCTGAAGATGATTGTGAATGCTTTGGTCTCGTCTTTTGCACGTACTTGGTTCTTTCATCAAAGGTAGGGATGTTCAAGGATCTGCCTCCTGTCACCACATTTGGATGTG
The DNA here is from genome assembly GCA_024679065.1 of Sphyrna mokarran. Lineage (NCBI taxonomy): Eukaryota > Metazoa > Chordata > Chondrichthyes > Carcharhiniformes > Carcharhinidae > Sphyrna > Sphyrna mokarran. Next base: position 32,227,216 of record JAGIQG010000015.1, read on the forward strand.
GTTAGGACCATAGAACTTGGGTCTGGGTGTGCAATCTCTTTGATCTATCTATAGCACACTAATTCCACTGTTTTGCTTATAGCTAGTGCTGTGTTGGAATTTTACCAGATTGGCATGTCATTTATGATACTTTCCAGTGTTCCTCATGGTGTTCGTCTTGATCCCTTGCCCTGATGACAGTGCTAGAGTGAAAAGGATACATCAGGATATGAGGCTACAGAATGTGATGGAATACAAATCTGCTGCTGTTGGTCCACATCATGCCTTTGATGCCTAGTTTTGAACTGTTAGATCTTTTCTGAATCGATGCTAATTAGCTAGGTGTTAGTGTTTCCTAACACAATAGATGTACTGGGTTGCAAGGACTATATAATGAGTGCACTATCTTGTCTATAAGTGCGACTTTGATAGGTACGTTGGTGCGAATGGGATCTTGTTTAGTTCTCCCACCACCTCTGCAGGCCCAGTTTGCACATTGTCCTTAAGAGCTTGGTTAGGAATGATGCTGTCAGACCATTCATGATGATGCACATTGAAATTTCCTATCCAGTATATGTTCTGTGTCATTGCAACCAAGTGCTGTTCAACATGGACTACTTTCTCATCCACTGAAGGAGGTGCAAAAGATGGTAATCAACACGATATTTCCTTGTTTCTGTATAACCTGATGGCACGAGACTACATGTGACCTAGAGTCAATGGTGAGGACTCCCATAGCCATCTTAACAATGTAAAAGTTCTGCCATTTATGGTGGATCTATACTAGAACAAAGAACAACACAGCACGGGAAACAGGCCCTTCGGCCCAACGAGCCCGTGCCGCCATCCTAATGTCTTAATGACATATAGAGACCAATATAAGGACAATTTGTTACCCAATCAGCCTAAGAGCACATTTTTGGGATGTGGGAGGAAACCGGAGCATCCGGAGAAAACTCAAGCAACCACGGGGAGAACGTGCAAACTCCTGCAGACATAGGCCCAAATCTATGTGTCAGCACAGCAACAGCGATAGTCTCTGAGCTGTCATGTTGCCCATCAGATGGTCCAGTTTAAGCATACACTAACGACTTGAAGCACTAGGCCACTCCTGAAGCAACATCCAAGAGCAGCCCTCGCACGACCTGCCGAATGCATGCACCTTGTTAGTCAACAAAGTGGACCAAATTGCCTGTGGATACAAATAAGATATTTAGACAGTCCTGCTATATCCTTCTGTCTGCAGACCGCTCATGTGGCTGTCCAAGAGACCCTTAAACAACCCTATGTGCCTGCTCCCACCACCTTACTCGGCGGTGCATTCCACACTCCCACTACTCTGTGAAAAACTGCCCTCTAATATTCGTCTTATACATAGCCCCCCTCACCTTAAGACCGTGACCCCTCGTTCTATCCATTTCTAATGGTGGAAAAAGCTTACCACCATTTACTCTATCTATACCCCTTATAATCTTATATACCTCTATTAGATCCCCTCTCAGCCGACGTCTTTCAAGGGAAAACAACCCCAGTGTGTTCAATCTTTCCTCGTAAGACAGCCCTTCCATACCAGGCAGCATCCTGGTAAATCTCCTCTGCACTCTCTCCAGGGCCTCTACATCCTTCCTGTAGTACGGCGACCAGAACTAGACGCAGTACTCCAGATGAGGCCTAACCAACGTTCTATACACCTGCAACATCAGACTCCTACTCTTGTATTCTATACCCCTTCCTATGAAGGCTAACATACCATACGCTTTCTTTATCACTTTCTCCACCTGTACTGACACCTTCAGAGACTTGTGAACCTGCACCCCCCGGTCTCTCTGCGTCTCTATACTCCGGATAGTTTTACCTTTTATCCTATAACTCCCCTCTACATTATTCCGGCCAAAATGCATCACCTCGCATTTATCCGGATTAAATTCCATTTGCCATCTATCTGCTCAATCTACCAGCCTATCTATGTCATGTTCTATTGCCAGGCACTGCTCCTCAGTACCTGCCAATCCAATCATCTTAGTGTCATCAGCAAATTTGCTGATCACACCATCTACCCCCTCTTCCAAGTCATTTATATAAACCACAAATAGAAGAGTTCCTAGTACTGAGCCCTGTGGCACACCACTAGTGACAGACCTCCAGTTGGAAAAAGAGCCTTCCACTACTACCTGCTGTCTCCTCCTCCCAAGCCAGTTCTCAACCCATCTACATACCTGCCCTGTATCCCATGCGCCTTCACCTTTTTTTTATCAGCCTACCATGGGGAACCTTGTCAAACGCCTTACTGAAATCCAAGTAGACGACATCAACAGCTTGTCCTTCATCAACCGTTTTTGTCACCTCTTCAAAAAATTCCACTAGATTCGTAAGGCACGACCTCCCCTTAACGAAGCCATGCTGCGTATCCCTGATCTGATCACAGCGCTCCAGATGCTCATACATCCTGTCCCTGAGGATCCTCTCCATTAGCTTACCTATAACTGAAGTCAAGTTCACCGGCCTATAGTTCCCTGGGTTATCCCTCTGACCCTTTTTAAACAACGGTACTACATTTGCTATCCTCCAGCCCTCTGGGACCTCCCTTGTGTCCAAAGAAGAGACAAAGATTTGCGTCAGAGGCCCAGCAATGTCATCTCTCACCTCTCTTAGCAACCTGGGGTAAATGCCATCAGGCCCCAGAGCTTTAAGTCTTTATGCTGCCTAAAAGCCCCAACACCTCTTTCCTTGTTATGATTATTTCCTTTAACGGGTCCTCAAATTTCTCAAAGCCGGCACCAGCCATCAGGCCCCTCTCCCGCGTGAATACCGACGCAAAGTATTCATTCAGGATGTCCCCCATTCCCTCAGGCTCTAAGCATAGTTCCCCTCCTCTGTCCCTGAGAGGTCCAATCTTCCCTCTAACGATCCTTTTGCTCCTTAAAGGAGTAAAATGCCTTAGGATTTTCCTTAATCCTACCTGCCAAAGCCATTTCGTGGCCCCTTTTAAGATCCCGTCTACACTCTCTATATTCTTCCAGCACTGTCTCTGTCTCCAGTTGCCTAGATCTAACGTATGCCTCCTGCTTCTTCCTGACCAAGTCCTCAATATCCCTAGTAACCCACGGTTCTCTAATCCTACCTTTCCCATCCTTCCTCCTTACCAGCACTTGTTTTTCCTGCAAAGATTTTAGTTTTCCCTTGAAAGACTCCCACATGTACAGCGTCGACCTACCCTCGAACAGCTTATCCCAGTCGGTATCGTTAAGATCCTGCCTAATCTGGCTGTATCTAGCCCTCCCCCAGTTTAACACCCTCCCCTTAAGGCAGGCTTAATCTTTTTCCATTAATATCCTAAAGCAGACAGAGTTGTGGTCACTATTTGACACATGCTCTCCTACTACAACGTCAACCACCTGCCCTGGCTCATTCCCCAGAACCAAATCCAGTATAGCCCCCTCTCTAGTCGGGCTATCCACATACTGCTCCAAGGACCCTTCCAAAACACACTGTACAAATTACTCACCGTCCGCACCTTCCAATCTACCCCAGGGAAATTGAAATCTCCCACTACAACCACCCTATTCTTCCTACACTTATCTAAAATGTCCCTGTATATCCCTTCTTCCACAGCCAGCAGGCTGTTGGGCGGTCTGTAACATAGTAACCTCTTCCCTTCCTATTCCTCAACTATTGGTGAGAAAAGGCATATGATGGTGGAGGAATCTTGGATGCTGGCTGAAAGCTATTATTCTGTGGGTATGCCTGTCAAGCTGTTGCTTGACCATTTGGGAAGAATGAGAGGTGATGTCTTTGAACAGTACAAAATTCTTAAGCAACGTAGTAGGGCAAATTAGTATAAAATATTCTCAGAATAAGGGGTTGCCCTGATCTAGAATAGACATGAGCAATGTTTTCATTTAATTTCAAAGATTCACAATCCTTACTATTCCCAGAGGGATGAATGTTTCCGAGTATATTCAAGCCACGGTTAAAGCAATATCAGGATGGAATGGGAAGGTGGTGTTACATTAGATCTTATTGAACAACAGATCAAGCTCAAAAGACTGAATTGCCCTCATCTTTATTTATAAGTAAAGTGGAAGCAAGTGAAGGCAATCACATGGAAATGATTGAAGGAGAGATGTGGAAAAAGGATAGTATGGTCAACTGTGGAAAGGCTGCATTTGGGGCAAGAAAGATTCTGTTTTTGATTGTGGGATGTGACTGCAAGGCTGTTGGATAAAGGATTTAGGATTTTGACTCCCCATTGGCAAAGCGTGATGGATTTCCAAATCAGAATGATGTATGATTTGGAGAGGTACTTGGAATTAGTCATGGTTTCATGCAGCCCTTGTCATTTTTGGTAGCAGAGGCTGTGGTTTTAAAAATGCTATCAAAGAATTTTTGGCAAGCTGTTGCAGTACATTTTATGGATGGTGGACCTTTCAGCCATTATATAGAGGTAGATGTGTCAGTCAAGCGATCTGTCTTGTCTGACACCAAGCTTTTGGAGTGTTCTTGCAGTTCTCTTAGAGCTGCAGTCAGTCAGGCAAGTATGAAGTATTTCATCACTATCCTGAACTGTGCCTTGTAAATGGTAGATGGGGTTTGGGCAGTCAGAAGATATTACTTGCCACAGGATTCCCAATTTCTGACCTCATGTATACACAGTATTTATAAGGGTAATCCAGTGAACCTTTTGATCAGTGGTAATTCTTGAGGTTGTCCATGAAGAAATTCCATGATGCTGATGGCTTGGCATATAGTTAGGTTCTCTACTGTTGGAAATGATCATTGCTTGAGACATGAGGCATGAATGTTACTTGCCACTTGTCAGCCCAAGATTGAAAGTTGTCCAGGTCTTGTTGTGAGTGGACATGCACTGCTTTATTTGAGGAATTATGTGTGGGACTCAACACTATAAACATTTCCACCCCTTGAAGGAGGAAGCATCTTTAAGGCAGCTGAAGATAGTTAGATTTGGGGGACAGTCCTGAGGAACTCTTGCCAAAGTGTGCTGTGATTGGCATTTAATGACCACAGTCATTTTCTACAGAAAATGCAGATGTGTGGAATAGAGGGTGATTTAGCTAATTGGATTAGGAATTGGCTGGCAGATAGAAGACAGAGGGTGGTGGTTGATGGGAGATATTCATCGTGGAGTTCGGTGACGAGTGGTGTGCCTCAGGGGTCTGTTTTGGGGGCCCTGCTGTTTGTAATTTTTATAAATGATCTGGATGAGGGTATTGAGGGTTGGATCAGTAAATTTGCAGATGACACTAAAGTCGGTGGAGTGGTAGATAGTGAAGAGGGGTGTTATAGTTTACAGAGTGATTTGGACAAGTTGCAGAGCTGGGCCGAGAGGTGGCAAATGGAGTTTAATGTGGAAAGTGTGAGGTAATGCACTTTGGCAGGAACAATAAATGTGTAGAGTATAGGGCTAATGGTAGGGCTCTTAATAGTGTTGAGGAACAGAAGGATCTTGGTGTATGTGTCAATAGATCCCTGAAAGTAGGCAGTCAAGTGGATAAAGTTGTTAAGAAGGCTATGGAGTCTTAGCTTTTATTGGTAGGGGGATTGAATTTAGGAGCCGCAGCATAATGTTGCAGCTGTACAAAACTCTAGTGCGGCCGCACTTGGAGTATTGTGTGCAGTTCTGGTCGCCACATTATAAGAAAGATGTGGAGGCATTGGAGAGGGTACAGAGGAGGTTTACCAGGATGTTGCCTGGTATGGAGGGCAGGTCTTATGAGGAGAGGCTGAAGGATTTGAGGTTGTTTTCGTTAGAAAGGAGGCGTCTAAGAGGAGACCTTATCGAAACATATAAGATGATTAGAGGTTTAGATAGGGTGGACAGTGATAGCCTTTTTCCTAGGATGGAGAAGCTAGCACGAGGGGACACAGCTTTAAATTAAGGGGTATGAGTTATAGGACGGATATCAGAGGTAGGTTCTTTACTCAAAGAGTGAGTAGGGAGTGGAATGCCCTGCCTGCAGTTGTTGTAGATGCGCCAAGTTTGGTGGCGTTTAAGAGGTTAATTGATAAGTATATGGAAGAGAAGGGAATGGTTTAGTTTGGAGGGGCATTGCTTTTTATTTTGGTCAGCACAACATCGAAGGCCGAAGGGCCTGTTCTGTGCTGTATTGTTCTATGTTCTATGTTCATTTCCTCTATTTGAAGCATGACTCCAGCCAGTAATGTCAATTTACTAAGGCTCCTTGATAGCAATGATCAAATGCCGATCTCAAGAGGAGTCACTTTCTTTTTGCCTCTGGAATTCATCAAGGCCAAATTGAGGTTTGAAGCTGAGGGGCCCTTATGGAATCCCAACTGAATATTGGTGAGTAGTTATTGCTGAGCTGTTCTTTCACTTTGCTGGAAAATTGGGCAGATGGAATTTAATCCCGACAAATGGGAGGTGATGCATTTTGGTAGATCCAATTCAGGTGGAAACTAAAATGAATGGCAGAACTATCAGGAGCATACATACACAGAGATCTGGGAGTACAGGTCCACAGATCCTTCTAAGATCTGTGTGGCAGCGTAGGTGGAAAAGATGGTGAAGAAAGCATATGGCATGCTTGCTTCATTGGTTGGGGCATCGAGTATAAAAAAGGTTGTATAAAATGTTGATTACACCACATTTAGACTACTGTGTCCAATTCTGGTTGCAAACTACCCAAAGGATGTGGAGGCTTTAGAGGGAGTACAGAAAAGGTTTAACAGGATTTACCTGGTATGGAAGGTGTTAGATATGAAGAGAAATTGAATAAACTGGGATTGTTCTTCCAGGAAAGACAGGCTGAGGGGTGTTCTTCAGAAGTTTATAAAATTGAAGGACATAAATAATGTTAACAGATGGAAGCTTTTTCCCAAGGTAGAAATGGCAATTACAAGGGGGTACAAGTTCAAGGTAAGGAGGGAGAGCTTCAGTAGAGAGATGTGAAGATTTTTAGACAGAGGGTGGTGGGGCCTTGAATGCAGTACCAAGTGAGGTGTTTGAGGCAGTCATGTTTGTGACATTTAAGAATTAGCTGGATAGACACATGACACATGCATAGAGGGATACAGGCGATTAATCTAGCTCAGGTAACATGCCTGTTGGGCCATAGGCTTGTTCCTGTACCATACTGTTCTTTGTTCTCTGTACTATATTTCATTCGTCATGGTTGTTTTGATGCCTCGATTTAAATCTCTTGATCTTCTGCAAGGAGAACAATCCCAGCTTCTTCCTTGGAACCACTCTTGTGATCTTTCCCTGCATTGTTGCGAATTTCTTCATATGCCTCCTGGTGTGTGATAAACTGGACATACTATTCCAGTTGAAGCTGAACCAGTGTTGTAAAAATGTTTTTCCTGGCTTGCTTGTTTTTGTGCACTCTGTTCCAATTTATAAAACTCAGGATTCTGTCTGCTTTATTTAAAACTTCAAACCTCTGTTAATTCATTCTGAATTCCTCCAACCTGTCTGTGTACCACCTTAAAGTTCATCGCAGTCCTCATAAACAGCAATACTTTCAAGCCATGTGTCACTTGCATATTGTGTTATTTTGCCTTTTATATCAAAGTTACGTCATTAATATAAATCAAGAAATGCAGGGATCCTAACTTTGATACATGAGGAACTCCATTATGTGCGTTATTATCGTATTCTTTTGGATCAAGAAACAGCTGTTTTAGACCCCATGATGTCTCATGGCTTTACGCTAAACATGGGCAAGGAAACATCTTGCAAGTTACCATGTATCATCATCCTCTGTCTCTGGTACGATCCATTACATTACCTGGTCCTAGTCCAAAATGTTGAGTCTGGAAGGTTGAAGCATGACTAATTGGAAGATGAGGTGTGGTTCTTCTGGTTTGCATTGTGCATCACAAAATTTGCAGCAGGTCTTGGATGGACATGTGTTGACATACGTTTAGTTTTTCAGCTCCCTGGTATCGTCCCAACACATTGTCGTATAGACGCCAATGTTGTAGCTGTACTAGAACAGCATGGCAAGATCTAGAGCTCAAGTCTTTAGTATGATTGCTGGAATATTGTCAGGACTCGTGGCCTTTACGGTATCTATTGGCTAAACACTGACATTTGTGGTGCTAGGGACCTCTGGAGGAGCAATTTACTTAGTATCATTCTCTCACCTTTCCCCATAAACCTGCATGTTGTTCCTTTTCAAATTTCGAATTCCCTCTTGAATGCCTCAATTGAATTGCAAAGTGGTACCCAGTCTGCTATTTATTTTTCCAATATAGAGGACACTGCATCGGGAGCAGCAAATAAAGCCAACTAAATTGAAAGCGCTCATTGACCTTTGCTTTCCAATGAACACTTTCTACTATCTTACCTTTATGCCACTACTAGCACTTCTTCAGTGCTTAATACCACAATTAATCCCCCACCTCCTTGTCTATTGTCCTGACAACCTAGCCCTGACCTTGTATTCCAGTGGTTCCCAACCTTTACAGTAAGATGTCATACTTTAATGAGACAAACAATTATACAGCACACCTACTTTTTTCATAGAATCGGTTGCTTGTAAACGTCACATTTACTTACTTTTGCAACAGTTAAGGTTTTACTTGCGAAGTTTGCAACATACAATTGATATGTAATGGATCAGAGCAAATTCCAAAATTGAGTAAATAGCAACTTACTCAGTGAGTAGCCTTGGGCTGCTGGTGTGTGCAGAGCGTTTGGCCTGGTGAGAAATGGATGAGATAGCTGCTTCTGGGACATCATCCACTCCTGGATGATGCCTTGGATAGGTGAGTGAGTGGGAAGTACTGTATTTTGAGGCCAGGCCAACAAGCCCTCGAAAGGAGGGTGTTGGATGGGCAGCTTGGGGTGGAATCTTTTTGAGGCATTGGCCCATTAAGAAGTAGGTTTGTGCCAGGTTTTGCCTGCTAGCAGCCTAAGCAGTGAAAGCTGCTGCAACAGCTCTCTTTCAACATTGGTGTCTTCCCAACGTGGAAAAAATTGCAACAAGGTGGGAAGCAAACCTTAGGTTGAGGGCTTCATTTGGCCTGTAGGTGAGTGTGCTGCCTAATGCTTCTTTGGCCATGTGTAAAATCACAGATGGAAGGTTAGGCACCAGAGAAAATGCCCCATGGCCTTTTGCTACTCCCAACCTCACCCCAGGGGGAATGTAAAATTCTACTTGATGTTCCTTTCCAAATTCTCCATTATCTTAAGGTTTTATTTTTCTTGCTTCATGTAATACACTTTTTGTTTGACTCGTTGCTTGCCACACTGAAATGAAAATGTTCTGCACTAGTTTCAAGAGCAGAGTTGATTACAATTTGAGAGTTTAGTCAAATATTTTAATTATTTTGAGATCCATGTATCATTATGAAGCCTGTTATCCAATATAACTACCATTGTTTTGTAGTTGAGTGTGGACAACCTTTGGCTTCATCTACAGAGCTAGTTTTGAAGAAGAATTCAGTTTTTAATTGATGCTGAATTAATAAAAATATTTTTCTGGGGCAAAATATGTAAACATGAAATCCATGGTAGAATGTGGTCCTGGATAATGATCTTAGTTAAAAAGTTTAAACAATATAGCAGAGAATTATTGTGACAGCTATGATGTCAGATGAGATAGATGTGTTGAATGGTATATTGCAGAGATTAGTACTTGGGGTTGCCATATGTTTAAGACTGGGATGCAACAAACAATTGAGGTGATAGAAATCATTGACCAGCTTCTTGGTGAATTTTAACCTCCTCAGACATACTCCCAGCTGAGTGTCTGAAGTCCCTAAATTGGTATGCTTTTCAATTAAGAATCCTCTTGCCCTCTTTGCAAGCAGCTTCCATCCTTTGTTACCTGTGCACCATTCCCTTACTATGCTGCAGCTAAATACATACTGCAGTAAAGCCCGAATGGAGCCAACAGACTTTCTGCTGATAGGTCTTAGAAGTGTTCTGCATTCTTTGGAAAAAATCTAGCAACGCTTCCTACTGACTCTCAACACCTTATCAGAACTCCTCCAACAACATTGAATGCACTGCTTCCATCCATTATGCAACAACAAAGGAAAGTTAAGAGCATCTCACCTGAAAGCTCTGTGCTAATGTTTTTAAACTCCCTTTGCCTATCTTCCTCCTGTTCTCCTCACTGTCATGCTCCTGTTCTAAGCCTGCCATATTCCTGTTCTAGATCTGCCATTCCCCTGCTCTCCATTCTCTCAATCCAGTCCTGGAGTTGTTTTTGGGCTCCTGTGATGTGTGCTATGTAAAACCCTTAGACCGAGCATACTTGGAAGTGTCAGTGTGCCACTTCACACTGTTTGGGAACTACTGTTCTAATCTGTGCCACCTCATTACTGTATCTCCAACTACTATATAATTCATTACATTTCTATCCCTAATTCTGTAAAAGTGTCTTGTGGACTCTAAACATAAATAGTGTTTTTCTCTCTCTGCAAATGCTGCCAGACTTGCTGAGGTTATCCAGCATTTCTGTTTTTCTTTCAGTCTCACTCATTTCTTCAAGACAATCTTACTAATAATTTCCTTCAATTCTTCATTCTCTCTTGATCCCTAATTCTGTGAGCTTTCTTGTATCTTTCTCTGAACACAGGCACAAAGCAAATGTTTCAGTTTTTTGTCATTTCTCTGTTCCCCATTATAAGTCTCTTGACTCTGCCTGTACATGGTCCACATTTTTCTTTGGATAAACATTTTTTTACATAGCTTAGAAGCTTTTATAATCTGATTTTCATGTGTATTGCTATTTTACACTGATATTTTATTCTCCCTTTATTAGTTTCTCAGCCTTCCTCTGCTGTATTCTACAATGCTCCCAGCCTTCAGACTAGCTCTGACAACTTTATTGCCTTTTTTAATGCCATACCATCCTCAACTTCCTTTGTTAGCCACTGTAGACTGTCTTTGTTTTGGACTCTCTCTAAAATTTGTTGTGGTGTTGTTTCAAATGCCTTTTGACAATCCATGTCACTGTCATCATTTTTTTTCAGAAGGTTCAAGCAAGTACATTACACTGTTTTCCCTTAATCTTGCTGACTTTGCTTAATTAACCTGTATTTAACCATGTAACTATTAATTTTGTCTTGAATTGTTTCTGAAAATTTCCCAATCACTAAAGTTACATTTGCTGGCCTGTGATTGCTCGACTTATCTTTACACCATTTTTTTGACATGGGTATAATGTTTGCAATTCTCAAGTCTGCTGGATGACTAGATATCTATTTTTATTATTTACATTACATGTTAAATCCCTGGTCCCTGGGTTAAACTCTGCTGCTGTTTTTTGAAAAAATGTTAGAGGACCGTTCGTAAACATCTGAGAACAGACAGGGCCTCTGTTTAAAATCTGTCATACAAGTTGGCACTTCTTGGACTATTCTCTCAATATTATACTCAAGTGTCAGCTTAGATATTTGTGCTGAAGCCTCAGCATTGGGATTTGAAACTGACGCGGTTCAGGTGAGAATATTCCCTACTAAATCACAGCTGGCACTTGGGATGATCTATCTTTAATTCATTGGACACAAGTGAAAAACTATCTGCAGCTAGTTTCAATTTGAACAATCAAAATTTCTGTAATGTCTAAACAAAACATGGTTGGGTTAAAAAAAACTGACTCTTCTTGTCACCACGTGAAAAACAACAAAGTTGAGGAATGATGGGCATGAGCCCAGGTTATAGGTTAGAGACATCAATGTGTCTCACCAACAGTGGTCCTCAACTGTGATATGCTACGCATTTTATTTAGCTGGATGAAGGTGCATTATTTCCAGACCTCTGCTGCTGCTGCTCTGAGTTACTCATTGTGGTAGTAGCATGTAATGCATACCAGGTATATATTTGAAGTACAAGACAGTGGCTCAACATTGTCATCTGTGGCACTCACTCTTAAGATGTCTAGCTTCAGTTACTCTCCCAAAGCAGTACAGCCAAGCTTTGGAAATTGAAGTTGAGGGTTTGAATCCATATTGATGCTACATTATGTATTTGTAGTATAATGTGTATTATTCTCTGTCTACATTATTGAAAGAGTAGCATTGTGGAAGTTTCCAAATCTTTTGTGCTATTGCTGGACTAATGTTATGTTGACTTTTATCCACATAACTGGAAATAGTTGGAATCTCTTGTTTGTATTGGAAGACACTTTTGGAAGTTTTGTTAAATGTGTGTTTTTTAGTCCATTGTTGTTTGACACTTAACTGCTCAGCATCTTCAACTTTGTTAATGCAGTCTTGTAGAACTTGCTTAAAAATGTTAATTAGTTCCTGAGGCATGACGAGCTCAGAACCTGCTGACGCTTCTTGACATCTGTTTAAAAGAACGTGAATAGAATTAAAGGAGTGACATTGCTGCCTTATATAAAAGGTCCACATTTATAAATAAACACTTTATTATAGCCATATGTTAAATCATTTGAAACATTCACTTATGAGAATTGTTCTAGCGCTGCCCACTGCACTTATTGTTTGGTGAACATGCAACATCAGATCATAAGACATAGGAACAGAAGTAGACCATTTGGTCCATCGAGTCTGCCCTTTCAATGAGATCATTGCTGATTTGATGTGATAATCCTGAATTCCATTTTTCCTGCGTCATGCCCATAACTCTTGACTACTTTGATGAAAAATATGGCTAATACAGCCTTGAATGTATTTAACTACCCAACCTCTACAGTAAGAGAAATCCACAGATTCACTGCCCCCGAGAGAAGAAATTCCTCCTTATCTGTGTCTTAAGTGGGCAATCCCTTACTCTGAGATTATGTCCCCTGGTCCTAGATTCTCCCACAAAAGGTAAATAACATCTCACCATTGACTCCGTCAAATCCTTTGGGAATCCTATGTCTCTATAAGGTCACCTCTCATTCTCGTGAACTCCATTAAATACAGGCCCAACCTACTCGACCTCCCTCTGTACCTGGATCAAACTAGTGAACGTTCTCTGGGCTGCCTCCATTGCAAGTATGTCTTTCCTTAGATAAGTGGACTGGAACTATTCACAGTATTCCAGGTGACTCCTGTCAGCTTTCCAGGAAACATGAGCATTAAATGACTCATGAACTTTCCCTCCCCATTTTCAATTTGTTGCTGATTCTGATTGCAAATTCAGAGTAGTCACTATTGAACTCTGGTGAAACCAAACCTTGAATGCTGTCAGTTTTGGTGACTAAAACATTTATGTGCTTGAGGCAATGTGGAAAAGATGGTAAAACTAATCCTAGAATCAAAAACCTCAGTTAAAGAATTTTGCTCATTTCAACCCCTAAAATATTTGTAAGGTCATTATCTTGAATTATGTGGTATGGAAAAGTACATGAAAAAATTGCAATAAAATTGTAAGCATAGAACAATTGGTTTGTAATTTTGAATTAGTAATATATACAAATCTAGAATTGTTTGCAACATCCTGTTAAACCTTTTTACACAGATGGTTCATACATAGGACGAATCATATAGTGGAGGTAAAAATGCTGTAGTTGGTTTAAACAAAATGTTTAGTGGGGAAGATGGAAAGGCTGATTTTTGATAAGGTATGTTGAGATGAACCAAATGGCAGTCCTTTTTGTTATTATCTTGTGATTTTGCTGTGCATCAAATCACTGAAAAGAGCACATTGGTGATGAACAGTCCTGTAGGAGTATGCCAGTTTGTTAAACCGCTATTCCATGGCTCATTGTATTGCAGCTTGTTGCATCAAATGTGCAGTTGAAGTGATGAGCAAATATTGTTGTTCTTGTTTTTTAGTGTAGTTTTGCATTAACACTATTGAGTTGCGAAAATCCCCTAGTTGCACACTTGAGTGCCTGTTCAGGGACTGAGGGAGAATTTAGCATGGCAAATGTGCATAGCCAGCGGCTCTTTCATACTGTGGGAGAAAACCAGAGCATCTGGAGGAAACCATGCAGACATGGAGAATGTACAGACCTCACACAGACAGTGACCCAAGCCAGCAATCTAACCAGAGTCTCTGGCGCTGTGAAGCAGCAGTGCTTGCTGCTGTGTCAACCCTGTCATTCATGTTCAAATAAAGCAAAGTAAGCATTGATTGTATTTATCAGTGTATGTATTTCTGAGCCAATTTTGTTCTTAATATCATGTTGCATTTCTAAAACTGAAGACAAAGTTATCTTGGTTTGATTTCTGAATGTGTAGGAAACTCTTGTGTTTCCTGCAACTGGCAAAATCTTTTCGTGATGTAAAGATGCCGGCGTTGGATTGGGGTGGTAAGAACTCAGTAAGAATTTAGCAACACCAATTTTTAATCCAACCGATGAGGCATTTGCCTCAGGAAGACAGTGTCGAAAGCTCGCAATTTTACTATCAAATAAATCGGTTGGATTAAAAATTGGTGTTGCTAAATTCTTACTAAAATCTTTTCGAACAGTAATGCTATTAGCTTTTGGATTACGTGCACATGCATTATTATGGATTGCAATGTTAAACTGACTATGTTGCAATACTCAAAGTCAGTTTGCAGGTGCAGCAGGTGATCAAGAAGGCAACTAGAATGTTGACCTTTATTGTGAAGGGGATGAAATATAAAAGCAGGGAGGTCTTGCTGCAATTGTACAGGGTACTGGTGAGGCTGCAAAAAGATATATTGGCCTTAGAGGGGGTGCAGAGAAGGTTCACCAGGTTGATACATGAGATGAGAGGGTTAGCCTATGAAAAGAAATTGAATAGATTGGGCCTGTACTAGTTGGAATTTAGAAGACTGAGGAATGATCTTTATAGAGACATATAAGATAGGGTGGAGGCAGAGAGAGATTCTTTCCACTAAGAAAGAAAACAAGAACTAGAGGTCACAGCCTCAAAATAAGGGGAAGTCAGTTTAGAACAGAGTTGAGGAGGAACTTCTCTCAGAGGGTAGTGAATCTCTGGAATTCTCTGCCCATTAAAGCGGTGGAGGCTATCTCATTGAATATGTTTTAAGTCACAGTTACATAGATTTCTGACTGATAAGGAAATTAAGGATTAGGGGGAGCTGGTGGGTAAGTGAACCTGAACCACTACAAGATCAGCCATTATCTTATTGAATAACAGGGCAGGCTCGAGGGGCTAGGTGGCCCACTCCTGCTCCTATTTCTTGTGTTCTTATAAAACTGAGTGCAGCACTATTGGAGGTGCCAACTGTTGATAAAACATTGAACTGAAATCCCATTGCCTGGGACATAAAAGATCTGCAAGCACTATTTTGAAGACGAGCAGGGAAGTTCTCCTCTATCCAGGCTGATATGTCTAGGCTAATATTTACCCTTTGATAATCTCATAACATAAAATATCAAGTAATTGTCACATTTCTGTTGGATAATCTATTTGCAGCATCACCATACGAATAGAATTCAGTTGTACTTCAATGGCTGTGAAATGTTTTGGAACGAGTCTGTCTTCCTTTCCCCATTGCTAAAGGGGATTATCACAGTCTGTGGAGCAGAAGCCAGTTGACTTCTGATTTCAGTTGAGAGCAAAGTACAGGATGACCTAAGAAGGAGACCTGGAGGGTGGATGTTGCAAGTAGTAGAATTAAAACAGTACTGCTCTAAATTGATTCATTCCATTATGTAACCAAATGTGTTGATTTAAAAAAAATACTCACTTGCAAAGCACAGCTTCAACGTGATGGGGATGGATTTTTGAGCACAAAAATTTTAAATGATCTAGATCTTCGGCTTGAATAGACAGTTGTTGACTCAAGCAGGAGGCAGGTTTTTGGATTTTCTGTTCGTTATTGGATAAGTTGACCAGGCTTTGAGATTTTTTCATGTACTGTATTAATTCCATCGTAAGAGATTCATTTACAAATTTTGCTTTTTGACTGTATCTGTGAGATTCGTGTCTTGATCGCATCATCCACTGAAATAAAGTTATGCTATAATTCAAATGAATGAGAGCAAACATTTTAATATCTTAAAGTTCATATGTCAGCATAAGTGTTCAGAAAACAAACTTATTTGATTTATTATTGTTATACAGTGAAAAGTATTGTTTCTTGTGCATTATACAGACAAAAGATAGCTTTCAGAGAATACATGGGGAGGAAGAAAAGAGAGGGTGCAGAAACTTGGAAGCAGGAGTTGCACCCTTTGAACCTGTTTCACCATTTAGTAAGATCATGACTGATTGCCCCCAGTAACATTTCACCCACCTGCACATCAAGAATATATTTATCTGCTTTAAAGCTCCCTTTTTGAGGAAGGGATTTCTAAAGACTCCCTATTCTTCGAGCAAAAATGTATCCTCATATGTCATAAATGCACAAACCCCAATTTTTTGAACAGTGATTCCTATTTGTAGGTTCTTCCACATGAGAGATATCCTCTCCCCACACACTCTATCATCACCTTGAAGGATGTTATATATTTCAATCAAGTCTCCTCTTACTTTTCTAAACTCCAGTGGATACAAACCAAGCCTGTCTAACATTTTCTCAGAAGACAATCCTCCTATTTCTGAATTGCTAATGCATTTACATCGTTCCTGGAATAGGGAGACCAATACAGTTCAGAATACTCCAAATCTGGTCTCACTATTGTCCTGTACCTCCCTATTTTTAAATTCAATTCTCTTTGCAATAAACAATAATCCTCTTAGCTTTCCTCATTACTTGCTGAACCTTTTTTTTAAAAAAAATCAGCTGTGAGCTGACATCTCGAACCCTGGCATGGGCAAAGAAAATAATCTTTTGGATTCTCTTTGCTTCTAATAGACATTGTCAATTTCCTCTACTCTACTATTACCTGCTACCACTACTACAGAGCTTTTTGCTTTCCCCTTATGGCTTCTTGTTCCACAATGCCATTGTCACTTTGCTTATCTACACATTTTTATACAAACAAGGTAAGAGGTCCTCAAACCTATTGGACAATTGCAAAAGCTGAGACTTCTGTTCTCTGAATCCCATACCTGCTTCACTTGCAGTTATACCCATCTGTCCCTGTATCAGTATCTCAAATGAAACTTTTATTTGTAAATGAAAGTGCCGGGTATCCCATTGATGTAACATTTTAGGAACAAAATTGTTTTGGCATAAATGAGCCAAATGTAGCAGTACTTTGGCAATTCCAACAGAAAACAGAATGCTATGTTCAGAAAACACTAGCTGAAGATTACTTTCTAAAATGTAATTTGTATTTCAAACAACATTTTTCAGATTCTGGTCATTTTAGTTTATTTTAAAATTCTGTTGTGATTAGTCGAGAATTAATAACAAAAGAGCCTAATGTTTAATTAATTTTTGGCTTTATCTTCAGTCATCATTATGTAATGTTGTTTGACTGAAAGGCTGTGAACATATTTACATTCAACCATTTGACCTTATACTGGCATTTGTGAAATGAATATGTTGAATAATTCTTTGTTCTGCTCCCCTGCACCATGAAAAAGTTCTTTCCTTGCTTGGTACCCTTTGGAAGGTCTAGCTGAGGTTGCTTACTGCAAAGAATTGCAAAGGAGAATCTCCTAATGATTATTTCTGAAGTTGGTGCAGTAACATGGTGCCAGCAGACTCTCCTTACTTTTACAAATCGAATTGAAAGTACCTGAAACATGACTTCCAATATTCCTTCGTACTACTAGATGAAATATTTTCACTTAAATAATTTGTATAAGTTTACTAAGATGTACAGTGCTGAACTAATCTTCAAACATGCTTACCTTTCAATTTGTTTTCCTTTTAACATTGGGGAAAAATATCTCTGACCGGTTCTTCTGAATCTTCTGTATAACTAGAGAAGCTGTTGTCAGCTAATGTTTACTGACAGCTGATGTTCACTGCTGTACGTAGCTTCCAGTTAAAAACCTCATCTGCGGACAGAAAATCTAGTTGTGTTGCAAAGTAGCTTGATACGTATTGTAAGTACCATATACGTTATCAATTAATATGAAGTCTGAATTGATTTTAGCTTTCAGTCATGATCTGCAAATGTAGAGCCTGGATTTCTTGCAGGGGATTGTGATGTGGGAAGGCTTTATTGTTGGCAAGTGAGTTGGAAATGAATCGTTGAGTTTAATTGAAATAGACACATGCCTATGGGGACAAGAGTTTCATTCCTTTCAGTTTAAGTATTTCAATCTCAAGAAGAGTTATTTTTGAAGGTTTTAAGTGCTACCTGAATATATACTAAATTGTTTTATTTTTATGAAGTTGAAATGGCAATGGCAGTTTTTGTTTTGAATCTTTATTAAAGAATATAGTTGAAAAGATTAAGTTGTGGATGTTTGCAACAAACTACAAAATATAGCACAAGTATATTAATTTTATAGAATTGTGAAATAGTTTTCAGTCTTGAGATACTGGTAAACTTAAATGGATAAGAAAAGTAAGATGGTTAAACACAATAGAATAATTGATTAAACACAGCCAAGTATGATTAATACTTATGCAATGTTAATTGTATATATGTGTGATGCTGCTTTCCATATTAATTTGTAATCTCTCCCTTCCTTTCCTGAAGTAACCTTTTCACTATTTACTGTTTACCAGTAAATCAACTTAAAACTGTGGTCTCACCAAAGCCCTGTCCAACTGCAGTAAGGTTTCAAGATGGAATTTAAGTTCACATAGTTTAGCCAGTTCTATAAAGTAGCTAGTAAACTGAAATAAGAACTTGAATGCAGAAACAAAGATGCCTTACTGCAGTTGGACAGGGCTTTGGTGAGACCACAGTTTTAAGTTGATTTACTGGTATCACAAGTAGGCTTACATGAACACTGGAATGAAGTTAGTATGAAAATTCTCTCGTCACCACACTCCGGCAGGTACTTGTTTGGGTACTGTGAGGGAGAATTTAGCAAGGCCAATATGCCTAACCAACTGGCCTTTCAGACTGTGTGGGAGAAAACTGGAGCATCCAGAGGAAATTCCTGCAGATATGGGGAGAACATGCAGGACAATAACCCAAGCTGGGAATGGAACCGGGGTCCTTGGCGCTGAGCAATAGCAATGTTAACTGCTGTGCCATCCTTACTTACACCTGGAATTAAATTGACTTTTTTGTGTTGAACACGAGTATTCTTGCTTCAGAATAAACCTGTTGACATCAAGTAATGTAAATTTTATTGTTGTGGAGTTGTAAAGAAGTGTCTGTTTTCTTGTAACCTGATTTCCAAAAATGGTAGCAATTAAATTTTGATTTTCAAACTTCTATTTTGTTATCTCTTTTAACTTGATGAATTTAAGATGATTAATAAGAATTAATATAGAGTTAGATTTCAGTTAGTATAATATGGGTGGAATTCTGGGCACCTCAAAGATATGATAACTTTGCAGCCTTTAATAAAGTGGGCCTGAACCTTTTGCACACCAAAAAAGAAATGAAGGACTGGCAATAAATCTATACTTACTATAAAAATATACTTTCCAGACTTATTTAGTAAACTTGAGTTTTACATTATCCATATACTGTTCTTTTTGATTACTGTTACATCTCACATAAAATATATTTGATTTTAACTGCACAATGTTTTGGAAGAAATGAAAACATGTTCATTCCAAGTTGTATGCAGTTTTTTTATATCACATTTAGTAAGTGTGCCCTTAAGCACTAATTGTGACTGGTTAGCAGAACTCCCTCTTGTGAATAAACAACTTAAGGAGAATGTTTCTATTCCTAGATAATGTTGGACAAAACATTCCCGAATGCAACTAGAAGATTTAAATGCTCTGAATTGCTGTGACCTTCAGCTGTCTGAAGTGTGTTAAGTGTTTTTCCAATATTATCTTAAAGAAATTGTGAAACTGTCAGCGCCATGAAACTGAAAAATATCAGACCTGCAATTTCTCTTTAAATTTGTAAATTTCTCCTTTGTAATTAGAAGCATTGAAATAGGAGCATGAGTAGGTCATTCAGATCTTTGAACCTGCTCCCTGATTTCATATGATAATGGCTGATGATCGATATCAGCGCATTACTCCCACTCTCTCTCATTGCCCTTGGATGATTTGTCTAAAATATATCTATTTCTTAAGTATTTTCAATAGGAGCTCCATTGCCTTCTATTGTAGAGAATTAATTCCATAATTCACCGCACTGAGTGAAGATGTTTGTCCTCTTCTCAGTCCTAAATGGCCTACCCAGATCCAGAGATAGTGGCTCCTCGTTCCAGATTTCTCCTCTGCCTCCCCCAAACCAGAAGAAGAATCATCTCTGTAACCAATCTGTCCAATCAAATCAGACCTTTTATGTTTTATTGAAACCCCATTCATTCTTCTAAACTCCATTGAATGTAAGCCTTATCGACCCAATTTCTCCGAATAACAATTCTGCTGTTCGAGAAATCAGTCTGGTGAACCTTTGCTATGGCATCATTTTTTTTTTGGTCGGGAGAGAAATACATGCACAATACTCCAGGTGTGGTCTCACCAAGGCCCTGTACAGCTGCAGTAAGACATCCATAGGTTCAAATTCTGCTGCAGCTAGTGGAATTTAAATTTAATTATAAAAACTTGGAATATATAGCTAGGTTCAGTAATAGCGATCTTGATAATTATCATCAATTATTGTAAAAATCCATCTGGTTCATTAAGGGAAAGGTTCTTGCCTAGTATAGCCTACATTGGACATCAAATCTATAGCTGTGTGGTTGATTCTTAACTGCCCTCTGGAAAGGAAAGCAAGTCATTCTGTTCAAGGGCAGTTGAGAGTTGACAGCAAATGCTGACCATGCCAGTGATGCAACATTAAATGAATGAAAGAATAAAGAAAAAAAGTGTGTTCTTCCTTCAAATGGGATTATTTAAACCATTAGTATTGAAAAATGGAGTAAGATAATCTCTTCTATTCCTAAGAAAATATGGAAACAAGTATTTAGAATATTGAATTAAAATATCTGTACAACTTTTGATATATTTATGACTAATTTGACTGCTATAAATATTCAGTATCTTAATTTGCTCTTTTTGTGAAATTATTCAAATTCATTGTTATAATGATGGGAAATTATGCAGTTCAGCTATGCCAATGCAGGTGACTTAACACTTCAATGAGCAAGCTCATAATAGAGGAGACATGAGGGGTCCCAATTCAGTAAATTTGTGTTCAAGTCTTGTTGTGAACAGCAGTAAGCAAGTAAATACTCTGTTAAATGTGATGCATGACTTTATAAATGATATTCTTATTACACAGGATATGGATGAAATAGCATATGACAAATTGTTCAAGAATTTCAAACACACTTCAATCTGAGAGAGTATACCATTGTTGAGCAGGGACTAAATTTAACAAATAGACATAGTGTCAAGGAGAAAGTCTTAATGTGTTCATAAATGAACCTGTATAAGACTTGCTTGAAAGATGAATTGATCAGAGACAGAATTGAATGCTTGTTGCCTTTTCTGATCACTTGCAGTCAAAATGATGATTTCTTAGTAAAGAGAGTACAACTGAGCAGACGTGCTGAGGTCAGGAAACAATCTGATTTGAAGTGATGGAGAGAGCACTACCTTAAAAGGGACTAATTCAGTAGAGTATGTCAAACATAAAAAAGAAAAACTGTTATAGAAAGCAGCTGAAAAGGGAAGAAAAGCCAGCCCGAGCTGACTAATTAGTTTATCAGGGCAAAATAGAGGCATGAAAACTGTCTTGCCCAAGAGCCCGACCTCCTTGAAAATGTAGTGGAAAGTGGAAGGATTCGTGCATCTTTCTCTGAGATGAGATGAGTTTAAAAATCCTATCCACTGGTTTGTAGATGTGGCCAGTTTGAGCAGCTGTGGGACTGAGACAGAGTGCGATTCTTAATGGGGCCTTGAGTGATTGACACAACAAGGAATTTCTCTGTCACATGGGTTGCCTAGCAGAATATATTTCAGCTGATACTGATTTAATGTGATCATCAGGAAGCTCGTCTTGGCTGACCCCTTTCTTCACCAAGTCTGCAACTGTGATTGGATAATGAGGGTTTATGCATAAATCTTGAAAAGAGCAAAAATCCCTACTGAGACTAACCAGCCCCTGAATAGAATCTCATGGAAATGTGCCAACAAGTCTGGATCGTTGACTGAACTATAAGCAAGTTCACAATGTTGTGCAGACTTCCAGATGGACAGGATGCATGGTATTATCACAGGTTATAGTGCATGGCATTATCACATCACATCATAGCTGAGACATGAAACTGACAAGAAGCAACATAATGACAGGTCAGTTGCCCGAGAGTGGCACCTTAGTTATTATTCTCAACATTCTTCCACAGCTGGCCATTCCTGATTTGTGGAATAACCAAGGAGGAATTCTTGAGGTAACACTCTTGCTATAGGCATGGACACCCCTACCTTCAGCTGCTTTGCAAGACTTCCCCTGTACATCCCTGTATAACTTTTAAGATGGCGACTCACCTCCTTGCGCCCATTGGTGCTCACAGTGCCAGAACCTTGCTTTCCAGGGTCTGTGCCATTTCACTTGCATAACTCCTGCTAGGAGTGGCAGGAGCATCTTGAGAGACTATTGAATTGGACTTCAAGATATGTTGAACAGACCATTTGAATGTTCATCAGGTTCTAGCCTGCTGTGGCTGGGAATTTGGTCAGGACAGATGTAGATTTGGAGCATCACAACAGATTTGGTGCAAAACCTGTTTTTTCTACTGATTCTTCGGACCAACGTGATTCCTGCTGGGGGCTAACAGACTTGGAGAATGCCCCTCTGCAGAGTAATATGTTACATTGGATATTGGCTTATTAATGGTATTCTAATGGTTTAGGAACAATGAATGAAGAAAAGCACACCCAGGAACAGGCCCATTGACCCTCCAAACCTGTCGATTATGATGCTCTAACTGAACTAAGAAAAAAAACCTTCTGCCCTTATTTGGTCCAGATCCTTCTATTCACTCCCTATTCATGGATCCATCCATGTGCCTCTTAAATATTGCTAATGTGCCTGCTTCCACCACCACCTCTGGTAATGCATTCCAGGCACCTACCACTTTGTGTGAAAAACGAACCCTGCACATTTCTCTTAAATTTCCCCTCCTCACCTTGAACCTGTGCCTCCATGTAATTGATGCTTTCATCCTGGGGGGAAAAAAACCTGACTATCCACCCAGTCTATGCCCCTCATAATTTTGTAGACTTCTATCAGGTCTCGCCTCAGCCTTCATCTAGTTTGCTAATTAATTTTTACCTCACAGGAAGTGATGCAACTTCACATGATTTTTGTCCCTTGTACAGCCTCGTGAAAATGTAAGCGAGCAATCAAATATGTTCCTATAAAGCTTTTGTTTCCTATACGTCTGTAGACTCCAAATATTTTGTATTAGTCTAACAAGAATATTGTACACTCCATGTGGCTGTTTGAATGATAACATTGTTATTTCTACGACCAGTTCAGCTGTCAGTGATGTGGCATCCTCGGTACTTTGTTTACATACATTTGGTAATGTAATTGTTAACTCTCTTGAATACTGAAATAACATATTCCTTTTACATATAATGTCTCTTCATTTCAATGTAGCTTTTCCAATTATTAGCCTTTTTATGTTGAAATTAAAAGCTAATGATCAGTATTTATAATTAAGCTGAATGCTAAGATTCTTCCATAGCTTGTTTCCTTTTTTCAGAAATGGTATCATTTAGGTGATAGAATGTAGTGAATTGGATAGTCTTTTAGTGATGCTGTAAGGCCACTGTTTTTTAATTTTTAATCAAAAATCAAATTGGTGCAATTAAAATCCCTACAGAGAGACATTACAGATCCAAACTGACAAGACAGACCCCACTTTTCTTGGGCTCAATCAACAAGATCCAAGATGATAGGAGTAGGTGTTACTCTCCCTCCAGTGCTTGATCTGAATTTCATCTTAGCTAAAAGGCCTGAATAGCTTTTTAAAAAATTGTTTCACACAAAGTCTCCTTATTGACTTCTGTCAAGTGTAAGACCAGACGCTTGACCTTAGCCAGAAGTCTGAGAAGCAATACTGCCAGTGTTGTGCAAGTTGCACCTGGTGTTGCAGGAGTTATGCTTGATCTTGTTGATGATTTTGATCCATTTCTCGTTGGTGCTTTTGATGTTGTCTGACTTGTTTGTGATTTAGTGTTGTTGATTGCCTTTTCTGCTTTTCACTTAGATGTAGGTCAAATGTGTACTTTTATTCCTTCGCATTTGCTTATTCATTTCAGTCTCAAAGAATGACCTTGAATGGTAGGACAAAATACCAGTTGCTTTGGTCCTCACACATAAAGCATCCACATTATATTTAAATAGTCACAGTTGAGTTGAACTGGGCATGTCACCAGAATGCTTGACACCTATTTTATCAAACCAAATCTTCAATGGCGAGCTTGAGTTTAGGGTGTGTTCTTATGGCAGTTGAAGGAAGCACTAAAAGGAGTCAGATGGCTTCACTTAGTTTAGATATTTGACATTAACTTCGAGTCTTGGGAGAAGTTTGCTAACGATCACTTTTGGAAGAAGAGATTAACTAAGAAGCAACAAGTGAAAATGAAGATCGTTATAATAAAAAAAAAGTGAGCCAAGTAGGGTAAGGGAAGCAAAGTTGGCTTAAGGGAGGGAAGGTAAGAATATTCTTATGTAAGCATAATTTTTTGTTTAAACAGCTGAGTCAATAAGGAGCTTAAGGGCAGTCATGGCAGGAGAGATTGCATCCGTGCTATATGCCTGTGCTATGTGACAAGTCGTGGAAGCTTCAGTTGTCCTAGTGGGTGCACATGCAGCTAATGTGTCAAATTACAGCTACTGGCTATCCACATTTTGGAGTGGGAACAAGTGATGGACAACACATTCAGTGAACTGATTACACTGTAGGTGAAAATTGAACAAGCTGAAAGGACATGGGTGACCATCTGACTGTTGAGGAAGGTGGGTAGTGCAGTACTCCCCTGTGGCTATCCCCTTTCTAACAGGTATACCTTTTGGACACTTCGGGGAGATCACTGTGCAGAGGAAAGCAGTGGCAGCCAACTTGATGACAATGTGGATGGGTCTGCTACACAAGGAGAGGAGGAAAAATAGAAGGGCTATAATGGTAGGGATTGAAATTGCGAGAGGAGCAGGCAAGCATTTCAGTGGCTGCAAAAATGACTCCAGAATGGCATGTTGCTTCTATAGTTTGTGATGTCAGTGGCTGCAAGGCATCCTCATGGGGGAGGGCAAACAGACATAGTATGTATTGGTACCAGTGATTAAGGTTTAAAAAAAATAGTAACTTGGGAATTTTTCTTTTCCTGATTTTTCGCTTTTGTCCATCTGCTTTTTAAACTGAAATCTTTGTTTTTTGTAGCCAAATATGTTTCTGATAAACGCTAAAATATTTTTAGCAGTCACTTTTTCCCTCAAAGCAATACAAGTGTGGCATATTTTAAAACTTTTAAAACTCTTAGGCTGAACTTTGGAAGGTGGGATGCAATCGAGACTAATTATCAATAAAAATATAGAACAAAGTCATGTATATTCTGCAATGTGCTTATGTGCAATGATCAATGATGTTTAGAAATTTTGGAATCTCGAAGTTTGAGCTAAAAATTGCAAAGTTCATGGTTGGAAGAAGATATTTAGTACTAGTAATCTTTTTATTGTTTCAGGTGTGAATTAGATGAACAGATGACCAAAGTTGAACATGTAAACATCTCTCGAGATGTAAAGAATCAATTAACCTCTCTCGGAGAACCCCTTCCGCAAACAGGTATGATAGAAATCAATTGCATATGTTGGGTCAATGTTTTTTTTTCAAGGGCTCTTGTTAAAGATTGAGTTTCACATTTGACATTTTGATTTGTGCATCATTTTCATGTTTGAGTTCAGAATTGTATTCATATTTCATTTAGTATTTCCTCTCAAATTTGGATTGAGTACAGTTTACAATAATAAACTAAGATCAGAACCTCAAATTCCAATTACCTGACACAATAAAACAGGAATTCCAAGTCTATAAAGAAAATCTACAAAAAAGTTTAACATAAGGAATGAAATTCAGTGTTGTAATCTAATCAAGAATTTTAATTGTCAGTGCAGCTCAATCGGGTTACAATTTAGATGAGTGTTTTATTACTGTGCAGATAAATAACATACTTGCAGCTCAATTTTGGTTTAGAAATATCAGTTCAATGTATCAAGTTACCGAATTTAATAAAGCAAAGACAAGGGGTGCGTTCTTGCAAACAAAAAAATTCAAAGTGCTTAAAGAGTGAGATAATGGGGGAGGATCACACTAGTTTTTTTGGGTGAGCTACGAATCTCAATCTTATGGCATCGAGTGCGAAAAATAAAGTGCCAGGATGCCGTGAGGCGTCTACCTCTTCCAGTCTACCGCTCCTTACCCATCAGTGGACATCAGACGCCCCCATGCTGCTGATCATCCCTTGTGCGTCTCCTAACTCATAGACATCACCACCTTAGCCAATTGCCCCATCTGCAGATACCCCTGCTCAACAATCATCTCTCTCTTGGCACTTCCATGGCAGTTAAGGTGCCTGGTAGGCATTGCCAGAGTGCAAGTGGGCAGTGACAGGTTGACAAGTGCCCATGGGCACTCTTCGGCCCTGCCCTGATTACCTGGAGCTTCGGTGGCCTCTGATCCTCCGGTGCGATTGGGGAAGGCGAGAATCCGGGCGCTGTTTTCGATTTCTGCCTTCTACTGGATCATACCACTTCACTGCTGAAAGTTGGGCAGGATGAGATTGTAAGGTTGCGCCTGAAATACTATTCCACTATCTCTCTACAACTCTTTGGGAGGGGTGATGTACATACACTGGCTTGTTTGCACACAGGCTGCTGCCCACCAATTCCAGCTGCTTCCAAGGTGCAAACCTCTTTCAATTGAAACAGCCCAGTGCCGCATCCAGCAACTACTGCGCAGTGCACAAGGGCCACTATGCTGATTGTGTTGAGGCTGCATCCCATGGTTACATGGAGATCCTAGAGCTGGCTGGCAACACAACCCAAGATGAAAAGAAGGCCTGCATCACTTCCACCATCTTCTCAATATGATGCCTGAAAGACTTGCCACAGTTCGGGTTGAGGCCCTGTCCAACATCTAGGCCATGCTGCTAACCAAGAAAACTGGACAATCCACCAATTAAAAGAACAAGATCAGGAAATAAGAGGTGGAAGGAGGGGATCATTGGAGGAGCAGAAGTAGCAACATGGAAGAAACAGAACCTAATTTGGGGAGCAGCTCTTCCGATTCTGTCTCCAACACTCCTTCCTCAAATCGAATCCCTGAACTCCGAAGCAACTCTTTGTACCCAAACAACATCTAATATTATTCAAATCTGTATTAAATCCAGCAAAGAATGCACACTTTTTATGTGGCCAAGTTGAGGAAAACCATCTTTGGTTTCCATGAAAGTGAAATCTGCTTTTGCAGACTGTTTTTGCAGTTGAGTGTGGCAGTGATGGAGCTTGCCGCTGTATGACTGCATTGTTTTCCCCCTTCATTGTGCTATGGATACATCGTTCTTTTCCCTTTGATGTTATCCACCCTAAGGACTCCTTTTAGCAGATTGGTATCACTTTCTCTCATTTTTAAGTTAGCTTTTCTACACCCGTACTGTTTTCTCTGGTCATCGAGGTAAGCAGTAATTGTTGACTGAGGTTCTGCTGCTTGACCTATTTGATGAAAGCTCTCAAACTCCAAACTTGTTCAATAAAAATCAGTCTTTACTTGACAAAACATAAGTGACTATCTTCTGTTCTAAAGTACTATGATGTATTCTCTAAAATAAGCAATATTTATCTTCTTTAAGATCAGTGAATCAAACCCAAGTCACGCTGGCCAGACCTTAATGGGGGTTGACTATCTGCTGCAGTCTCTGGGCTCCAAGGTCATTGTTTTCAAGGCTTCAAGCTCCTCCTCTTGTGATTGTTCCTAGTTGTTGCTACCATGTTCTGTTTGCTAATATATTTGCATCTTAATTCTCAAGGAGGTCTGTAACTTGGTACCTACATGTAGCAAGCCACCAAATCCTAGTTCTGTAGACATGAGATCATCATTCCAGTTACTCA
Organism: Sphyrna mokarran; assembly: GCA_024679065.1. Lineage (NCBI taxonomy): Eukaryota > Metazoa > Chordata > Chondrichthyes > Carcharhiniformes > Carcharhinidae > Sphyrna > Sphyrna mokarran. The sequence goes on from JAGIQG010000015.1 coordinate 32,255,130, forward strand.
GGTTATCGCCTGGTGTCCTTCTTATAATACAAGCTCTTGTTACTTCAGTTAAGTAAAATTAAGTATCTTCTGCTGTTGAGCCTGTAGCTTATTTTGCCCATATTTGGGTAGGGCCACTTAACTCCTCAGTTAGTCACTTTTATCAGCGTGCTATTTGGTCTGGCTACATACTGTTATGCAAACTTGTATTCTATCAGCCATTTTACTTTTATCCCAACATTAGTTTTTTAATCTTGCTTTTCCCTAATTTTTAATGGCATTAGTTGTCTCTGATCCAAGCTTGCAGAGAAAACATCATTTACTTTAATGATAAGAATGTCCACCTTTTTGCTGCTCCCTTTGAGCATGATGCCACAGTTTGCCAAGATGAGATAAACGATTGCTGGAAAATATATCAAGATAAAGCAGCAGTAACTTGATATTTGTGAACTTGATTCTATATCTAGATGACGTTTAAACATTTTCTATTTGTAATTACCTCCTGCCTAAAATGCCTCACTACTTAATTGTCATACGTCTGTTAATATTCTGCATTATAAATTCCAATGCCTACATTTAAAATAAAAAGTGATAATGTAACCTTGTCATTCAGTGGTTTCTGCCTCAAATGTGACTCATTTTTGTAGCACTTGTAGATTTTTGTAGACCTTTTGTAGGCAGTCAAGTCGAGAAGGTTGTTAAGAAGGCATACGGAGTCTTGGCTTTTATTGGTAGGGGGATTGAATTTCGGAGCCGCAACGTCATGTTGCAACTGTACAAAACTCTAGTGCGGCCGCACTTGGAGTATTGTGTGCAGTTCTGGTCCCCACATTATAAGAAAGATGTGGAGGCATTGGAGAGGGTACAGAGGAGGTTTACCAGGATGTTGCCTGGTATGGAGGGCAGGTCTTATGAAGAGAGGCTGAGGGATTTGAGGTTGTTTTCGTTAGAAAGGAGGCGGCTAAGAGGGGACCTAATCGAAACATATAAGATGATTAGAGGTTTAGATAGGGTGGACAGTGATAGCCTTTTTCCTAGGATGGAAAAAGCTAGCACGAGGGGACACAGCTTTAAATTAAGGGGTATAGTTATAGGACGGATATCAGAGGTAGGTTCTTTACCCAAAGGGTGGTTCGGGAGTGGAATGCCCTGCCTGCAGCAGTTGTAGATGCGCCAAGTTTGGTGGCGTTTGAGGTTAGTTGATAAGTATATGGAAGAGAAGGGAATGGTTTAGTTTGGAGGGGCATTGCTTTTTATATTGGTCGGCGCAACGTCGAAGGCCGAAGGGCCTGTTCTGTGCTGTTATGTTCTATGTTCTTTTGTGGCTTGGTTCCAGATATTCAGTTAAAGTTTTTGCATTCTGTTCTGCCTTTCCTTCTCTTCTTAGACTTTCTTGAAAAATGAATATTTCTCCTATAGATTTTCAACTTTGGTTCATAGAATCATACAGCGCATAAGGTCCACACCAACACATTGCAAAACCTGAACTCCTACCTAATCCCATCAGTCAGCATTTTGCCCTTAGCCCTGAATGTCATGCACCAACTGCTCATCCAGATATTTTAAAAGGGTGTGAAGCAACCTGCCTTCACCACTCTCACAGGCAGTATATTCCAGACTGTTACCACCCTTTGAGTAAAAAACGTTTTTCCTTATGTACCCCTCCAACCTCCTGCTCCTCACTTTGAACCTATGTCCCCTTGTGTTTGATCCTTCAGCTAAGGTGAACCTCTGCTCCTCATCCACGCTGTCCATGTCTCTCATAATCTTGTAGACCTCGATCGGTCTGTTTTTCCAGGCCTACGCAACCTCTGTTCATAACTTAAATGTTCCACCCTAGGCAGCATCCTGGTGAATCTTTTCTACACTCCTTCCAGTGCAATCAACATGAACTGACTTCTAAACAGAATTCTGCTCAAGAAACAAGACACAAATATGTTTCTTAAAGGCGTAGTGTTGTCACAATGACAGTCATCATCTTGACATCTATAACGTCACAAAGAGCATGACCCTGCTTACCAGCGAAATCTACCATGGCGAATAAGATCCCATCCTGGCTACCTCTGACCACCACAATCAAATGAGGATTTTCTTGACTAAACTCAGCTTCCTGTCACCAAATATTTAACCAGGATCTTCCAGGAACATAGCGTGGAGTATACTCTTACTCATTAAATAATAATGAGTTGTGCATCAGTATAAATAAAAGGATTAAAAGGGAGGTAGTGCCAAAGCTGACACAAACAAAGCCACTCCTTGCCTATCCTGTGACAGTAACCCCCCCGCCTCACCATAGATGCATCTTTCTTTTTCATTCACAAGTGTATTTGTGTCATGTTTCTTGTGCAGAATTTTGTTTAGAAGTACCCAGTGCTGCTTTGTAAACAACTTGCAGCCTACGTGCTGAGCATGCAGAAGCACGATTGATCCTAATTGTTGGAGTGTTTATTTTAATCTGGGCTAATGCAGTTTAATTATTTTAGTGTTTTCCCCTTGAGTTTTCAGAGTCAGGGTTGATTAGCAGGAAACTTGTAACTGAGTGGATCCAAGCTAACACAGAGAAACAAGCACCGAGTGACTCACGTTGACTGCAAATTATCCATTTAAAAAAAAAAAGTGAAATGGGGATAGGGATCCTGTCAATCGTGTATGCAGCTTCCTCTGTGGAAGTTAATTTGCAGTCTTTGGAAATCCTGCTGTTTGGTGTGTTGAGTATCCTGGTTGATTCGAGGAGATGGGCTGGAGAAGATGTATCTGTGTCCTGGGTCTTCATAGAGGAACTGAGGATGAGCTCCTGGCTGAATTTAAAGAAATGGGCCACCGCTAGTTTCCTAATCTCATATTGAGGATTGAGTGGATCGGGTTTGATGGTCCGATTATTTCCGTCCTGAGATTGATCAAAGATCCCAATTATTGGCCTTGTAGTGCTGATCCTGGTGTTCATTTGAGAAGGGCTGGAGATGGCTGGATATGGTGAGACCTCAAGGCCTTTTGGGGCCTAGAATTCTCTTTGCTGGAACTTCTGGGCGACAACATGGTGGAGGTGCAGAAGCTTCAGTAAATCTTTGGAGGAACCCTTGGGGTTGCTTGACAATTTTGTTACGCTATGGTCTTTCCACGATCCCCTGATAATTCATCATTAATTCTGAACTTTTTTCCCTTGCGATTGTACTCCTGGTTTTACGATGTTGGCCAGAATTCTTTGATGTCGGATGCCCTGCCAGTGAGAATGAAGAATTTGGCAAAGGGAATTGAGAATCCTAGCCATGGGCAACATTGGAAAATTCCAGCTGTTGTCTTTAATCCTGACAAGATATGTAATCTGTTATCCTGCTAATGCTGTTTTCCTTTGAAAACTGGAGGCAATTATTTATCCACTGGTTTTTTCTGGTGGTGGAATGAGGGAAACCTTGGTTTAAAGTATGAAACGGTTTGCATTCAATTTTTTGTCTTGTGTGGTACTGGAGGAGCAGGGTGGTAAAGGAGGTCTTGCCCACTTTGCTTTTGCTCTGTTATTAAATTCAAATCCTTGAGATTCAGTGTTTGCAATTTTCCTGTCTGTGGACTGATGATGAGTCTCTTAGATTCCACTGTGGAGAGTGTTGGGTTGGTTGTATGACATTAGACTATAGTTATCCAGTTTATTTTTGATTTGTAATCCTTGCTTTTTCATTGAAGTTTTTCTTTATGTACAGTTTGCTTTGTTTATGGATAAATTGTATATTGCCACAGCAAGATGGTGATATGGTATTGTGGTGGGGTGTTGGTTGTAGTATGGCCTTAAGTTCTCTTAGTGGGTGTTGCATTTTTCTTTGTATGCTTGTTATTTAGGGATTAAAGAATCCACGATAGCCTTCCATTAGGGTGCAGATAGATATGTATCCTAGGAAAAAGTAGATTTTGTTGTCATTGGCACCTCCACCACAGCAAGGTTTGGGGGAAATATTTACTGATGTACACCCGAACCTGTTTGATATATCTGTGATTATTCTCCTTTTCTCGAGTAGGTTTTACATATATTTTTGGCTACATGAATAGTGACAACGGTTATTTGATAATTTGGCTCCTGGAATGAACAATGAGTATAAGCAGGAAGATGTAAATGTAGTTGTGGACAACACTGGGATGCAGGGTTGCAAACTGGTAAGTATTGAAGTAGATAAGGAGGATGTGCTAGATATTCTTGAGGGTTTGAAGTTAGATAAGTCCCCTGGGCCGGACAGGATTTACCCTAGGATTCTCTGGGAGGCGAGAGAGGCGATTGCAGAGCCTCTGGCTCTGATCTTCAGGTCGTCGTTGGTTACGGGTATAGTGCAGGAAGACTAGAGGATAGTGAATGTGGTCCCATTGTTCAAGAAGGGGAATAGACACTTTCCGGGGAATTATAGGCCGGTGAGTCTTACTTCTGTTGTGGGCAAAGTATTGGAAAGAATTATTAGGGATAGGATTTATAGTTATTTAGAGAGAAATGAATTGATTGGGGATAGTCAGCATGGTTTTGTGAAGGGTAGGTCGTGCCTTACTAACCTTATTGAGTTTTTTGAAAAAGTGACCAAAGAGGTGGATGGGGGTAAGGCAGTTGATGTGGTATATATGGACTTTAGTAAGGCGTTCGATAAGGTGGCCCATGGAAGGCTTCTGCAGAAAATGCAGATGTATGGGATTGAGGGTGATTTAGCTAATTGGATTAGGAATTGGCTAGCAGATAGAAGACAGAGGGTGGTGGTTGATGGAAGTTATTCATCGTGGAGTTCGGTTACAAGTGGTGTACCTCAGGGATCTGTTTTGGGGCCCCTGCTGTTTGTAATTTTTATAAATGATCTGGATGAGGGTATTGAAGGATGGATTAGTAAATTTGCAGATGACACCAAAGTCTGAGGAGTGGTAGATAGTGAAGAGGGGTGTTATAGTTTGCAGAGAGACTTGGACAAGTTGCAGAGCTGGGCGAGAGGTGGCAAATGGAGTTTAATGCGGAAAAGTGTGAGGTAATTCACTTTGGCAGGAATAACAAATGTGTAGAGTATAGGGCTAATGGTAGGACTCTTAATAGTGTTGATGAACAGAGGGATCTTGGTGTATATGTGCATAGATCCCTGAAAGTTGGCAATCAAGTCGATAAGGTTGTTAAGAAGGCATATGGAGTCTTAGCTTTTATTGGTAGGGGGATTGAATTTCGGAGCCGCAACGTCATGTTGCAACTGTACAAAACTCTAGTGCGGCCGCACTTGGAGTATTGTGTGCAGTTCTGGTCCCCACATTATAAGAAAGATGTGGAGGCATTGGAGAGGGTACAGAGGAGGTTTACCAGGATGTTGCCTGGTATGGAGGGCAGGTCTTATGAAGAGAGGCTGAGGGATTTGAGGTTGTTTTCGTTAGAAAGAAGGCGGCTAAGAGGAGACCTTATTGAAACATATAAGATGATTAGAGGTTTAGATAGGGTGGACAGTGATAGCCTTTTTCCTAGGATGGAGAAAGCTAGCACGAGGGGACATAGCTTTAAATTAAGGGGTGGTAGTTATAGGACGGATGTCAGAGGTAGGTTCTTTACCCAGAGGGTGGTTAGGGTATGGAATGCCCTGCCTGCTGCAGTTGTAGATGTGCCAAGTTTGGTGGCGTTTAAGAAGTTAGTAGATAACTTTATGGACGAAAAGGGAATGGTTTAGGTTAGAGGGTCATTGCTTTTTCCTAATTGGTCGGTGCAACATCGAAGGCCGAAGGGCCTGTTCTGCGCTGTGATGTTCTGTGTTCGATACCATCCTGTTGTTAGCATCTCTTTGAGTAATGGGTGGAATCCTGTTGACGGTAAAACCTGATGGTATCTAGAGACAGTAGGGAATCTTGGGCTACTGAATCAGATCCTGTTTGGTTGTATGTGACTTCATAAGGATCTTATATGTTGTGTAGCTCTGTCTTTTGTTGTTCTATAAGCATGGGTGTGCAACATTGCATTGAGCTCATGGCTTTCTCATGTTATCCTGTCATGCTGGTACCCTCCACTTTTTATAATATTCTTTCATTATCCATGTGAGAGGAGGCACTGATTACAAAAAGTATATTTGATCATGCAAACCAATTAGGTTAGTATTTGCTGGTCTTTTCTATTTATGTGAATGATGAATATGATGTTGTGCTGGATTTTAAGTTTTGTTACTATATGTGGTGAACTGTAAAATGGAAAACATTTAATAAAAAAATTTAACGAAGATGCATCAAGGAGTGAACTTTTGTCATTTTGATGCCCAACGTTTTTTTAAAATTGATGTCACAATTTCATGTGCTCCTCCAAATCAGGGTGCTCTCCTCCTCGCTTGTGCTCCACTTACCTTTCATTTTATCACAATTAAATAGAAATCCACATTTTGGCATTGCATGTATTCTGTAAATCTGGTGCAACAAAGTAAGTTGTCTGGAAGGCTTGCTACGATGCAGACGCTTTGATTTTCTTATGCATATATTAAAGCCATACTTCCGAAGACAGTCCTACTTTTGGGAGTTTTGGGATTGTATTGCCATTGATGTGTAAAAATGGTAAATTAAATGCACGTCAAAGATAAGACTCTTAAGAACAGCAAAGTTTGAGAAAGTGGAATAAAATTCAAACAAAGCATCTGAAATATTATGATTAATGATTAGTTATTGGGCAACTGATTAACAATGCCTTTTTTTTTTTTACCTGGATACTAAGTTGAAAAGCTACATCAGTATGCAGAATTAAATTATGTAAATAATGGAAGTTTGTCTGAGATTAATTCTTTGTGGGCTTGTCTATAATGACTACTTGCTGTTATAGTTTATATTTCTAATTATTTATAAGTTAAATCCTTGGCGAGCAATGGTATGGTGGTTATAAATTAAGTGCTAAATTTGCAACACTTTAATCATTCTTTTTGTAATGTATGTCAGGAGTTGTGGCTTTTGAACAAAAATAAAAAGATGTGATTTGCACAAAGAGCTTCAAAATAATAACTGGTTTTTGCAGGAGCTGTTGCCTGCACAGAGTAGAAAATGAAATTAAGACAGGAGCCTGTGAAACACCCCGATGGTATGACTGGCTCTTCAAACAATTATGCAATCAGTTAAATATATAACATGTTGAAGTTTTGGTATTTTCAATCTTATAGATTAAAGCATAATTTTGTTCATGTAGAAGCAAAATGCTTCAAAAAATAACTTTTTCATCAACCTTTGAATGTTTTCCAGATGCAGACACCTGTTTGTTGGAAAAGATTGATGATGAAGATCATCTCAACATTTCCCTTCGGACATCAAGACCTATTCTTTCCACTTTAAAGACAATAATTAATGTAGAAGTAGCAGACTACAGATATCCAGAACTGCCTATTACTAAATATAAAGAACAGGTAGGGAGGCTCTTTAGTTTTTGCTACTTACTTGAGCTGTAAGGAAATGCTGAATGATCAGGAATAATTGCAAACAAGGCATGCTTGTGAGCTACGTTTTTCACAAGACCATGAACTTCAGACATCTTTTCTATAGCACCTTTTCTCAAATAAGTGTCCAAATACTAAGTATTCTGATCCCAAAAGAATAATTGAGTGGATACCAAAGCAAAATACTGAGTGCAAAATTTAAAAAGAGACTTGCATTTGGGTAGCACACTTCATGACCATGGATGTCTAAAGTTCTTCACAGCCAATGAAGTACTTTTTTGAAGTATCGACCTTGTTTTAATGTTGGAAATGCAACACCCAATTTGCATGCACCACACCTTCCACAAATATTAATGTGATATCAATCAAATAATTTATTTTCTTTTGGTGTTGGTTCAGGGCTAATTACTGGCCCATATCCTGGGATAATGCCCTTCTTCGAAGTAGTGGGATTTTTAAAAATTTTTTTTACATCCACCCAGGAGGCAGAGGTAGTCTCAGTATAAAAGCACGTCTGAAAGGCAGTATCTTCAACTTTGCAGCAGGTCCTCAGTACTACACTGAAGTGTCAGCCTTGATTCTAATGCTCAACACTTGTTCTACCAGTTTTCGTTCTGCCGCTCTAAACCATATCCCCAGCACTTTCAGGTAATCTGCCCTGACAGCGAAGGGGAGAAAGGATTTGTCTGCCCCGTTCCCAAAGAACATGGCCTCACTCTTACCCTGGTTGACTTTGGCTCCTGAGGCCAGTTCAAACTGCTTGCAGACCTGGAGGAGTCTGCAAACAGACAAGGGGTCGGAGCAGAAGACAGCCATGTCATCCATGTACAGGAAGGCTTTGACCTGTGTGCCTCTGCTGCCTGAGATTGTCACCCCTTTGATGCCTGGGTCACTTCTGAGGGCCTTGGCAAAGGGTTCAATGCAACACACAAAAAGGACGGAGGAGAGAGGGCAGCCCTGTCTGACTCCAGACCTGATTTGGAAGCTATCCGACTCCCACCCATTGACTGAAACTGCGCTACTGATGTCTTGGTAGAGTAGCCAGATCCAATTGCGGATTCCCTCCCCACAGCCTATTTTGGAGAGCACATCCATCATATAGCTGTGTGAAATTCTGTCAAATGTCTTCTCCTGGCCTTGGCTGATGAGGCAGGTATCCACCTGCCTGTCATGCACATTGGCGAGTTGTGCAAGGCTATCAGAGATCTTCCTGCTGGGTACAGCACAGGTTTAATCAGGATGGATCACTGACCGCAGAGCAGATTTGACCCGGTTGGTGATGACTTTGGCTAGAATTTTATAATCCATGTTCAATAGTGAGATGAAATTGCCAATTTTTAATTTCTTCTTTCCCCCTTATGCTTGTAGATGAGAGTAATGATGCCTTTCATCATGGATTCTGACATCCTGCCTTCCAGAAGCATACTCTTGTATACTTCCAGGAGGTCAAGGCCCATCAATTCCCACAACGCCGAATAAAACTCAGCCAGTAAGCTGTCACTTCCGGGAGGTTTACCCTTCTGAAAGGACTCGACGGCCTTCGTCAGCACATCCAGAGATAACGGTCTGTCCAGGCTGTCCCGCTCGCTGTTGTCTAAGACCTGCGTGATAGATGACAGGAAAGACTGGGAAGCCGTGCTCTCTGTTGGCTTCAGGTCTCACAGTCCGGCATAGAAGGATTTGCAGATCCTCAATGTCAGACTGTGATGACCTTACTCATCCGTCTTCTTCCTTCAGGCTGTTGATCACAGAGGTTTCTCTGTGTACCTTCTGGAAGAAGAAACGCAAGCACTTTTCGTCCTGCTCCGCGGAGTGGACTCTGGACCTGCGCCAGAAACTGGGGTGAGTGCATCGCAAAAGCCAGGCAGAAACTGGGCTTGTGGGAGCAATGCTCCCTCTCCATGACAGGAAAAAGCCTGGTGATCCGGTCCGAGGTGCTGTCCGTGGTGTTGTATGTGGCACAGGTGAGGCCTATCCCCAGATCCTGTGCTGCAGCAGTGACACAGGCCATCTTTAAGTTTATCTGGAGATCAAAGATGGATTGTGTCCGGAGGGAGACGATGCACAAATCTCCAGAGAACAGAGGGAAAAAGATTCCCAACGCTGCCCTCATCCTGATGGCCACTTTGGTGTGTGGCTGTATCAAGTTGTGGGTAGATCCTCGATACACTAAGAGCAAGTGCCACTACTTCTTGAGGTTCTACCTGTCCTGAGTGTTGCGAAGGATGGGTCTGGCCCCACTGCCACGGTACGCTCTGTGTAGTTGGACCGTACTGCAGCACCTGTCCTTTGTGGAGAAATCTTTCCGCAAACATAGCTTTAACCACATGGTAATTAAGCAGTGGTCAGCGCGTAATGTCCTTGTGGCCCTGAGAGAAAAGGAGATGGTGGATCCTGTCGGATGGTTCCCTGAGCAGACTATCAGTGTTATCTGGTAGAATGCCTCATCACCAGAACTTACAAACAAACACCAAGATCTGGCTTGTCTGATGGTGAGAAGGGCAGTCCCATCAGATCCCCTATGCACCCTCGAGGTCTTAACAGCACTGCACGCTGCCCACGAAGCAGCTGCAGGGCTGATGAGACGTTCGCACATCTCCTTGTGGAATGTGCCTTTGCAAAGAAGGTCTGGAGTGAGATGCAGTGGTATTTGTCGCGAGCAGCTCGGAGACGCAGGATTCTGCTCTCTGGGCTGTTTCTGGGGACGCGCACCGAGACGAATGTCAACTGCTGCTGCAAACTCATCAACTCAGTGAAGAACGCATTTTGGTCTGCCCGAAACTGGCTGATCTTCCAGTTGAAAGAACTGTCCTTGACCGAGTGTTGCAGACTGGCATATTCCAAGGTCCAGGACTACGTGCTGAGGGATGCGCTAAAGCCTGAGGCAGCCGACGCAAAGGCCATGCTATAAGGCCTTTTAACGGAGGCAGACTGAGGGCCCAGGAACTGCAGAACACCCTCGACTGGCGCAACTTGTGTGTCAATCTGAGCAACAACGGCACACAGTAACTTTTGAGGCATGTTTTAGCTTTAAGTATTGAAATGGAGAAACTGAAAATTGTATAGAACTGTAAAAATGTTTTACTCTGCACTGTGTGCAATTTGGAGACATGTACGTTTGCAATGTTTTAATTGAGATTTTTATGGATATGTTCTTACTGAAATGAAATAACTGTAATCTGTATACAACTATAAAATGTTTTATTCTGATCTGTTTGCAACTTAGTGACATGTAGACTTGCAGTGCTTTAATTGAGTTTTTATGAATAAAGTATATTTTGGGAAAAAAAACACATGGAGTAGATCTCAGCCTTTTGGCTAAGATCAAACGTAGTATTGACATGCTGTACTTGGTTGAAGTCATTAGGTTACACTTTAGCTTCATTTGAAGCAATTTTTTAAAGTGGCATCTCGGCCTTGTGGCTAAGATGCAAGTGGGATCAAGCCTTGGAGAAGGAGCTATGCGTACTCCAATCAGCTTGGATCATGTCTTGGGCTTGATCGACAAGAGGTGAGAGCTTTGTCTTGTCAGCTTGGATTGGGAATGTCCCAACTTGTTGGGAATCTGAATTGGATTTGATTGGATTGAATTGTAATAAAATATTAAAAAAAACACTTGGGGTGGGCTTTGAACTTCTAACTGACTAAAGGTAAAGTCACCACTGTCGCAGATGATCATAGGCTGCTCTCCCTTTGTGTGAGAGAAAGAGAACTGACTGGTGGTGATTTATTGTGAGGATAACCATACTGCAGGTGAGAAGGAAGGTTGATTAATCTCAGCTCTTTCAGGAATTGAATGTGTGCTGTTGGTGTCACTCTATCGTGAACCAGGTGGCCGGCTAAGTGACCCCCCCCCCCCCCCCCCCCAAAAAAAAACAGAACCACGGCTAACAGAAGGTTCTCAGGTTAGTGAGTGTGGAAAAGTTGATGTTTGAGTTTGATGATCTCTTGCTCGACTGGAAGAAGTTAAAAAGTAACAAGTGTTAAGAAAGTACTAAGACATGGACTTGTAGCAAGGGAGCAAAGTTTGAAAGGAATCCGTGATTGGGTGGAAGGCAGGAAACAGTAATGGGCCGTATAAGTTTTTTTTTAAGAAAAGGGTTTCAAGAAAGTATAAATGGGCAGGCAGAATCATCACCATAAACTGTTACTCAAAAACACAAAGTACTCCCAAAACATAATGGGAGATAAAGGTTATGATCTGAAATTGTTAAACTGTGTTGACTCCAGAAGTGCCTAATCAAAAGTTGACATACTGTTGTGACAAGAGAGAATTGACCTGAAATATTAACTCCATTTATCTCTCCAAAGTTGACTGCTGAGCATTTCCCATATTTATGGTTTGGGTATTATTTTGGATTTTTTTTATATCTATTGTGATGTAAACCACAAGAGGAATGGCTGAGGAGTGGACTTTGTGGAGAATGGAAGCAAAGGTCCCTTGGGGCGGAGTGGCTGGGCAGAGGCCTTTCTGGAAGGAGTGGCTGAATAATGTGTCTGCATTATCATTCTCTGTTAGTATCATATTAGTTTGTCATTTTCTTATGTGATCTACATGTTTGATTACTTTCCTTTTAATGTCAGAATGATAGAACTGGGCTTGTTTTTATGATTTTCTCAGGGACCCAAGCTGGACCACATTTAAAGTTCCTAATGAATACTAAGTAACCTGCCTTGAATGACTTATCATCCTTAACAGTATTTTAATTCCATCTTGTATAGTTTCATTTTGATATTCCCTGTTAAATTTAAAAACACTAGGTCAAGTCTTGTCTGGTGGCACCTTTTCGTTAGTAGCTCAGCAGTGGGCACTCCTGTAGTAATATAGTCTTGCTCTGTAAGTGAGTAGGGATCTAGCAAGCTTCAATCATCATGTGGGCTAGGATATTTTTTGTTAGTGATTTGAAAGTCTGACTATCTTTTTCGGCTTAGCCATTTGAGGTTGGGTGTCATGCACGTTATAATGTTGGGGGTATAGCCTTTTTAAGGGAATAACTCATGACCCTGGATGTCTGGAGATGCATTAGGGTCTGCTGTGGGAGGGCAGTTGGAGTGTGGAGCAATTGAGACCTGCAAACAAATACCGATATTTCCCCAACGTTTGTCTGTGGAGTCAGTTCTTGGGATAAATTCCAGTAGCAGAGTACACAGTGTTGGTGACAAAGTTGGAGTGACTAATGAATCTCGACTTTCACTGTGGACTGTCTGCTGACGTCCACGTTGCAGATTGAAAAATAAAAACCCCCTTGGAGGATGGATAAGATTACGAGGAGGATCTCACGGGAAGCACCAAATTAAGTGGACTCGGGTGTATCAACAGTTGCATGATTCTGTCTCCATGATTATCACTGGAATTGATTGTCACGGGAATTGGTTGTCACAGGGTGATTGGAAGGCACACTGTTGTCAGGTGTACTGAGCACTCATGGTGAAGGGAGTACAGGAGGCATGAGGCTGTGGGTAGTTTCAGGCAGGAGAACCCGTTTCAGTGGCAAGGAGAACTGGCAGGCAAAAATGGCAAATTTGGCACATTTGTCGAGTAAGCCAACCACGACTTGGCTTCCATCAAGTGTTTTAATATATTTTTGACAGTAAATTAGGTGATAGGCAAGCTCATTGTGCCAGTTTTAGGATGCTTGGAAGCAAGGCATTTGGTGCTCCGAGGAGTTTACGGTAGCCAGAGAAACCAGCTGAAGTCTTTTCCTGAGTTGTGCTGTATTGGAGTAGCGCTTTGCATCAAAACCACCAATGATCGTGGAGCATTTCAGTTTATACAAGCAAGACCGTTTGGAGGATGAGACCATCAAATATGTGACTACCCTCAGCCTTGCAGAGCACTGTGAATTTGGGATTTGCTTTCAGAAGACACCACAGGCTTGTGCATCGCTGGACAAGGGGAACTAAGGCTGGAACTGTCTGAAAATAGGCCAAATTGCCCAAAACTGCAGAGCCCTGGTATCCCAGGGAATGGCAAAGTCAAAGTGATTGGGTTCAAAACCAAGGAAGAAATGTCAAATGGCCAGCATGGGTAAGGGCAAGGAGTCCGTAAGATCAATGTTGCAACAGCACAGACTAGAAGATGTAGTTTAAACTAAACATCGCCTCTGTGCAAAGTGAAGCAGACGAGTTCAGGGCGATGTCCAGAGTGGAAGAGAAACTAGTGAAGATGGAGGTAGAGACGGTTGTGTGTGTGTGTGTGTCAGGGAGCAGTTTGTTGATCCCAGAATCAGTATGTCAAAAAAAAAGTTGAGTTACCCATGCCTGAAGCCAGTGAGCATCACTGAGAGGAAATACACAAAACAGCTGGTCCCTCTTAAGGGCTATGTCTTGACCAGGTTACATACAGCTGAGGAACTAGTGAATGCAGTTAGCTTTGTATTCTGTACAAAATGACGACACAGCGTTGTTTGGATGGTCGAGCTTAAACAATTGAACTGGGAAATAATGAACAAATAAATGGAGTTTCATTCGAGCCTGAATGATATTTTGGAGAGATGTTAGAACGTGTTCAGTGCAGTTCTTGTGAGATGAAAAGATTGAAAGTGAGCCTGTGGCTGAAGCCAAATGCATGCCCGTAGAGCGTGAGGGCATGTCCAGTGCAGTATGTGATTTAAATCCAGCCTGAGGCTGAATTCGAGAGATGAGTAGATTTGGAGCCAAAGGCGATGGCCATTGCTCCCATATTCAAGGCTGAAGGCTCAGTAAGACCAAGTAGTGATTTTAAAGTCAACAGTGAATCCTGGACTATATCTGTTATCTCTTGTCAAAGACCTATTTAGTGGCCTTGCTAAAGTTTAGAAGTCTTACAAAACAGATTTCTCCCAATCCTATCTACGGATGGGAATGGCAAATGACAGTCACAATTGACTGTTATTACCCAAAAATAATTTTTTTGGGATAATTGGCCTTATTTCGAAGACCAATGGACTGGATGTTGAGTGGCTTCCAGTGTTGCTTGGATGAAATCCTGATAATGGGTCCCACAAAGGAGAAACACTTGTGAAACTTAAGAGTTATTGAAAAGACTGCAGGAACATGGGCTGCAGGTTAAGAAAGTGAAGTGAGTTTGTCAGGGACTTTTGAATATTTAGGAGATGTTATAGAGGGAGAGGGTTACATAAAGCATCAAAGAATCTAGGGGCCATAGTGAAGGTGCTGAGACTTGAAAGTGTGCCCCAGTTGAGGTCCTTCTTGGGACTCGACTGATTTTGGCAATTTGTGCCTGACTCCGTGACAGTACTGAAACCACTGCATCAATTGTTAATGAAGGGACGGACTGTGAGAAGGTGGCAAAGAAGGCATTGAAGGATTATAGAGCTTTAGTTCACTTTAATACAATTTCAACTGGCCTGTGACATTCGCTGTATGGTGTGGGAATGATGCTATCCCATGGGATAGCAAACGGGGAAGAAAGGCCCGTTTCATTTGCATTTGGGTCACTTTGTAAAACGTAAGAAAAGTAAATGCAAATAGAGAAGAGGGCATTATTTTTGGTGTAACCAAATTTCACCACAATTTGTGTGGCAGGCAGTTTGTTTTACTGATGGATCACTGACTGCGATTTTGGAATTTTACTCAAATTTCACTTTGTGATCAAGCTGTGGTCATAATGTGGGCATTGATACTATCTGACCGCCTGTACAAGATTTGCTACCATCAGTCACACCAACATGCAAATGTAGATGCTTTATCCAGGCAGCCGTTGCCTTGTAACAAAGAGGCTGTGAAAAAGAAAATCCAAATCATACACTTTTCAGAAAATAAGATACCAACTACAGCTATTCTGGTGAAAAATGCCATACGGAAAGATCATATACCTAGATGGTAGACCTCATCCGTAAAGGAAGAACAAATCAATGGAAGAATCAGGAACTGAACCAATATTGGAGCCATGCATAGGAATTGTCGGTGCAGGACGATTACTTGTTGTGGGGCACCTAGATTGTCAATCCCTCTTCTTTGAGGAGAAAGGTGCTGGAGCACCCAGGCATGGTACAAATGAAGACTTTGTAGTTAAAAGTGGATATGAGCATACAGGAGAAAACAGGCCCTTTCATATTGTGTTCCAAAATTTGTAAACCCCATTCATGTTGCTATCACACACGTGGGAATGGTTAAAGTAGCTGTGGGAATGTGCCCACGCAGATTTTGCAGGGCCAGTGGAAGGTGGCTACTCGAGGCTGTCAGTGCACACTGGAAATAACCAGATGTGTATGAAGTAGATGAGAATTGACCCTTGATAAGCTCGATGGCATGTTTATTAGATTTGCATGTCTAGACCACTTGAGTGACTACCATCTGCAGTTCTTATTGAGATGTTGCAGAGTACAGAACTGTATTGTATTCATCATATGCAGTCTGTGCCCTACCACCCAGAGACGAATGGATTGACGGAGCATTTTGTGAAGTCTTTTTAATAGTCCTTGGAGGCTTCATGGGGAGAAAGGGTCACTAACGTGTAGATTAAACAAGTTCTAAAATGTCTATAGGAACATTCTCCATGAAACAACCAAATGCTACCTGGCAGCGTTGATGTTTGTACCCAACTGTTTCTCAATGTTTGACCTAATGAGGCAGGATGAATCAAAAAGAGTGGCAGAATGGCCTTGGGAGTTGCAAATGGCCCATCGACTAAGCACACCAAGAAGAGGTTTCTCCAGAATGGTGAGATGGTACTTGTGAGGAACGATTTAAGTGAAAAGGTGGTTTCCAACTGTGATTGCAGCTGAAATTGTGAACTTATGATCTTTTTGTAAAATAAAATCCAACTGTGCAGTAACTGTATCTTTTCAGACTTCAAATCAAGTTTGTGAAGTTATTTGTTCAACATAATGTTTCATTTAGAAAACTAGGTGTACAGAATAGAGGTTCTGAAGTTGCATTTAACCATATTTCAGTTATAATTAACTAACTTGGATGTTCAGTTCCTATACCATTGTGCAAGTCCAAAGTAGAAATGATACTTTTCCTCTGCTTTACTGATGACTTTTGAATTCCAGATTTACCACCCTATTTCTGGAACTGCTGGAGTGGTAGCTAGACTTGGACACTCTGGATTGATCCAGTCTTTGGATTTCTCACTCAGTAACTTCCAATTACCTCACCTTAGCCTGTGACACTTTTTTGATTTGTTTGATTTTTATTGAACTTTTATTTTGTAATTACAGCTTGTTGATCTCATCGAAAATAATTCGGTAGTTATTGTCCGAGGTGCCACAGGTAGTGGTAAGAGTACACAGCTACCTCAATATATCCTTGACTACTACTTAAAGAAACCTGCATTCTGCAATATTGTTGTAACACAGCCACGGAAAATTGGAGCAATCAGTATTGCACGCTGGATCTGCAAAGAACGCTGTTTGTCTACAGGAGGCTTGGTTGGGTACCAGGTATGTTGATTCTGGCATTCATTAAGATTAACTTGTACTGTTAGTATTCTTTGTGTTGCTCAGTAAATTATCTTTTGAAAGTTGTCTTATGTTACTGATCACAGTTGGCTGCCCTTGTATACAACTTTGAAATTATTTAATGTATTGTCTGTGCTGCTGAAAGTGCTTGAATTAATCTTTTTCATTGTTTTGAAAAAATGTAATTTCAAGAATGTACAAATTTATCTGACGTCTTTGATAATTTTTCTGAGGGAGAATTTATTCCAAAAGCCTGGCTTATTAATTAGATCTTGGAGCCATACAAGTCATATAAAGTGCAGCACAGGAGTAGGCCCCATGGCCCTCGACACCCGTGCCGATCATGATGCTCTAACTAAACTACAAAATAACTTTCTGTCCTCCGTTAGTCCATTATCCCTCTAGTTTCTTCTTATTCATGTACCTATTTAGATGCCTGTTAAATGTTGCTATTGCACCTGCTTCCACCACCACCTCTGCAGCGCATTCCAAGCACCCACCTACTCCTGCATGATAAATCTCCCCCCACATATCTCCCTTATACTTTCCCCCTCGCCTTGAACCTGTGCCCTCTTGTAATTGACACTTTCATCCTGGGAAGAAGCCTCTGGCTATCCACGCTATCTATCCCTTGAAAATTTAAAGGCTTCTATCAGTTGTCCTCTTGGTCTTTTCAATGAAAACAATCCTAGTTTATTGAACCGCTCCTCGCAGCCTATTCTTTGAGACTATGCAATATCCTCGTGAACCTCCTTTGCACTCAAGTTTCCACATCCTTCTAGTAGTGAGACAACCGGAATGATCATTCCGATATACAGCTCGGAAATAGTCCTTTTAGCCCAACGGGTCCATGCTGACCATATTTCTTAAATTGAACTAGCCCCATTTGCCTGTGTTTGGCTCATTCCCTCTCAACCATTCCTATCCATGTATCTGTCCAAATGTCTTTTAAATGATGTAGTTGTACCCATCTCTACAATCTCCTCTGCTAGCATTCTATATATGCACTACCCTCTGAAAAAGTTGTCCCTTGGTCCCTTTTAAATCTCTTTCCCCTAAACCTTAAACCTTTTGTCCCTCTAGTTTTGAAGTGCCGTATACTGGGGAGAAGACTATGACTGTTTACTTTATCTATGCCCCTCAGACTTTATAAAAATCTATACGGTCAATCCTCATCCTCCTACAATCCTTGTCCATGTTTATAGATCGATGGATTAAAAACCAAATTTGAGACAATTTAGGGAGAATTTGTTTTTCCAATTAGCCTAAGAGCACATCTTTGGGATGTGAGAGGAAACTGGAGCTCCTGGAGAAAACCCACGCAAGCACAGGGAGAATGTGCAAACTCCCACAGACACAGGCCCAAATCCATGTATCTGCACAGCACAGCGACAGTCACTGAGCTGTTGTGTTGGCCATCAAATGGTCCAGGTCAAGCGTACACTAATGACGTGAAACATTAGGATACTCTCGGAAAAAAATCCAGGAGCAGCCTTCTCACAACCCATCGCGTGTATGCCCCTCATTAGACAACAAGGTGGACCAAAGCACCTGTAGGATAAAAACAAGTACATCAATATCATCATCTATTTACACACTTCCCAGGGACTCCCAAGGCTCATGATCCCTATTTTAAATCAGTTTTCTATACCCCTCCATTCCCATTCTGTTCATGTGCCCATCTAAGTATTTCTTAAATAACTCCAGAGTACCTGCCTCCACCACTTTACTTGGCAGTGCATTCCATGCCCCCAAGTCTGTGTAAAAAAAAACTCCTTCTGGCATCCAAATTATACCTTACCCCCCTCACCCTAAGCCCATGACCCCTTGTTCTATTAGAGTCCATCCTAGGAAAAAGCTTAACCCTGTTTATCTATACCCCTCAATCTTGTACACCTCTATCAGATCTCCTCTAAGCCTATGTCTTTCTAAGGAAAACAGTCCGAATTTGCCTAACCTCTCCTTGTAACTCAGACCTTCCATACCAGGCAGCATCCTGGTAGACGTCCTCTGCACTCTCTCCAGAGTCTCCACGTCCTTCCGGTAGTAGGGTGACCAGAACTGGAAACAGTATTCCAAATGAGGTCTAACCAATGTTTTATACAACTGCAACATTAAAGGCCAGCTCTTGTACTCTCTGCCCCTTCCTATAAAGGCTAACATACTATATGCTTTCTTCATAACCTTCTCCATTTGCTCTGCCACCTTCAGAGACTTGTTCACCTGCACCGCCAGGTCCCTCTGTGTTTCTATACTCTTGATAGGTTTACCCTTTATCATATACCTCCCCCTTATATTCTTTCTCCCAAAATGCATCATCTCACATTTATCAGGATTGAATTCCATCTGTCTGCCCAACCTACCAGCCTATCTATGTCCTGCTGCATTGCCTGACAATGCTCCTCACTATAGTATAAAAGAAGATTGCAAGAATCTTTTTATTTTAGAGTCATACAAACCTTACAGTGCATAAAGAGGACATTTGGCCCATCAAGTTTGCATCAACCACATTCCAACCAGGCCCCATCCCCATATCCCTACGTATTTATCTGTTAGTCCCTTGAACCTATGCATCCTGGACACTAAGGGGCAATTTAGCATGGCCAATCAACTTAGCCTGCGCATCTTTTGGACTGTGGGAGGAAACTCATGCAATCACAGGAAGAATGTGCAAACAAGATCTCAAGCCAGGTCCTTGGAGCTGTGAAGCAGCCAGGCTAACCACTGTGCTACTGAACCGCCCTTAAATGTGTAAAAGAAAGAGGCAAGAGTGGATATTGGATTATTGAAAAATAATGCTGGAGGTACAGTAATGAACAACAAAGAAATGGCAGAGGAATTGATATTTTGCATCGGTCTTCATGGTGGAAGACACCAGTAATATGCCAAATATTTGAGAAAGTCAGGGGGCGGAGGTGAGTATGGTGGTTATTATTAAGAAGATGCTTGGGAAGCTGAAATGTCTGAGGTGGATGTGTCACCTGGACCAGATGGACTATACCCCAGACTTCTGAAGGAGATAGCTGAAGAGTTTGTGGAGATATTAGTGGTGATCTTTCAGGAATCACTCAAGTCAGGGAGGATCCCAGAGGGCTGGAAAATCACTCATGTAACACCCTTGTTGAAAAAACAAAGGAGACAAAAGGCAGGAAATTATAGGTTGGTTAGTCTGACCTTGGGTCGTTGGTAGGATTTTAGAGTCCACTATTAAAAATGAGATTTCGGCAAGCTTGGAAGTGCGTGGTTAAATTGGGTGAAACGGATTGTAATTTTAAATAAAATTTGGATGTCAGTATACGTTGGGTTAATCTAAAATGATGGAAATCAGTTAATGTAACTCATTTTACTTCCATCTCATAGTATCTATTATTACCTTCACTAATTTTATTTTTTGTTCTTCAAATAGGTTGGATTAGAAAAAGAAGTTGGTACAGACACACAACTAACTTACATGACAACAGGCGTTCTACTTCAAAAAATTGTTAATGCAAAATGTCTGACTGAATTTACGCACATCTTTATTGATGAAGTAGGATATTTATAAATAGATCTTCAAGTATGATTCTTTTAAAATTAATTCATAAGATATGAGTATCATTGAGGGCCATCATTTACTGCGCATTTCTAATTGCCCTTGAGAACTTGGTGGTGAGACTGGCTTTCTTGAACCACTGAAGTCATGTGATTAGATATACATCCGCAATGCTGTTAGGGAGGAGGTTACAGGATTTCTGCCCAGTGACAAGGAGTAGTGATACAGTTTTAAGTCATGGGTTGTAGGTAGAGGGGAACTAACTGATGAAGTATTCTCATGTGCCAGCTACCTTTGTCCTTCTGCGTCATAGTCTTGGCAAGTTGCTGCAGTGCCTCTTGTAGATGGTATACATGTGGTGTTTCATGTGATGGATAGAAGTGATTGCACAAGGTGGATGGGAACCAATCAAGCAAGCTGCTGTGTTCTAGATGATGTGCTTCCTGAATGTTTTTGGAGCTGCAAGCAACCATGCATCAGAATCTTCACTTCTCATGTGCCTGGTGCTTAGGCTTTGGGGAGTTGAGAGGTGAAAAATATGCCACAAAATTCTGAACCTCTGAACTCTTGTAATAACAGCATTTATATGACTAGACCAGTTAGGTTTTTGGCCTGGGTGATTTCTGATAATTAAAAAAAAAAATTCTTCATGGATTGTGTCACTAGCAAGTCCATTGTCATTGAGAAGGATATGGTGAGTCACTGCCTTGAACTGCTACAGTCTCAGTGCCTCAGGGGTCTGTTTTGGGGCCCCTGCTGTTTGTAATTTTTATAAATGATCTGGATGAGGGTATTGAGGGATGGATCAGTAAATTTGCAGATGATACTAAAGTTGGTGGTGTGGTAGATAGTGAAGAGGGGTGTTTTAGTTTACAGAGTGACTTGGACAAGTTGCAGAGCTGGGCCGAGAGGTGGCAAATGGAGTTTAATGTGGAAAAGTGTGAGGTAATGCACTTTGGCAGGAACAATAAATGTGTAGAGTATAGGGCTAATGGTAGGGCTCTTAATAGTGTTGAGGAACAGAAGGATCTTGGTGTATGTGTCAATAGATCCCTGAAAGTAGGCAGTCAAGTGGATAAAGTTGTTAAGAAGGCTTATGGAGTCTTAGCTTTTATTGGTAGGGGGATTGAATTTAGGAGCCGCAGCATCATGTTGCAGCTGTACAAAACTCTAGTGCGGCCGCACTTGGAGTATTGTGTGCAGTTCTGGTCGCCACATTATAAGAAAGATGTGGAGGCATTGGAGAGGGTACAGAGGAGGTTTACTAGGATGTTGCCTGGTATGGAGGGCAGGTCCTATGAAGAGAGGTTGAAGGATTTGAGGTTGTTTTCGTTAGAAAGGAGGCGGCTAAGAGGGGATCTTATTGAAGCATATAAGATGATTAGAGGTTTGGATAGGGTGGACAGTGATAGCCTTTTTCCTAGGATGGAGAAAGCTAGCACGAGGGGACACAGCTTTAAATTAAGGGGTATGAGTTATAGGACGGATATCAGAGGTAGGTTCTTTACTCAAAGAGTGATTAGGGAGTGGAATGCCCTGCCTGCAGCTGTTGTAGATGCGCCAAGTTTGGTGGCGTTTAAGAGGTTAGTTGATAAGTATATGGATGAGAAGGGAATGGTTTAGTTAGGAGGGGCATTGCTTTTTATTTTGGTCGGCACAACATCGAAGGCCGAAGGGCCTGTTCTGTGCTGTATTGTTCTATGTTCTATCTGGTGGTTTGGTATAAATGAGTGGTTTGCTCGACCTCTACAGATAGCAGTTAAGAGTTGACCACATTGTTGTGAGTCTGGAGTCGGGTATAAGCCATATCAGGTAAGGATGATAGATTTCCTTCCCCAAGTGATGTTAGTAAACAAGATGAGAGATAAGTTTTAAGATAATTAAAACTAAAATTAAAACTAAAACTAAAAAAATTAAAAATTAATGGTCATTGTTGTTGAAATTATTTTTCAATTCCAGATTTTTTGATTGAAGAAAATCTAACAGCGGCTGTGGTGAGACTTGAATCTGTATCCCCAAAGCGTTAAGATAAGGCACTGACAAAGGGTCATCCTGACTCGAAACTTTATCCTCTGCATAGATGATGTCAGACTTGCTGAGGTTTTCAAGCATTTTCTGTTTTGGTCCCAAAGCATTAACCTGGGTCTCTGGATTACTAATCCAATGACATTGTTACTGATGATGGGGCATTCAGCAGTGATAATGCCATTGAATGTCAAAGGAGGATGGTTCAGTCTTCTCTTACTGGGTGGTTACTAACTGACACTTGCAAATACTAACTCAAACCAGAATGTTGCCCAGATTTTGTGGCATAGAGACTCAGCCTAGTTCATTATCCAAGGAATTGAAAATGGAACGGAATACTCTGCAATCATCAAACATTCATATTTCTGACCTTGTGATGGAACAAATTTTGTTGGTAAAGAGCTGAAGGTGTTTGGGGCGAGACACTATCATGAGAATCTTCTGCAATGTTGTGTTGGGGCAGATGTGATTGGCTTTTAACAACCATAATTATCATTCCTTGAGCTAGATAAAACTTTGTGTGGAAAGTTTCTCTTTTATTTCTGACTTCAGTTTTAATAAAGTTCCTTTGTGGTGCACCAGATCTAATGCTGACTGGTGTCAAGGATAGCCACTTGCATAGCATCTCTGGTATTTAGCTCTTTGTCCATTTTGGATCAAGTTTGTATGAGATCTGGAGTCAAGTTAAAGACATTGAGAGCTTTCACTCAGGACGTTCCAAAACATCAAGCTGTTCAGAATCCTCTCTGCGACCCCATTCACTCCAGCTGCTCAATCTGTGGAGAGGGCATCTGCCTCTGAGCAAGAGCTTGGGCCCTCCAGGCCTCGAATTCATCAGAGAATATTCACCAAGGTCATCTGAGACATCAGGAAATAGCACTCACCAGGCAACTCCAACTCTGTATGGATGTTGGAGCTGCACACAGGCATAGTGGTTAGGTTAGGACAGTCAAATTTTGAAACCATCGTATAAATATTGTACATTAATTGTTGCATTTGATGTTCATGTGAAGTCATTATGATTATTTGCATATGTATCCTCTTACTGCAAGGTCAAGCCATCCACCCATGGGAAAAAAAAGCTTCCCTTTTGTGCAATCAATCATGTGATGTTACCCTCACTGAAGATATTTTCTGTACCCTTGTGTGACATCCAAGAGATATGTGAAAATCTTTATTGAAAGCATGTGCTAAATGCACTGGCTACCCATTTTGCTCACACCACAGCACTGTGCGAGGGCAGTTCAGCAGCCTTGAAGATTAGTGGCAGTTGTCTTCTCCGTGGTACCGCCGTAAGATAAAGCTGGGCAGAAGAGTAACATCCCCATCCATGTCCTCATCTCGAGGCTGCTTAGTTTCTCATGAATGTGGCAGTCATTAGTTGATGCAGTGTTCTCTCTGATGTGTTAACTTTAACTTCCCTGATCAATATACATAAGGTATACTGCTAACCTTGGAGATCACGGCCTGGTGAATCACAAGGCATGAAGGTGCATGTCTGAACGCTGAACTCACTCTTGAAGTGACTGAAGGGGATGCCCAAACAATGTAATGGACTAGCATTAAGAAGGAGGAGAAATGTGGCCATCTCATGTTAACTTCATTTTAATCCAGGGATCATGCCAAAAGTGGCATGGGCATCTCTTCCATGTTGTGCTTCATTGATGGTATTGTTCTGTGGAAACTGATGCTCATCCAGTGTAACGCTCACATGTATTAATGAGCCTTGATGTAGAGAGCATCTGTGACCTCCTTGATTCATTTTTTTTTTTTAAAAAGTTCATTTAGGGAATGTGGGCATTGCTGATTAGGCCACATTTATTACCCATCTCTGGTTGCCTTTGAGAATGTGACAAACTATGAAATAGTGTACAGGTCTCCTGTGGATCCTTGGAATGATGTGCAGGCAAAGAAATTGAGTAAAGCTGGCAGGGAAACTCTGATGTAAGTAATTAGCCTCCTAATTTCTCAAAGCCTACCTGTCATCTCCAGTCCACAAATGAGGATTGTGATGGAATTCTTCTCCCTGAAGATTATTATTGCCTGGCACTTGTGTGCAGAAATTCTACTTGTCTAGACAGGTGGAACTGCAACACTCAAGAAGGCTGATGGCATAAAGTTAAAGCAACTGGTTTGATTGGCATTCCGTCCACCATCTTAAGCATTTACTCCTGCCACCACTGACATTCTCCTGCATAATTTCTTCTGACTTTTGTTGCATGTTAAGTCTACAGTGAGTACCATGTTGAAGGTGCATTGCAGCAAGTTACCAAGACTCCTTTAGTATCACCTTCCGAACCCACAACTCGCACCACCTGGAAGGATGAGGGCAGCAGATGCATTCCAAAACCACTATCTGGAAGTTGTCCTTTGAGCCACACTGACTTGGAATCATTTCACTGTTCTTTCAGCTATGCTATATCATACTCGTGAAACATCCTCCTTAGTGGTACTTTTTGTGCACGTACAGCAGCAATTCAAAAGGTAGTTTGGTGCTGTCTTCTCAGGGCAATTAGAAATGAGCATCAAATGTTGGCTTTACCAGCACTGCTCACATTCCATGAATGAGTTTTAAAAAAAAGTCCTGGATGAATTGCATGTGGAGAATGAGCCTGGGACCACTCTGATTTGTAGGTCTTGCTCTACATTTTGTGGGTTTACTCAGAGTTGTTGGGGAAGGACACTTTCACATTTTACTGGCATACTCCCTTTAATCTAGCAAACAGTTACACATATAATGTATGTACTCCTTGACCACTATATATATTTTCAGCTTTGCAGATGATTAGGATTAATTTGAATATATAAAACATATTCCCAATATTTTGTTACTTCAAAAAATTGGCTTTTCAATTGAAGCATAAAAATGTGCAACTGGTTTTCAATGTGATGATAATTAACAAGTTATCAAGGAAATTAATAGGATATTGAGCTCAGCGGCGCAAACATTGTTAGGAATCAGCAATCTCATCCACAATGTGCACATGTGCTTCTGATATGAAATGTGCCTTTTGGTAGAGAAATTAACATGCTGGCAGTCAATATCCACCAGAAATATTCAGGGTACAGTTTGTATCATTAGTTAGCATGCAACACTGAAGCTGCTAACATTGCCATTTTGGGGTTCATGCTATAGCCAGTATGCTATTTAATGCTCTTGTAGCTGAACAGTTGTTGAGCAGTAGGACAAACCCAACCTCAGCCACTGCTATTGAAAGATATTAGCCATTATAATGCATAGGTCTTGGCCTAAATGCAATATCTGAAAACCAAAATGATCTGAAATCCCAACAACAAATCAGCCCTGAGAGTTTTGAGTAAAGGATACATGACCTGCTTTGGGATGCTGCCAAGGATTAAATCAAGTTGATGTATGCAATGGCAAAAATAACTGCATGTGTGGCTAATTGTTGTCATAATGTTCAGGTCCATGAGCGTACTGAAGAAATGGATTTTTTGTTGTTGGTGGTCCGTAAACTTCTACGTACTAATTCACGGTTTGTTAAGGTCAGTATTTGGTGAAAGGTTTAAACAGATTCTTTAAATGAATAACACTTGCAAAGAGTCTTTGGCACTGAAAATTTGTGCAGCATCTGGTGTAGAAATGCAGCATATTTTATTTAACATTGTCAAGCATCTGTTATGTGTGTTGTGAATGGGAATAGAGCAATATATTTGAGAATCTAAAAGGGCCATGTATGCTAAGGACTCGTTTACCTCCCTTCTCTCTTTCCCAAATTTATATTTGCTAATTATTGTTGCCTTTGTCAGATGGTAGAATTTGTTGATCTGTTTGATATGTGACATTTGGCAACTTGTAAGCATGCTTCACTCAGTGCTAGTAGCACTTTGGCCTGACGTCAAGCCCCATTACACAAGATGGTGTGTATAATCTAGGTCAGGGCTCCGCAAGCTATTTTCCAATGTGACCCCTTAATGTTTGAAAAATAACTGACTCCAAATACTAACAGAAACAAAACTGTAAAAAAGCAGCTTAGTTGAGTGGGTAGCCAGGGGAATTGGGGGTAATTGGGTCAGTCTGGAAGGGTATTCTGGGGTTATAAAGGGGAGAAATGTTATGGGGGGAGAGTCAAAGCATAGTTGAGGGGATAGGTGAGTTGGGCATGCGATAGTGTGCAGTTGAATTTTTGTGGTTAAGTGGACTGTTTTAGAATAGGTTTATTTGGAGGTGATGCAGTTCAGATGCTGGGAGAGTAGGATGATTATTTTAGCTGTCATGCTCAGTTAGGAGAGAGCTAATGGATTTTTGTTTATAGATAAAAATTTTCCCTTGGGGGTTTTTATTAGGTTGATTTACAGGATCATATAATAATGTGGTTAATTCTTGGAGCTAGGTATGTAACAGAGCAAAACAGCTTTCAATCCTGATGAGTGTTTGTTTAAAGTCGGAGCTCTTCAAGCTGCTCTGAAACTCAAAATCTCTCTGAAAGTCATTGATGAAACAGCTGAAAATGTTTGGGCCTAGGACAGTACAGTGAGGAACTCCTGCAGTGATGTCATGGAGCTGAGGTGATTGATGTTCAGTTACCATAATCATCATCCTTTGAATGGGTTGGCAGGTGAAACGGGTGCCAGTGGTGATTAGGTGAGTTGGGAGTAGTAGGATTGCAAGGATTAGTCAGGGATTGTCAGATCAGGCCAGAGGGATAGTCTGACATTAGGGAAGGTGTAAGGAGAGTAAAGTCAGAGTCAACAGGATAGTCAATAGGGGAGTTGGTGTGAATGATTGGGGTCAGAGAACAAATGATCTAACATGAAGCAGAAATGACATGAATTTAAGAAGGATTCAGATATTTTAAGGTAACAGCAATAATTGCTGTCAAGTGCATTTCAGTTTGGAAAAGCACAAAATTTACTGGAAATCAATACATTTACAAATATGAACACTGACTATCTGCATTGACCTGCATTAGAACAATAGCTAAACCTAAGATGATCATGTATTTGCTTTGAGGCATTAATTGCATGGCATTTTGAGTGCTTACATAGTTGTGGCCATCCAAAATATTTTGATTTTAATTTTGAAAAGTCAGTTATGGAGATTTTCCTTTTTTGGAAATGATTAATTTATTTATCACAGGTGATCTTAATGTCTGCTACAATTAATTGTATGGAGTTTGCAGACTATTTTGCTGTGCCATTCCGAAAGAGTCTGACTCCTGCATATATATTTGAGGTAGAGGGAATCCCTTACAGTGTTGATGAATATTATCTTGATGATCTCAAAGAGTTAATCCACTTCCAGGTAAGCTGATCTTTAAAAAAAGAACTTTGCTCATTTTAGTAAAAAGAAGCACCTTTAATTAGATAAAGTATTCTTTTCTTCCTTGAGTTTTATAAGACAAATGATACAGAACTGCTTATCTTAATTTACACATACAACTTTCATGTTTGGAAGTACTTGTGTGCTTCTCCAGTATAGCTCCTATTCTAATAATTTGAGTTGAAGGCCTTTTAGGAACATGGAAGCAGGTGCAGGCCCTTCAATTCTTCGAGCCTGTTCTGCTCTTCAGTAGATCATGACTGATCTGGCTGTGGTGTTGTTCTACTTTGCCATTCACTCCCCATAATTCTTGACTCTCTTGTCTTTCAAACACCTGGCCAACTCCACCTTGAATAAATTGAATAACCCAACCTCCATTGCTTTCTAAGCAGGAGAATGCAACACAATATCCTCTTCCTCTTAAACTGAGAGTCCCTTCTATAAATGCAAATTGTTCTAGTGTGTTAAGTCTCCTCAGTATCTTTGATGTTTCAACAAGATTACTTTCTTCTAAACTCAAGTGGGTATTGGCCCAATTTGTTCAGCTTTTCTTGATAAGATGAACCCCCTGATCCCAAGAGTGAGTCATAGGAATCTACTCTGAACTGCTTTGATTGCAATTGTATATTTTTTTGAACCATGGAGACTATAACTTCACACTGATCGAGCTGTGGCCTTGCCAAGGCCCTGTATAGAATAATGAGAAACTGCTTTGTGTAAAAAAGATTGACATTTTTGAAACCTAAGTGACAAGGGTTGTTTTTGGTCAGAATTAGAAATTTCAGAGGGCCTCTTAAATAGGGATGAACAAAGAGAGAAGGCGAGGAAGTCGAATCAGAATATTTGGAATGTTTGCTTCTGTCATGGAGGGTAATTGATTAGTAAAAGCTGGCAAGCAGTAACAAATGGTGGACAATAAATAAAGTGGTCTTAGTAAGATAATGCATCTACAAAAGAATAAAAAGTAAAATACCACAAGGAGTGGGGAAGGGGGAGAATTGCAAATGTAGAAAATGATATTCTGACAAAATATGTCAAAATGGCAACCAACCATTCTTCTTCCTCATTTTCTCTGAGGCTGATGCACCATTGTCTATCTCCAATATCCTCTATACAAGAAAATTCAGTCTAAAGTTACTGAAATTGATTATTTCAATTGGAGTTTACGCCAGGAGAAAGATTGTTTGTGAGGCTAGAGATAAAGATTGGATTGGGAATTAAAGCAGAACTGAAGTATTCGACAAAACATCATTCAATCTGTGATTATCACGCCTTCCATTGTAGGGGACAAAGAATATTAATTTTTATCATATGTGAAGAGATTGAGAGCAAAGATCCATAATATGGAGCGAGGGTGGCTAGCTCTATCAATCACAACTCATAAATGTCAACATTTTCAGCAATTTTAGAGCAGGAAAAATGGATCATGAAAACAATGAGACAGTTTTGAGGAATTGGAGAAAGCATGAAGGCTTTAGAATAAGTGCAATAGGACCAAGTATAACTCAGGCAGATGTAACATTTTCTCTTTTAATTTTTTAATCAACACTCTCAGGAAAACCATGACCAGAATTGGACAGTAATGAAGAGAAATATCAACTAGACTAGGAAGTATTATAATCTGTTTAAAATTGTAATTATGGCTGCCATTTGGAATTTTGACTGTGGTGGCAGTTGAAGATCTACAACTTCAACTTGAATGGCCTTGGGATAGGGAAGGAAATGAGCCAGAGTTCCTGCTCCTGATTGCAATCCATTGAGTGCTTACAGCATGTTTCATGTGTAGACCTTCAAATGAGGAAAAGAACACGATGTGGTTCTGATTTCTTTTATCATTCTCTCCATTCTCATAGACAAATAATAGCCGTGTGGCAGAGCTGGTTGAGGTTCAGGGACAAGTGTATGCCATATTCTTGCATGGCATTGATCCCTGTAGAACAGGAGAACATTGAGGGGAAAAAAAAATTGGTGATTCAGCATTGGGTTAATTTAAGATAGCACCATAATATTATGGTACTATGTTATTGAATTATCTAGACTAACAACTCAGAAAAAATGATTCCACGATAGCAGTTTGATAATTCTATCCAGTTAAACAAAATATGTAAATAACAGTTCAGATCAGCAGAAAAAGCTGTTAAGACTATCAAATTATCATTAATAGCCGACTTCTTAAGTGATATCGTTTTGGGAAGTGAACTAGCCATCTCTATTTGGTCTGCATTACATGTAGTAAAGTCTGGCAACACTGTTTTTAAATCCACCCGATTTATTTGATAGTAAATCTGCAAGCTTTCGGCCTTTGTGGCCGTCGTCAGGCGAATGAGGTGTTCTGGTCTCCAAAAGCACACATCAGCACACACAATTTACAGATTGCTGATTAGAATGCGAATCCTTACACCTAACCTGCCATTCCAGTCTTAAAGTGACTAACAGCAGAGGTTAGAGAGATGTGTATTGTCTCCAGACAGCACAGTAAGTGAGGTTTTTTTGCTAACCCTCATGACTTGCCTGGGTTAGCAAAAAAGCTCACTTACTGTGCTGTCTGGAGACAATACACATCCCTCTAACCTCTGCTGTTAGTCACTTTAAGACTGGAATGGCAGGTTAGGTGTAAGGATTCACATTCTAATCAGCAATCTGTAAATTGTGTGTGCTGATACGTGTGCTTTTGGAGACCAGAACACTTCATTTGCCTGACAAAGGCCGAAAGCTCGCAGATTTACTATCCAAAAAATCGGTTGAATTTTAAAATTGGTGTTGCCAGACTTTACTGAGTTTACCCCAGTCCAACGCCAGCACCTCTACATCGTGTCTGCATTACATGTGACAGTACTACCCTGACGTAGTTAACAGTTATAACTTGAATCAAGCTGGGAGACACTGCATTTATTCCAAAACCTTTGCAAGCGAAATTAGGAATGGGCAATGATTAAATACCAATGTTGCAAAACATATAAGGAGATCTTTTTGTAAAACTGCCTTGTGTTGTTTTGAAAGCCATCCCATTCTAAGATACAAAATGCTTGTTTTCTTGTGTGTAATTCCTAGGCTGCACCTTCATTTTCTAATGAGCCAAAAATCCTGCCTGAAGTTTATAACATAGCTGAAACTCTAATCCTCTACTTTGATGAGCTAGAAAGTAAAGAAAATGGGTGAGTGACAAGTAAGCAATTCAGTGGATGAGTTTTGCATGTTTATCCACATAAATCAAATAAGCATTTCATTATTAGTTGCTGATCAAATTTTACCACTGAGCATGTTAACTTGTCTTTTGTTTTTAATAGGTCAGCAGGAATGAACTTGAACCGTGGCAGTGTGTTGGTATTTTTGCCAGGTAATGTTAAGAAATTTTTCAAATACTTTTTAAAAAAGCGAATCAGTGACTCAGACGTTATCTACTATATAACAATGCTTCAGCCAAACATGCTTCAGTTATAAACATTCAGTCCAAACATGCTGGCCTCCTTCTGCACTGTAGGGATTCTCTGGTAAAGCTAGTTGGTCACCAAAATAAAAGCAAAATACTGCAGATTCTAGCAATCTGAAATAGAAACAGAAAATGCTAGAAAACTTCAGCAGGTCTGGCAGCACGTGTGTGGGAAGAGAAACAGTTAATGTTTTGAGTTCACATGATGCTTCTTTTGAGTTTAAAAGGGAAAAACGTGATGGATTTTATACTGTTTAAGAGGAAGTGGAGCAAAGCAAGGTTAGGGATAGCTGGGAGCTAGAAAAGATTTAAGAGTTCAGGGGCGTAGGAGAAAGGGAAAGTAAATAGTCTTAAAGATTTAAGGTGCTGATAATGACATGAAGGTAAGATAGCAGAATGAGATAATTTCAGAAAAAGGGAACAATATGGCACATAGCCCTCGGAGGGGCATTGGGATTAAAAAGGAGGGGTCAAAATGGAGGGGAGAGTTCATGGTTTGAATTGTAAAGGACCTAATTGGAAGATGAGGCCTTAATACTATCAAGTGAGGCAGAGTTTCACTGGCACCTTCAATTTTGTCTGCTATATTTGTTGCTTCCAGTGCAATCTCCTTCACACGGGGAGGCTAAATCAGACTCTGACTGAATTTCGCCTCGTCTGCAAGCCTTAGCCCAACTTTCTGACTTCTGTCATTTCAATTCACCATCTTGCGCTCATACCACATGTCCAATCATATCCTGCTGCAATGTTCCAGTGAAGCCCAACGCAAACTGGATGAACATTATCTCAACTTTGAATGAGCCACTTTACATCCACATTGAATTAGTGGTTTGTTGTTTTTTTTCCACAATTATAAGAAGTGATGCAGTTACACATTAGTATTGTTTATTAACCCAAATGCCTGCATGCATAGTTCTCATCTTCTGCCTCTGGCTGTTGTCAGCCAGAATTATTTTAAATGTAGACTTCTGATTTCTTTACCAGGGTGTCTGTACAATTGCAGATATTTCCATGATTTCCTAGATAAAAGCAAATTACTGCAGATGCTGGAATCTGAAACCACGAGAGAAAATGCTGAAAAACAGCAGGTCTGGCAGCATATGTAAGGAGAGAAAATTGCTGATGTTTCGAATCCAGATAATCCTTTGTCAAAGCTAAAAGGCATAGCAAGTGGAGCAATAATAATACCTACTTTCTATGCCTTTTAGCTTTGACAAAGGGTTATCTGGATTTGAAATGCCAGCTCTTTTCTCTCCTGTCAGATCTTGTTCGACCTGCTGAGATTTTCCAGGATTTTCTCTTTTGGTATCAATGATTCCTTGTCTGTTTTTTTGTTTGTGTTCATAATTGGTTAGATCAAATTTCATGTACGTGTAACCTCAAATGTTTTTCAACGTTCAACAAAACTTTTTAAAACTGCAAATTCAGATTTTTTTTGTTTCCTTGTGCAGAAAAATGAGATGTGCACCATAATTGAAACTAAGATGTACATTTTCTTAAGAATTTATGTTGCTGCATTCTCTGTCTCCCTGCTACTTAACCTTTTTATTCGTCTCTAATGTGTCCTTTAGGCTTGGCGGAAATAAATCACCTGCATGAAGTCCTCACATCTATGGTTCAGAAGAGGTAAAGCATTGCAGTTATAGTTTAATCTCTCTAATGTATGGAACAAAGAAACAAAACTGCTGGAAATACTTTTGGTCATCCAACTGATGCCTCTTACTTGCTCAGCATCTGTTTTCCTCATGTCTTTGAGGCAGCTTGGAAGGTTTTTCTCTATTTAAGGGCTTGTATAATTATGACTTAGTGAAACGGACTTTTTTAAAATGTACTGCAGTTTTCAAGAATTTGAAGACTAGTGCATTTTGGACACCTGTATCAAGTTATTTTCTCTCGTAGGTAATTGAGTGATTGGGTATGACCTCTTTGGCCCACTGTTGTAACTTATTGCTGCAGTCATTTCCTGGAGGGCTCCTATCAGAAGTGGCTTGTAACATTCCCTTTCAAATTACATTAATTCCTAACAGGACACAGAAAAAGTAAAGATGGTTATTTGAATTTAAAATGGTCCCTCATTGGGTATGATCTCGTTGGCCCACTGTTGTGACTTATTGCTGCAGTCATTTCCTGGAGGGCTCCAAGTTGATATAATTGCAACAGTTAAAATCACAGAATCTTACAATAGGCTTCATTCTGTGTTGTATCTATGAAAGAACTTGGGTAAACTGGGCAACATCCAGCTGTTTTCCTACAGTACTACTATTTTCGTCAGGAAATTTCTTGTAAGATTCTTCCTTCTAATGAGGGACCATTTTAAATTCAAATAACCATTTTTACTTTTTCTGTATCCTGTTAGGAATTAATGTAGTTTGAAAGGGAATGTTACAAGCCACTCCTGATAGGAGTCTCCCTGCTGTCTTTGTAGTTACCGTAATTGAGCTTGTCTCCCTTCTTGACTGTTGTCATAATTGCATTGTCCCTGAAAGCACTCTTTCCAGATGAGGGATATGAGTTTGTACAGCCATGTCAGGAATGTTTCACCAACATGTTTCAGAATTTCAACAGAAATTCCATCTATTCTAGGGGTTTCTTTGATTTTCAACTGTTGGATGGCTTTTTCAGCTTCACTCCCAAAGCATAACATGTGTCTGGGTACTGGAGAGCAGATTTGAGGACCATCAATACTAACTCTCATTCTCACCATTGGAACCATTATAATCTTTATCTGAGTGAAAATTAGGGTCAAAACTAGTGTCATTGCACCAATTCTCTTCATTTACATTAATAATACCTGCAGCAAATTAACCTACAATCATTGAGATGATCTGCAGGATAGATAGTAAACTGATCAACCTACTCTGCTTCCAATTTAAAACCATTCTGACCTCAGTCATTTGACAATTGTGTGTGCATTTGGAGAGAATATGAGCTCCAGGTCACTGTCAATTTCTCTGAAGCGTATGAGAAAATGGGCCTTTCAATTAGCATGCTGAAAACTAAGGTGCTCTTTCAATCAACTCCAACAGCGAAACATCTCCCCTTATCTTAATGCTCAAGATCATGGGATCCTGGAAAATGTGGACTTTTTTTGTACCTGAATCTTCTTGATAAAATTATATATTGACTCCAATATATCAACTCAGCCTTCAGCCAATTGAGGAAAGAATATTTAAGGTCTAGGAATTCCTTCCTGAGGTGAAGGACATGATTTGCTAGACAATATTTATTGTCTTGTTCAGGTGTCCAGTGTATATTTTGGAGATTTGAAGAAGCAGGCACCTCAAAGCATGGCAGAATATCACCCAATAGCAAAATAGTGTCTTCTTATTTTACAGTTTTTACTAGTGTTCCATTTTAAGATATAAAAAAGCAGTTTGGACCGGTGCAGGAATAAAACAGCAAAAAAATTCAGTGAAAAGAAAGGAGGCGTGACGGCAGCATCCTTCTAAGTTAACATGCCCATCACCAAGGGACTAATAGCTGAAAACAAACTTTGAACAGGACATGTCATTCATATGCCTATATCAGACTCTCAAAACAACTGCTGTAATTAGAATTTGATCGCTGTAGGAGTTTGTCGGGAGGACAGTGGAATCTTTAGGGATGGGCTCAAAGCATCCCTGAAGCGGTCAAACTTGAGACCTAGCTTGTGACCAACCAAAATAGAGGAGGCTCATTTGGGGTGCACCAAACAAATTGAGAGACTGCAGGAATGTGTTTTGATGAATTTGAGGTGTTGGAAGGAACACACAGACCTCCAAATAACCTATCTAACTAAGCCTTCAAGCATTTGCCGACCTGCATGTGGCAGAGTCTGCAGATTGCACATTGGACATTGCAACCATTGATTCAGAATGGAAGCAAGTTACCTTTGATCCTCAGAGTGTCTAAGAAGACAGAATTCCTGACAGCAACTTTGGATTTCTGCATTCTTCTGTGCAGGTGCAAACTTCTACAGTTGCTCTAAGTTCCTGTGGAGCAATAGCACTGACATTACATTGAAACTTACTGTAGCAAAATTTGGGTCCCAGTTGGTTATTAAAACAAAAGCTGTACCATGAAATAATGTACTAACAATTGAGAGAATAATTGGAAACAACAATTTCTAAAAAGTGAGAGTAGAACATTGATTACAAAACCTTCAGCTTAGAAGGAGACCACTCAACATAACTTGTCTGTGCTACCTCAGTAGCAGTGTTAAATACTCCATTCCTTATTCTTTGCTGTAGTCCTTTACTACACTAATAAACACACTACGCTTTTTTGTAGATCCTTGTTACAATTTCTTTTCATGTCAGGAATGTTGAAAATTTTGCCACACTTGCACTGTATTTTAGTATATTTGAAAGTACATAACAGACATCTTTAGCTGGAGGGGTATTTTTCACAGTGCTGTTGATAAATTTTGTTATAAAACTAGAGCTGAGTAGTTTGACCTTACTAATTTCCCCTTCAATATAGAAATATAGCTATAACAAACTGGATATCCTTATTTAGTGCATGCTTGTGAATTCTTATCCGTAAAGAATTCAAAATAAAACATGATGTTCTGATTCCAGGCTGCATGTGTATCCACTACATTCAAGTGTGACCTTGGAAGAACAGAGTAATGTATTCCTAACTCCGGTACCTGGCTATAGAAAGGTGAGTGTGTCACAGAAATATGCTAAAATAGTTTGCTAAAAAACACTTAATTAGAATCATTGTCCAGTAAAAATGCATATGGTTTTGTGACTCTTTGGAAGTTTGGCTATTATTTCCTCATTTGGACAATTTGTAATATAATCTCAAGATTTTTTTTTAGTTCAGTTACTTGCATGTAAATTTCAGGAAGGTAGCTATTTTGTATGAAAGTAGCTTCTAGTTAAATTAACAAAGTCAAACAGTGGTGTCTCTGGGATGTTTGCCAATTTCGTCGCTTTAAATTACATTGTAGTTTGATCATTCTGGCTGCTTAGTTATGTTCATTGTATGATGCTCAAAGGCATGGTGGTTATAGGATTGATGCGTGATTAAAATTGTTCAGTTGTGTGATATATTTGTTCTAATTTTGACTGGTTTAGAATGGAAATCCAGTGCCAACCAATTTATCTTGGCAAATGAACAAAATTACTTCATGTTTTAAACTCGTGATCTTCACCACTTAGAAGGACAAAAGCAGTGTAGGAATACCCCCTTCCACTGGTTCATTTCTAAGTTCCACACCATCCTGATTTTGGAACTAGATCACTGTTCCTTTGCTGTCATTGGATCAAAATCCTGGAACTCTCGCTAACAGCACTGTGTTCAAGCAGCACGTGAACTGCAGGGGTCAAGAAGGTAGTCTTCGAGGGCAATTAGGGATGGGCAGTAAGTGCTGACCTAATCAGCAATGCTTACATTCCATGAATGACTATTTTAAAAAATTGTTTTCATTACCTCTGGACCCAATTAATCCCACTTAATCCTGGCCATCCTCTCATCTTTCACTTCTGTAAAATTAAGATCAAGCGAAACTTACTTTACCCTAACTGACACCAAACCCTCTGCACCAATTACCCTGGTGCTCACTGACCAACATTGATTTTAGTTGAGTTATGCCTCAGTTTTAAAATTCTCATCCTTGTTCTCAAGTCCTGTGTCCTTTTCCCTCTATTTGTGATCCCCTCCAAAATATTGGATTGTTCACTTCCGGTCTCATGCCCATTCCTGATTTTAATGGCATCATCATTTGTGGTCCCTTCAGTTACAGGGGCTCTAAGCTCTGGAATTTTCTTCATCTGTGTCTCCCCTTCACCTCCACTCTTTACTCCTCTTCCATCTATTAACCTTATCTTTTTTCCAGGAAGTGTAGGAGCAAAGTGTAGTCTGAGCTAATGTACCAACCGACTCAAGAACCATTTCTTCTCTGCTGTCGTCAGAGTTTTGAATAGATCTACCATATATTAAGTTGATCTTTACACAATAGCTATGACTGTAACACATTCTGCACCCTCTTTTCCTTCTGTACATTCGGTATGCTTTGTATAGCGTGCAAGAAATAGTAGTTTTCACTGTATACTAATACACATGACATTTAAATTTAAAAAAAACCCTATTTTTTTAAGAACCCACTGATACTGTCTTTGCTTGCGATTTTGGGTCCATTGACTTAATATCGCTTTGCATGGCTTGGTAGATTTTAATTGATTGCTTGATCCTGTAAAGGATCTTGAGATATTTTGCTTTATTAAAGGTCTAATAGTACAAGCTTTTGTTGTTTTCATTACAGAATGCTTCTAATATGTATCAAGCCTCTTAGCATGTGGATTTGGAATCTGATGATTATTCTCTCTTCTATATATTGCATTCTGATATGGCACTTTTGCTTTTTATTCCTGGCTATTAATGCCAAAAGATTGGTCTGGAGATTGGCATTCTCATTTGTTTATTTAATATTTTACATTTTCATTTTGTTCTGTCTTCCCTTAAAAATAGATAATTTTGTCCACAAATATCGCTGAGAGCTCTGTCACTGTTTCAGATGTTAAATATGGTAGGCTTTCATTTTTTTTGATTTTTAAAATAGATTTTACTGCTTATAACTAAGGTTGTATTACTTACATGTAGAACTCAAAAAAAATGGTTCTAAATATTTAACGCCAACACTTATGTCACTTGTAATAATACTTGAAGAATGTTTGGAGTACGTTAAACCCAAAGCGTCAAAACCATTGATATCTTCAGTTGCATTAATTGCTGCAGTTTTTTTTATCTAGTTTCATACACAGCCCATATGAATTCAGAATTTGTGGATTATTTATTCTGTTTACTCAAGATGTGTATCCTCCAAGATTGGAAGAAATACAACCTTATGGAAACTATACTTTTCTGTGGTGGAGGAGTGAGGCAATGTTATCTTTGTCCTGTTCAATGCAGGAGATGGTCTCTGGATACTTATACTTGAATCATTCTGAAAGAACTGTTGCATTTATTTTTTCAAATGATGCTGTGGTGTTAGTGAAGTGGCCTGGCAATCTTGCACATTAAAACTTGAGCATAATTTAACTGGTGATTTGTGATTTAAACTCAGGCATGTGGTTTTGTACAGTTTAAGTGGACATTTCAAAATACTGACTGGAGAGTACAAAGAATGCGTGGTTCGTTCACTGCTGTCTTGATGTCTTTGTGCTGAGATGGGCTGAAAAGTCTTAAGTTTCTGGTATATAATAAAGGTGTCAACATAACTTCATTGATAATTCAGAACTTTGAGGCTTATAATCAAAGAGTTCTTGTAGCTCATGACATGCACAGCCAAATTGTCAGATGTATAGCACATAGGGGTATTGGTTACAGCGAGGGAAGACTCAGCATCTACTGATGTTCAGTTGATGTATGATATTTATGATGGTGTGTCTTCCTCCACTTACCACTTTGTGGATTTAAGTGTTAATGATCTATAAACAGAATATATGGTGCTAAATTTGGTTTTGAAAACATCATAATGAGACACATTGCAACTTATTTAGTCATTGAAATACTTTTTACAGACAGTTGTCTTAGATTTGATGTGTAAACTAAGACTTGGCACATCAGCCGCTGGAAACTGATATTTATAGGTGAACATGAGAGCGCAGGCTCTTGGTAAGCTACAGTACTTCCAGTTACGTTCCAGAGAGGCAAGCAGATGTTGTAGATGCTCTGCATCTTCACAACAGGAAATAGTGATTACGAATCTGGTTCTACCACCAGATTGAGTGACCGAAGTAGAACTCTACATTGAGCAGCATCAGTAGAAAGAGGAGCTGTTTGTATTTCAAATCAATTAGCTTTAGCCAGAAGTGAATCAATAGATGATGTTGAATTTAAATGTTATAAAAATGGCATAATTAAATTCAAACATTAATTGAGTTTTCATGTGTACAAAATAAAATAACTATTCCTCCCTTGGATGCAGAGCAGTGGCAAACTCTGAGCAATGAGGAAATAGTAATCTAACTTTCCTTGGTCTTAAAATCAGAAGTAGGGATATTCGCTGATGAAATGTTCAGCACTATTTGTAGTTACACCGATACTGAAACAGTCCATGTTTAAATGCAACAAGATCTAGACAATATTCAGGCTTGGGCTGATAAGTGGCCACTAACATTCATGCTACACAAATGCCAGGCAATGACCATCACCAGTAAGAGACAACCTTAACACTGCCCCTGACATTCCAATGGTGTTACCATCATAAGTCCCCCACTGTCATCTTGGGGTTACCATTGACTGGAAACTCAGCTGGATTTGCCACGTAAATCCTACTGGCTACAAGTGCAGGTCAGAGGCTAGGAATACTGAGATAACTCAGTACCTGACTCCACAAAGCCTGTCCATTTTACAAGGCATAAGTCAGGAGTGTGATGGCACACTCTCTACTTGCCTGGATAGGT
Source organism: Sphyrna mokarran (assembly GCA_024679065.1). NCBI lineage: Eukaryota > Metazoa > Chordata > Chondrichthyes > Carcharhiniformes > Carcharhinidae > Sphyrna > Sphyrna mokarran. Next base: position 32,294,571 of record JAGIQG010000015.1, read on the forward strand.
GTAACAGCAACAACACCCAAGAAGTTTTATCTAGGACAAAGAAGTCTCCTTGTTTGGTACCATCATCCACTCCTTCCACCAGCAATGCTCAGGAGCAGCAGTGTGTACTGTCTACAAGATGCACTGCAAAAATTACCAAAGATGCTTAGGCAGCACCTTCCAAACCCATGACCACTTCCACCTAGAAGGGCAAGAAAGGAATAAGTGGGAGTAAAAAAGGGAACCGTGAGCAGTTGACCTGAAGGATGGCGATGTCATATTTAAGACATCTTCTATCAGAAAAGACAGTAGCTATTGACTAAAATACTGTCTTTGTAGCCAACTTGCACTTCAAAACAACGGGACATGATACCCCTTAATTTTAACACAGCCAGAAAAAACACGTTTCACAGATTTTTGTTATACTGTCCTTTAATTAGACGTTCAGTCTGAAATCAATCCAAAGCAAGTCTTGGTACTCAAAAGGTTTTCTTTTTTTTTCATTTTCAGCCAGGTAACGTCTAACCTGAGAATTGTCATTAACGGTGAGAGCATTACTGCCCCCCCCCCCCTCTAGCATAAGCTAGGTGAATCTTGCAACGTAGCTTTAAATTCTCATGAATTTAGTATTTTCAATCCAAGTGAGAGCTTCCACCTGCACTCCAGCGTACTGAGTGACGAAGACATTTAGTCTTTAGCTGCTTGCTCACATCCAGATACTGTCAGACTAACCTGTCTGTAATATTCAGTGATACTTTAGGAAACCTATAATTTGATATCACAGTGGCTTCCACTGTGCCCTTGCTTGTTCAAAGCTCACCACCATGGCAGTGTGAATCTCAAAGGCCTTGTATCCAGATAGAAAATATTGATTGGCTATTCTTTAGAACCCAACTCGTGGGATAAAATGTGCGCACTTTAAAGTGTAATTGTTTACCATCTGATATTGTTAATGCATTTCTGGGTCTATGGAGACTCGCTCTTTATCTACTGTTAGCTGCTGTCATTGTCTCCAAGTATAAATATCACCCACCTCCTTTAAAGTACAGCAGTTTGGGCTCTCTTCATTTCTAACAATTAAATAGCTAGACTTTGTCCGGCAGACTTCAAAACAGGTTTTTTTTCTTAAGGCACGCTGCAAAAGATTACAAACTTACTTCACAGTAGTAATACTTGCATTCGAGGCAATATAGTGAAGTTTAACTCGATTGGTCCCTGAGATAAGAAAATTGTCCTATGATGACAGGCCCATTAAATCAAGTTTATATTCTCTCGAGTTTGGAAGAATAAGAGATGATCTCAAGAAACAGTCAAAATTCTGAAAGGTAGATAATTATAGGATGTTTCCCCTTGCTGGAGAACGTAGAACATAACACCATCTCAGGATAAGAGGTTGATCATTTAGTGCTGAAATAAAAAATTCCATTATTGAAAGGTTTGTGAATCTTTGGTGTCCTCTGTTTCAGAGGATTGTGGGTGTTCCAGCATTGAATGGTCTCAGGAATCGAGGAATTGGGAAATGTGGAGTTGAAACTAAAGGTTAACTATAATTGAATTGAATGATGCAGTGGGCTTGACAGACCACATTGCTTACTCGTAGTTCTAGTGCTCAAACAATCTGATCATTGAATTGTTCAGCATTACAAACATTTTGTTTCTTCTGTATAGTGATAGATTTCTGTTTAACTCGAAATCTGGTTTGTGATGAAGACACAAACTACCAGAGCCTTCGCTTAAACTGGGCCTCAAAGATGAGTTGTAATCAGAGGAAAGGTAAATAAAAATCTAATTTCTGTTTTATTTAATGTTTTTGGGAAAAATAATACAAATTTCAGTTATCTGTGAGACTTCAGCTTATTTTTCTGGGAGCCCAGGTTTTACTTTTATAGATAATTCGTAGGTAATGAATTTCGTTCAAACACTTGTCATTTTGATATAATTTGTTCATTAATATGTAGTTGGTGTAGACTTCAATGTGTAGTAATTTATGTTTATGTAATCATAATAGATTACATATTTCGGGTAGACTTATCAATACTTTAAATATTTCCACTAAAATTGTTCCAGCATTATTCAAATAAAAGGAAAACAACTTTACGTCTAATTATGTTGGAAGTTAGTCATTATAATGCGGATTGCCATTTGCACTTGGTGAGGTCTCATAGATATCAAAAAATGAGATATGTGACCAGTTAATCTGCTTTAATGGTATTTTAAGGGATTATTGTTTGGGTCATGAGGAGAATGCTCTTGAGACATGTAAATGTAAAAGGTCACACTATCAGGCAGATGGGATGTTCCGTGTTTCTGAAAGATTCATAAATGTAGTAAAGAAATATTAAGAATGGAACTTGTGTGGATACAGCGTATAATTGAGAGATTGTTATTGGAGTGCTATAATGTGCTATTAGATATGGTTAAAAAGAAATTGCATAATTCTAGTTTTTAAGCCAGTTTTTATTGACATCACAAATAGGCCGGGCTGGTCGTGTTTCAAAAGGATACTGTTATCGGTTAGTGACCTATGATTTCTGGACACATTGCATTCCTGATCATGCAGTACCAGAGATGCAGGTAATAGTTTCTTTTCCAAGAAAAAACCTTGTCCTCATTAATGCTTCACTTTCAGATGTGTTTTTGCCTTATTGAGTTGTTAAAACGCTGAATTGTATGAGACATTTAGCGCAAATAATTGAAATTTCAAATGACAGTGGATTGCACATGCAAATTTCTATAATTGTACACTTCTTAGTAAATGCTGTAGAAATCTCTTACAACAAGATATTATTTATATTGTAAGCTACATGTAAAGTCAAAAAAATTGTGTCTTTGTATTTCTTAGCGATGTCCATTAGGCAGTACTGTATTGAAAGTCAAATTACTGGATATGGGAGAACCAAGAGCTTTGTTGGCTTCTGCTTTATCTCCACCCAATTTGAGAGAGATTGAACGCACAGTGCTGCTACTGAAAGAGGCAAGTAGCTACCAGTCCCTGAAAACTGAAGTTTTGTAAATCAGTGCCAAAAATTTGATAGAAAGGATTTGCTTTAATAATGTGTGTAACTTTATCATGCAGAAAGTATTCACTGTGTACTTGCAATATTACCTTAAGTGGCAAAAAACACTAATGGTGGTTTTGTCATTTCATATAAAGGTGGGAGCACTTTCAATTGAAATGAAAGGAGAGGAAAATCCATATGATGGAAATTTAACTTTCTTGGGGAAAGTATTAGCATATTTGCCTGTGGATCTCCATTTAGGAAAACTCGTAGTCATGGGATACGTGTTTGGCTGCTTAGAGGAGTGTCTAATTATCGGTAAGATGTAGAAATACAGATGAAGCATTATTTTGAACAAACTATAAAATAAAGTAAATAAAACTTTGATAAACTTTCTGAAACTCCTAATAAACGGCAACTTTTCCTTTTTAGCTGCTGCATTGTCACTGAAAAACTTTTTTGCAATGCCTTTCAAACAGCACCTTGAAGGATATCGGTAAAGTTGAATTTCTTTTTGGGGGGAGTTGGGGAAGAGAGAAAAGGATGCTAATCTAATAGAATATTCCTCCATCCACATGGCCAAACTTTCTCTGGAGTTCTCTGCTGGCCCTGACCAACTATTTGTATCTTTTTTTCTGATCTCTCCATGTACCCCCTCCAAGGTCACCTTGTCCATGACACCTTGTTTCCTAATGGTTTTCTCTTGTTAGTTACTGCTGCCCTCCTAAAATTTGTCATCATCACTGCTCTCTTTTTAGAAAAAAGCAACTCGTGATTCTCCCATCTTTGCAAACTACTGCCCTATCTCAAGCCTTCCTTCTCTTTCATGCCTGTGAATTTGCAATTGTTTTTCAATCTGCGCCTGTTTTCCCCAGAACTTCATGTTGGAATCCCTGCATTGAAGTTCCTTCCTTGTTGCAATATTGCAGCAGCTTTTATTTAGGTCACAAATGATATCCTCTGCAGATGGGTTAACAACCCCTTCTCGTCCATGACCTGTCAGCAACCTTTTACATGTTTGCTCACATCACCACCAATGTTGTCTACTTGAATGGAACTACACTTGCCAGGTTCCATTCTTGTCTGTCCAATCACAGCCAACAAATTGGGCTTTTCTTCGTGCTCCTGCACTGTTAACTACTTTTGTACCTCAGACTTGACCACTCCATCTGTCTCCCAAATGTTTCTCAACTATATGCTGCCTCCTTGTGACATCATCTAAAAACAGTATCCAGTTTCTATGCTGATGACATTCAGCTGCAACTCAGCATTTCCCCCCCTCCTCAATCCTTTTACTATTTCCAAATTTTCTGATATTGCGTACTAAATAAGCAGGCATTTCTTGCAACTAAGTGTTTGAAGATGAATGCCATTTGTCTTGTGTTTGCCCCCTCCCCTCACCCACCATCACCCTTCTCCCTGCCAATTTAGAGGCTGACCAAGAGTGTTTGCTATCTTGTTGCCTTTTGTCGCCAAAATTAGCGCACACTGCTGGTATGACAAGCTATTTCCACCTCATTGCCCAATCCTGCCTGCATTAACTCATCCATTTCTGAATTCCTCAGCCATGACTTTGTCACATTTGAACTTGACTGTTCCAATACATATCTGCCCAGAATCCCAATTTCTACTGTCCTTAAATTTAAGGTCATCTAAAATGTTGACCATATCCTGACTGCACCAAGTCATGTTCACCTGTTATTCCTTTGCTTGCTGATCTACATTTGCTTTTGGTTAAAACAAAGTCTAGATTTTAAAATTCTCATCTGTTTTCTAATTCCTTAGTGGTCTTCCTCTTCCCTAACTCATCTCATCCAGCCTCACAGTCCCCTGATATATCTGGACTTTTCCAGTTCTGGCTTCTTGCACATCCCTGATTTTAATTGCTGCCATGATGTAGAGATGCCAGCGTTGGACTGGGGTAAACACAGTAAGAAGTCTGACAACACCAGGTTTAAATCCAACCGATTTATTTGATAGTAAACTCACTAGTTTTCAACCCTATGATCTTCGTCAGGTAAATGATGATGGGGTCGAAAACTAGTGAGTTATTATCAAATAAATAGGTTTTAAATCCAACCAATGTTGTCAGACTTCTTACTATGTTTAATTGCTGCACCATTGATGCCTGCAACTTCCAAGATTGTGTTCTGTAATTCTCTCAAGATGCTCCAATAAAACTCTTAAAGTTTGTGTAGGATGCATTAAGTTGCAGTCTGTTTCGTTATCAGCTTCTGACTGCATTTCAGTCCCACTGTCCTGATTTTCAGCTATCTGGTGTCGAGGGGAGCAGGCAGATCAGAAGACCTCCTTGCGAGACTGCTCTGTTGTCTGGCATTGGAAAATCCAAGGGAGAGTTTTTGAGCTGATTGATTACCTGTCTTCCTTGGCTCCACGTTGCCTACACTGTCCCTGGACAGTGGGTATGCAGTGTCACTGGTATGTTTCAGGCCTTCTGTGAGTAGGGGATTGGATGTGCATCACTCTGGGAATGCCAATTTCATTTGATAACTTGCTTTAAAGCTTGAGGTTTTTGGTCAGTTTTGTTTTTGTGGTATCCTGTTTGGAAGGAGCATTTAGTTCCTCATTATTTGCAACTTTCTGAATGGATCAAAAGAAGTTTTAAAAATATTAGCTGTTTGAGCACAGTTTTGGCTATCTAGCTACCCTGATTTCTTCTCAGTGTCAAACTTTGTTCATGCTCCCCTGAAGTGCCTTGGAGATTCTAGAATGTGAAAAGGTATTTTATAATGACACGTTGTGGTTAATGGAAAGATCACTAAAAAGGAAAATTTGAATGCAGCTGCAATGGATGAATTGGTAGCACAGACTTGTGGGACATAGATTTGCAATAATAGTTACCCACTACATAGCTACTGCCTAATGCTAGTTGGAAGTTGAGAGAGATAGGAAAACACTAATAATTAAAAACTCTGTAGAAACCAAGAACAATGTCATTGCACCCTAGATTTAATGATAAGGAGATGATTTTTTTTTTCCCATGTTCAAAAATGTTATGGCCAAATGAAGTTTTCTTTGTTTTTGTGCTTATCTAAAGCAGAAATGCGAAGTAATGAATATTTTAAATTCTGGCTTTCCCATTCCATGGTAATACATGGAAGGTACATGTAGGTACCTGGTGCATGTACATACCTGGTGCATGTAGGTACCCATGATGTAGGTAGGAAAAGGGATGGGGATATAAAGCAGGAATTCAGAGTTAGGGTGGAAACTTAGGGCTAAAACTAACAGAGTGGTTATCTCTGGTTTGTTACCTGTGCCGTGGGATAGCATAGAAAAGAATAGGGAGAGAGAACATTTGAACTCGTGGCTAAAGGGATGGTGCAGGAGGGAAGGGTTCAGGTATTTGGACAATTGGGGCTCATTCTGGGGAAGGTGGGACCTCTACAAGAGGGATGGTCTGCACCTGAACCGGAGAGGTACCAATATCTTGGGGGGTAAATTTACCAGTGCTATTTGGGGGGGTTTAAACTGATTCGGGGGGGGGATGGGAACCTGAATTGTTGTGCCAGTTTACAGGAGGATGTGAATAGGGAGGTCACGGATAAGGTTTCTAGGTCGCAGCAGTATAGTGGCAAACGGGAGGGCGGTTTGAAATGTGTATACTTTAATGCGAGGAGCATACGCAATAAGGTGGATGAACTTGCAGCCTGGATTGGTGCTTGGGACTTTGATGTTATGGCCATTTCAGAGCCATGGATAGAGCAGGGGCAGGAATGGTTGTTGCAGGTTCCGGGGTTCAGATGTTTCAGTCAGAGCAGAGGTGGTGGTAGAAGAGGGGGAGGAGTGGCATTGTTAGTTAAGGACAGCATTACGGTGACAGAAAAGACGTTTGATGTGGACTTGTCTGCTGAGGTAGTGTGGGCTGAGATTAGAAACAAGAAAGGAGAGGTCACACTGTTAGGAGTTTTTTTATAGGCCTCCAAAGAAGTAGAGGAAGGGATTGCAAAGTTGATCCTGGATAGGTGTGAAAGTAACAGGGTAGTTGTAATGGGGGACTTTAACTTTTCTAATATCGATTGGAAAAGCTATAGTTCAAGTATGTTAGAGGGGTCAGTTTTTGTTCAATGTGTGCAGGAAGTTTCATGACTCAATATGTAGATAGGCCAACAAGAGGCGAGGCTATATTGGATTTGGTACTGGGCAATGAACCAGACCAGGTGTTAGACTTGGAGGTGGGTGAGCACTTTGGTGATAGTGACCACAATTCGGTTACGTTTACCTTAGTGATGGAAAGGGATGGGCACGTACCAAATAACAGTAGTTATAGCTGGGGGAAAGGTAATTATGAGGCTATTAAGAGAGATTTAGGATGCATAGGGTGGAGCAGGAAATTGCAGGGGCTGGGGACATCTGAAATGTGGAGCATATTTAAGGAACAGCTTCTGCATGTCCTTAATGAATATGTACCTGCCAGGCAGAGAGGAAGTGGTCGAGTGAGGGAACCATGGTGTACTAGGGAAGTTGAATCTCTGGTGAAGAGGAAGAAGGAGGCTTATATAATGATGAGATGTGAAGGCTCAGTTAGGGCAATAGAGAGCTATAAATCAGCCAGGAAGGAGGTAAAGAGGGAGTTGAGAAGAGCTAGAAGAGGACACGAGAAGACTTTGGCGGATGGGATTAAGGAGAATCCTAAAGCTTTTTACAGGTATATAAATAATAAAAGATTGGTTAGGGCAAGATTAGGGCCAGTCAGAGATAGCAGTGGGAAGTTGTGCGTGGAGCCTGGGGAGATAGGAGAGACACTGAGTATTTTTCGTCAGTATTCACGCAGGAGAAAGACAATGTTGTCGGGGAGAATACTGCGATACTAGGTTGTAGACTGGGCAGGATTGAGGTTCATAAGGAGGAGGTGTTAGCGAATCTCGAGGGTATGAAAATTGATAAGTCCCCTGGGCCAGATGGGATTTACCATAGGATTCTCTGGGAGGCTAGAGAGGAGATTGCAGAGCCTTTGGCTTTGATCTTCATATCGTCGTTAGCTACAGGTATAGTGCCGGAAGACTGGAGGATGGCAAATGTTGTCCCTTTGTTTAAAAAGGGGAGTAGGGACCATCCTGGAAATTATAGACCGGTGAGCCTGACTTCTGTTGTGGGCAAAGTCTTGGAAAGAATTATAAGGGATAGGATTTATAAGCATCTAGAGAGAAATAAATTGATTAGGGATAGTCAGCACGGTTTTGTGAAAGGTAGGTCGTGCCTCACAAACCTTATTGAGTTTTTTGAGGAGGTGACCAAAGAGGTAGATAAGGGTAAGGCAGTTGATGTAGTGTATATGGATTTTAGCAAAGCGTTTGATAAAGTTCCCCATGGGAGGCTACTGCAGAAAGTGCAGATGCATGGGATTGAAGGTGATTTAGCAGTTTGGATTAGGAATTGGCTAGCTGATAGAAGACAGAGGGTGGTGGTTGATGGAAAATATTCAACCTGGAGTGCAGTTACAAGTGGTGTACCTCAAGGATCTGTTTTGGGGCCACTGCTGTTTGTCATTTTTATAAATGACCGAGATGAGGGTGTAGAGGGTTGGATTAGTAAATTTGCTGACGATACCAAAGTGGGGGGGGAGTTGTAGACAGCGAGGATGGATGTTACAGTTTGCAGAGGGACATAGGTTGCAGAGCTGGGCCGTGAGGTGGCAAATGGAATTCAATACGGATAAATGTGAGGTGATTCACTTTGGTAGGAATAACAGGCATATGAAATATAGGGTTAATGGAAGGACCCTTAATAGCGTTATCGAGCAGAGGGATCTTGGGGTACAAGTACATAGCTCTTTGAAAGTTGGCACCCAGGTTGATAAAATTGTTAAGAAAGCGTGTTAGCTTTTATTGGCAGAGGGATTGAATTTAGGAGCCGTGAGGTTATGTTACAACTGTACAAAACTCTGGTGCGGCCGCACTTGGAGTATTGCGTACAGTTCTGGTCGCCGCATTATAAGAAAGATGCGGAAGCATTGGAAAGGGTGCAGAGCAGGTTTACCAGGATGTTGCCTGGTATGGTGGGAAGGCCTTATGAGGAAAGGCTGAGGGATCTGAGGTTATTTTCATTAGAGAGAAGAAGGTTACGCGGTGACCTAATTGAGGCGTATAAGATGATCAAAGGACTGGATAGGGTGGATAGTGAGAGCCTTTTTCCTCGGATGGTGATGACCAACACGAGGGCACATAACTTTAAATTAAGAGGTGGTAGTTATAGGACGGATGTCAGAGGCAGGTTCTTCACACACAGGGTGGTGAGGGCGTGGAATGCCCTGTCTGCAGCAGTTGTGGACTCGCCTACTTTGGGGGCATTAAAATGTTCGGTGGATAGGCATATGGATGATATTGGAATAGTTTAGGTTAGAGGGTCCACTGGCCGGCGCAACATCGAGGGCCGAAGGGCCTGTACTGCACTGTAATGTTCTATGTTCTACATGGTTATAAGATAGAACTTCTCCACCTCAACTGGAACAATATACTTCAACTTGAGTAAGAAGGCCTTTTTGAACCCTACTGTTATCTGTGACTGAGTTGGTAGTATTCTCGCTCTTAAGTCAGAAAGTTGTGGATTTATGTTTCATTGCAGACTTGAGCAGAAGGATTAAAGTTTACAGTATAGTACTGAGAATGTATTCTTAATGTTGGAGGTGCCATTTCTTAAATGAAATGTTAAACTAAGACCTCTTAAGATAGGGGTTAATGTTTCCATCGCATTATTTTGAAGAGTGGCATGGTAGTTATCCCTGATACCCTGGCCAGTATTTCTCACTATCTACTCTGAATCAGTCAAGGCCTTGAGGGCTTCCATCAAACCTTTCTCACCCTTCTCTAAGATGAAGCCCCAGCTTTGTCAATCTATTCACTTAAACTGAACTCCTTATCTGACGCCAAGTTTTGTAAATTGTTTCTGTACTCTCTAGCTCTTTGACGTCCTTCCTAAGGTGTGATCGGAATTGGTTACACTACTCGGTTGAATATTTTACAAAGCTCATCACAGCTTATTTTTTATACTTTATTTTCAAGTCCGGGATCCAATATGTCTTATTAACCACTTCTTTAGCCTGCCCTACTACCTTGAATAATCAGTGCAGATGTATCCCCCGATCTCTGTGGTTCTACATCCCTTTAGAATTGTATATTTTTTTTTCTTGTTACCTTTCCTTATTCTTTCTACCAGATTACACGTTTCCACTTTGGATTTTGTCTGCCACACGATCTGCATTCCTTTAATCTTCTTGCAGTTTACTACTATACTATTCACAATACTTTTAAATTATTTGTCATTTATAAATTCAGTCCTGCACAGCTCATTAATATATATCAAACAAAAAGTTTTGGTTCTACTATTTGCCTCTAGGGAACTTCCCTATATACTTGCCTCTGGTCTGAAAAAACAACGATTTGCTACCCATGTTTCCTGTTACTTAACCAGCATTATAGCCATGTAACCATGCTGCTGGTGTCCCTTTTATTCCATGGACTTTAATTTTGCTGAGAAGCTATTGTGTTGCATTTTATTATAAGCCTTTTAGAAGTCCATGTACACCTCATTGCCTGCTTTGTTACTTCAGTGAGAAGCTCAATCAAGTTACCTGCAGTGATAATTTTTTTGTGTTTTTAATGATTGCTATTGATCGATTCTGCGAAGTTATGTTCGGTCCAAGCAATCCATTATATTGTTTTGTGGGAAAAGTTTAATTTCAAGTCCAGGCTTTTGAGGAAGTTTGAAGCCTTCAAATAAAATTTTAATATCATTAAACAACACAAAATACAGTTTAATGCATAAAGCTGATTGCTGAGTGGAATGTTTTTCATTTTGGTTGGTGACGGAGAAATTAATTAAGCATTTTGTGAATCAATGTACTATACATTGCCATTTTCCAGAACAAACATGGACCTCAGAAGTTACAGTTGATAGAATTTCAATGTATGTAAATCTGGAATGTGAATGTCTTAGATAAGTGGATTTTAATGTTTAAACTATAATTTGTGTATATGCAGGAATAAAATGGAGTTTTCAGATGAAACATTAAGTGACTGTATAGCACTTGTGAATGCATTCAAGGTAACAAAATAAACACTTGAAAAATTGTATGTTTGCAAACTTGCAATGTTTGTTAGATAGTCATGTCAAAAGACAAACTCTGACTTCACTGCTTTTGTTTTTATTCACATATGCTTTCAAGGGCCAATAAATCCCTTAAAATCTACACTTGGGGTATTTTATAGTAACTTCTTTGCAGTGTTAATGTAAGCCTATTCATGACACGATAAATAAACTAAACTTCATAATATCCCATTCAGTGTATGAGTACAATCAAATTAAGCAAAATGTTCCATAGAAAGTTCGGAATTTAATTTTGGTACTCTTCTAACTTGATGTATATCATAATACTAAGAAAATTCCATCTTCAACACTCTAGCTTGTGATGATTTGTCTCTCTTCAGTGAAGTGCAGGGTGGGGAATAGATTCTACTCTCATGATATTCCCTTGGGTAGGGAGAACAAAGTTGGTTTGAGCTCACACATCTGATTGGTATTCAGTTTTCCGATTGAAATTGCACATACTTGGCTTAAAAAAAAGTATATTTTTGGTTTTGTTAATTATTTCATCTTCTGAAGTTGGTAAGCTTTTTCAAGATTCATAATTAAATAATAACGAATTGATGATGTAGCTGCCTGCTCAACCTTGTCACTCCTCTGTGGCCTTAATCACGGAAAAATTAATTCCATGCACATATCTTCTCTGTTTTAAGCATTTTGAGATTGAGGTGCAAATGATTTGTGAACATTCATGTGAATTTTTCTTCATAGGCTTGGCGTGCTTGCAGGGAACAAGGACAACTGAGATTTCCAAGGGTTAGTGCATGTTTCAGTCTTTATTTTTTAAAAACACCAGCCATGTAGTTAACAACTATTTATCATGTATTTTCATTGAAGTATCTGTTTTCTTATCAGCTTAGAAATAAAGCATACAAGTTCAGATGTATTCTGAGATCACTGATATTCATTGGATTAATTGATCATTGCAATGGACATTTCAAAAGCTAAGTTATTTTTGATCAGGATGGTTTTTTAAAGTAGCTTGAACTAGGTTGGCACAATCTTTTTTTATTCAGGTGTTTAATCAAATGCAAACTAGTGTAAAGCTGCAGATAATTGTGATATTCAGTCACCATTTTGGGCATTTCAAGCAATGATTAATCTCCTCTTGACCTTCAATGTATTGCTATGATCCAATTATCCCACCATCAACAGAGCATGACCAAAATACCAAAATTGATGTTTAGATAAGATTTATCTCCTGAGATCTGAAATCCCTGTGCAAAGCTGAAGTTGTAGCTATGATAAAAGTCAAAAATCTCAATACTGTCAAGGCAGAGTATTTCATTGGTACTTCTGTTAATGGACAAGTGACCATTCCTTCACCTCCAGCAAACTTTGCATCATGTTTCATTAACGTGATGCACTGCAGCAATCCACCAGGCTTTCAACAACTGTTCAACCAGCCCTGTGATCTCTATCGCTGAGAGAAAAGGAAGTAAGACAGTGGGAATACAGTCTGCACCAGTCCCTCTAAGTACAAGTCATCCTGATTTGAATGTCCTTAATCTTTACTCGATCAAAATTCCGTAATTTCCGACCTAACATTATAACAGAAGCATCATCAGCATATGGACTGCTGTGCTTAAGGAGAAGTTCTGAAACCAGGATTTTCACTATTGTAAGCTGAACAAATCAAAGGCAATGTATTTGTTGTCTGTCTGTTTTTCACTTAGTTGAAGGTGAATTGATTAGAAAAGTGTAATGGAAAGCATATGGAGATTGCAGTGATATCAAATTTAAAAAAAAAATAGTAGTTGTAAGCATACTAAGGATATGTGAGAAATTGCCTGCAATTACAATAATTTTATCACCAATATTCTGTTTGAACGTACATTGAAAAGTCAGGAATTAGGCAGTTAGTGGCTACTGTAGATAATAGGTGGGGTGATTGTCCCTTTGAGGGCAACACAGGCCATGTGACCCATGGCTATATTGCCCTTAAAAGAACAATCGCACCTGGGCTGTGTTACCCTTAAAGGAGCAATAATGAGGTTGGGTTATGGGGAAAAAGCAGAAGAATGAAGATGAGAAAAATATCAGCTATGCTTGAATGGTGGAGCAAACTCAATGGGCTGAGTGGATTAATTCTTCTGCTATGTCTTATAGCAATCACCACAGTAAGTTAAATGAGCTTCTGCAATCAAACAGTTTACATTAACTTAATTGAAAATTGGATTCTTTCAAATCCATAATTGTTGTGGCTGTGTTAATTTCTTGGGCTGCATTTACATGGAGTCACTGAAGCTTCATGAAACCAGGATGACTCCATGATATTCCTCAATCTCTCTCAAAATAATCTCAAAAGCATTATAAAATTACTTGAATTTAATAGGATCTTCCAACTTTGAGGCCCCATAAAACAGATGCAGTCCATACAAACGTGGCCCTATTAACCTGATTTACAGCATCTGATATTATTGACTCATAATTCCATGTATTGAAGTTTAATATTTAAGTTTTGACTTTACAAATTCGTGTATCATGCACATATTTGACTTTTGACATTGTTGTGACACAGGCTGAGTTGGAATGGGGAAAATCAAATTATATCCAGATAAAACGAATAAAAGAGGTAAGTTGATTGTTGTGGATTATTAAATTGCAACAAGCACATCATTAAGATACGATGATTTACTAATTCTCTGGTAGCTGTTGTGTTCCATTCTAAGAACCAGAGTTCTTGTTTCCAATATCAGAGTTATTCACCACTCTGTTCAGTTTTGTTTTCTGAAATCAGTGAAGAGATATGAAATATATTTCTTTGTTAGGAGAACAAAGTAGCAGAACTAGCACTGAAGTATATTTAATCACCTTGCCTGTGAGCCAGTTCTTTCTGCAAGTTTGATATTGTGGTGTTGGGTGGAAATCTAATTATAGAAATTAGAAAGATGAAAAGGCATTTGTCTTTGTGTGTATTTTTCTGAAGAAGAGGAGGTGAATTATTTTAACATGAATGAAAATATCATAACCCAGAGAATAAGTATCTTTGCTAAGGAAGACAAAGCACTTGAACACAACAATACCCTTAAACTTATAAAGGCCAGAATATTATAGGATGGGTACAGTATAGAAGGAAGCTATTTGGTTTTCTTGAGCGATTTGTCTAGTCCCATTCCCCTGCTTTTTCCTGGTAACCCTACAATTGTTTTCTCTTCACAGAATTATCCAATTCTTTAAAAAAATCACTTGATTGAATCTGCTTCCATCATTTTACTCTCAGACGGTGCATTTCAGATTCTAACTGTTCTGTTTTTAAAAAAAAAAAATTTCCAAAAGTAGCCTTCCTCCTTTTGACAGTCAGCTTAAATCATTGTTGCCTTGCTCTCGACCCTTCGACCAGTGAGAACAATTTCTCTCTATCTATTTTGTTCAGACAATTTGTGATTTTGAATACCTCTATCAACTCTCTTATGTGTGTGAAGTTCCTGACTCTTGAATCCATTCCCATGAATCTCTTCACGCTCGATAATCCCTTCACATTAATCCAACATTGTGGTGCCCAGAATTGGGACACTCCTCCAATTGAGGTGAATCACTGTTTTGCAATGTTTCATAATTTCCTTACTTTTGTACTTTGTCCCTACTTATAAAGCCAGCTTCTTGTATTCATTACAAATCACTTTTTTCGACTGCTCTGCTAAAATAAATGATTTGTGTAATAGACCTCAAGATCTCTTTGCTCCTTCACTTGCTTTGGAATTGTTTTTTTGTTATGTTGGCTCTTCATCTTATTAAAATGAATCAATTTGCTCTTCTATGCATTACATTTCATTTACCATGTCCATCTGCCTGTTCCTCTAATCTGTCTATGTCTTAAATTTAATCATTATCCTCTTCAGAGTTAACAATATTCTCATTTTTCCTGTCATCTGCAAATATTGAAATTGTGCTCCAAAGTGGAAGTGAAAAAAGAAATGAGAGAAAAAGGAGAGCACATCCAAAGAGATTGGCAACCAACATAAAAGGGAATCCAGAATTCTTGTCCAGCAATATAAAAAATGAAAATGTGGTAAACTTTCCTAAGAAAATAAAGTGTATGAAAACCTGTGACATCATTCAGAATGTTGCCATGTACTTTGGGAATTGATGAGATTTGTGGGTTTAAAGGAAAAAAAAATAACAGGGCTAAATACTCCCTTGTATCTTTGGAGCATGAATTCCTGGAACATTAATTTTTTTGATTCATTTTAGGTTGCACAGTTGTATGAGGAGCTGAAGGAACGTGTCCAGTGTTTCAATATGTATATCGATCACCTGCATGGATGCACAGATGAAGAGTATATGCACAAGCAGAGATTCATTCTGCAGGTATTGCTTTATTCTGCCATTGCTTCTTTGTTTGTATTTTTCCCAGTTTAATACTGTACCTAAATCTTGACTGTAGTTTATATTGCAAAATGTACAGCCTGATACGGTGTGTATGCCTATTATAGGTGTCCTATCACTGATCTGTAACAAATAGCTAGAAACTCTGCCCCTTAATAAAGTAAATTCAAAGTTCCTACTTAGTCCAGGTTCTAGCACGACAGGTATGGAAGATGGTCAAGGAACTTCAATTGTCTTACGTTTTAATGTATATGTGGTCTTTCGTATCTGTTTTAGTATACAATATTTAAATTGATACTTGCCCAAGTGAGCTGGGAATGATTTAAAAAGAGAGTGAACTGCATTTTGTACTGTCTTTATATTGCAGTGTCATTTTTCCACAGGTTGTTCTGGCTGGAGCTTTTTACCCCAATTATTTTACATTTGGTCCTGTTTCTGAAGAAATTGCTGTGAAAGAGCTGGCTGGAAAAGATTACAGAACTACAGTTATGGTAAGTTTGGAAAAATGTGTTTGTACTTTATGAACATTTTTAATAGTAACTCTGGTATAATTTCTAGAAAGTACTGAGAAAGTTGTATTTGTAAATTTATAAATGTTGTAAACATGGGGAGGATACTCAAGTATCCATGTGGGTGGAAGTAAGAAATACACTCGTGGGAATAGGCCGTAGCCCTCTAACAATAGCTATACTGTAGGATGGAGATTACATGCTTTCATTATCAGGTGATAATGAAGGTATGTAAAAAGGCGGTGCATTAATCATTAGTCATATGGATTAGGAAAATCAAATTGTCAGAAGTAACCATGAAGAAGAATTCATAGGGTAGTTGGGACAATTTCCTAGAACAATATGTTGTGGATCCAGCCAGGGATCAGACTATTGAGGATCTGATGATATGTAAGAGAGCAGTTTTAATAAGCAGTCTGAGCAAAAGATCCTCTGGGAAGCAGTGACCTTGATCCGGAGATGCCATGATGTGGAAAGCAGTGACCATAACACAAAATCAAGCATTCAGTTTGAGTATGAGAAACTTGGCTTGTGCTGAACTTTAAGGCTATTTACAAAGGGCAAAGTTGTTTGGAATGGACTGGGAAACTATCAGTCCCACAAATTCCAGGATTTTGACCCACGACTGTGAAGGAACAGCAATATGTTTCCAAGACAGGGTGATGAGTGGTTTGGACGGGCACTTCCAGGAGCTGATGTTCCCATGTATTTGTTTCCCTTGTCTTTTTAGATAGAAGTGGCATGGGCTAATGGTTAAATGTTTAATCAAAAAACTAAGTTTTACAGAATGCCTTAAATGGGAAGGAAATTTAGGGACATGGTAAGGTTTAAGGATGGAATTTCAGAATTTAGATCTTCAATAGTTGAATGTGTGGCCACCACTTGAGGAGCAATTAAAACAGTAGGCTAGAAGTAGGTGAGCACAGATAACTCAATGTTATAAATTTCCAAAGATGGGGATGGGTGAAGCCAGGCAATGAATGGATTTGAAAGTAGGCATGAGAATTTTGAAATGGAGGTGTTGATTTTTTTCACACACCTATTCACTTTTTAAAAACTGTGATCACCTTACACAATGTAGTCTGACTCCTTTTTCCAACTTTAAAACTGCAAAATTCTTCATTTCTGTCTGTCCTTTCTCTGAAAATTTTTAGATTTTTCAAAACCTAATTTGAAATAATTGCACTTTCTTGATTGGCTATATTTTTACCTGTTTACAAAGTAGTGTGCTGTTAAATGTGCTACTTCCTTTGCCTCCTGGATAAGATAGATGAGGCTTCTTCCCTAGTTTTGAGTTAATTGATTTCTACAGGGCTATGATTGGCTGCTGCAATAGATCATTTCTGCCAGATTAGGGAGTGGTAAACTCTCTGGGCTGCCTATTTTTTATCGTTAGCTTGTAATAATGAAACATTCCAAATCCCACTTCTTATAAAGGGAAATTAGTAAATGTTTGTGTTTACCCCGGTTAAGATTTAAACATTCACTACATTCTACATTAAGCACCACAGCAACTTATTAGCAGTTTTGTTTTTTGAAACTAAATTTTGATGTCCTTGTGCTATAGGTAAGGAATATCTCACCATATGGATTCCTGTACTACCAACAGCTGCTGTCCCTGTTCAGACAGTGTGGTCAGGTTGGAGCTATTTCATTTGATGGTTCAAAGTAAGTTGCATTTGGTCTGCCAGTAACTCCCTTAGTATGTGTTATATGAACTTCATCTCAATTCGTTAATTGTTTCTAAGTTTCATTGACATCATTACAATGTTTAGATTGTTTCTTCGTCTATCCAAAATCCTCTGAACGGTAAAAAATTTATGTTACACCAAGAAAGTAAATGTTTAGATTCTGGAAGGACTGCAGATGAAGAATAAGTGGAGAGAGACTGCTGAGGTGCAAGATAATATTTATAATTACACTATTAATTTCACTAAGATTTATGGTTGTTATTTATTGTTTGTATTGGTGCTGTGGCAATGGAGAAGTTCCTCTCCCGTTTAACTAATATGCCATTAACTTATCCTTGGATGAAAACAGCAGCAATGATTTTTTTTCGTCCTTCAGAATGTTGGATTGAGGAAAAAAATTGAGATGTTTGTTGTAATTTTGAATGAAGTCTTAATGGAATTGCTATTCAGATTGTCTAATCCAAATGTACTTACTACTCCTGTTTTGATGTCTCCAGACATTTTCTGGTTCCTTAACCAGAATTGTCCCACTAATGCTAAGAAATGTTGAAATTAGCATTGTGTTGATAATTTGGCAGCGTGGATGCCCTGGCAGGGAGTTATTCTGGAAACATGCCATCAACATGAGGGTAAAAGATTTTAATCAGCAATGTGGAGCTGTCTTAGCACAGGAGCTCAGCAAAGCAAAATCCTTGTTCATCTCCTGAGTTTAATGCTGAGGCGTCTGAGGAACTGGGCACTTCAACCTTGACATTTATGGGACTGTTTAAAAATGTACTGCAAAACTAGATGTAAATGCCTTTCAAAGGAGAAGACTGAGATCCTCAAATTTATTGGGGGGAAAAAAATAGCATAACACAAAATAGTTATTTACTGAGGAGCTATTTCTTCTGACAACTTGATATTTTCAATGCATGATCAACCAATCTGCATTGGAATCCTAAAAAGCACTAAAGACAAGTTCTTTTGCTTTAGAACCCATTTTATCAAAACTATCAAAGTTGAAGTTTTCATATAATTTGTATAGTTCGCTCAGATCACAATGGCATATCAAAAGACCTAAAGGGATAGATATATTCTGACAGTCTTCAGATATTTTTATAGTATCTCTGATCTTTTCGCTATTGAATGAAGTTTTTCTTTTTCTTTCTGAAGACAAAATGAGGATAGTTTTACACACTGGATACCCTCTGCAATTTGTCTGATTTGCATTTTGAATAGCATATACTAAAGATCAGAGATTCACAGGAGTTAGAATCATAGAACCCCTACAGTGCAGAAGAATGCCATTCAGGCCATTGAGCCTGCAATGACAACAGTCCTGCCAGGTCCTATCCTCTTAACAACACCTATTTACGCTGCTAATTCCCGGTAGTAAGGGACATTTAATTTAGCATGGTCAATAAACCTAACTTGTAATTTTTGGAGTGTGGGAAGAAATAGGTATACCCAGAAAAAACCCACACAGACATTGGGAGAGTGTGCAAACTGTACACAGTCACCCAAGGCTGAACTGAACACAGGTCCCTGGTGCTGTGAGGCAGCAGTGCTAACCACTGTGTGATACACATCATCCTTGATGTTTGTTTAGAAGCAATAAAAGCTTATTTAATGATTTTAGTGTCTGTGAGAAGAATATAGTAGGCAGGAATCCAGAGCTGTTTTTGAAAAACTTGGAAGATTTGACTCAAAGATCAAGCTAGTCTGGTTGCAGGAATATGTATTTGGATGCAGAGCAACAGATGAACTGTGATTGTAAAATTTATGCAATGTATTTGAATTAGTCATTAGGAACATGTAATATTGATACAACTACAGTTGACTTTGTATATAACATATACAGAGATATATATAATGTGATGAGGAAATAATTGACTACGGCATTCCAAAGTAAATATCTTTATTTCTTGAGCTGGTGGCAATGATCAAGCTGTTTAAGCAAGGCCTGCATTGGGAGGATGCTTTTGGATTAGCTTGAATTGTTGTGACTTTCCAAACAAAGGGCAGAATCATTAAATTATTTTTGGAAATTTTTATTTGTCAGTTTCAGTTCCTACTCTGGCATTCAAAAAAAGGTTGTTCTTTTCAATAATAGGTGTTTTATTGAATTTGTGCAAAATCCAATAAAAAGAGCAGAGATCCATCCTGCTGTGTACATGGCACTGAAAATGGCCCAGCAACGTATTCCCTTGCAGTTAAAAGTTCATCCTGTGGAGGAAATTGAAGCATTGATTCAAGGACAACCTAATGCAAGCTTACGAAGCCCTAGGTAATATCTTATTTTGGTGGTATGATAATAAAGTACTTTTCCATCACAAGTTTTGCAAATTGAAATAGTGGGGAATTAATACAGTTGGACTAGACGATAAATTTGCTGGAAATTCAGACATTTTGCTTGATCAGAAGATGAAGCTCTGTTATTCCAACATTGTTGGTCCCTTTTAGATCACAATATAGAGCTATGTGAAAAAATTGCGGAGTATTTTCTAATTATACCATTTTTTTTGGGAAAGCTAATTGTGTTAAAATGTTTGATTGGGAAATGAGATAGCAGTACCACAGAGCAAGGTAGACTATTTTGGCATTGCTGCAGATAAAATGGAAGACATCTTGTTTTTGCAGTAGCTGCATTGATATATAATGGCAGAAACCATGATAGGATCACTGCGAATGCTACGTTTTTAAGAAGCTCTTCAGAGCTGATTAGACTGCTATTAGGCAGGAAAGGATGGGCAGGCCACAGCCAAGGTAAATGAAGGAGAGATATCAGTGGAGTAAAATATGACTACAACCATGACAGATTTATGAAAATTCTCATTTAATTTTTTTTCTGGACACTTTACATACTGAAAAGGTGTCACTCAAAATCCATGACAGCAAGAAGTAATATTTATGGATAGCATTAGCCATTCAGAAGATTTTTGATTGCTTTTTGCAAAAAAGAGGATGATCTTAGAGTCAGGGAACACTAACTCTGTCTGAAAGTTTTCATAACTAGATGAGTTTACTAACTTGGTGTGTATTGCATGCATATAGTCTATATGTAATTTTTTTGGGATGTGGGAATCCACTGGCAAGTGTGATATTTATTGTTTGTTTATTTGACTTTGAGAAGGTGGTGGTTGGCCATCTCCAAATGCTGGTAGTGTATTTCAACTCTTCCTGGTTTACTAGGATACCTGAATGCAATTAGGAATAGCAGGTTTATTTGGAAGAACAGTGACTTAATACAGTCTATGTGACAATCTTGGCATATTTCAGCACTACGTTTATCATTGTTCTGGAATGTGGGTGCCAAAGAGTTTCACTATTTATTCTCAATGCTTCTTGAGCATTGAGAGCCAATCACAATGTAACCGGTTTTCTCATTGATGCAGATTTTGTGTAGGCTATCAAAATTGGACTGTTCAACTGATGCCTGAGGAAAAGTCAAAAGGTCCTTTGGAATTGCCTTGTAATCCTGTTCCACGTTTTTTCACCATGAATGTCACTCAGGTAATGAAAAAAATCTGAACTTGAGAGAAATATTTGAGGCAAAGATCATTACTTCTATACAGGGAAAAATTGAAGAATAAATATTTGAAGCAGGTGAAGATGCAAGGCTATAGGAAAAGTTTTTGGGGCAATTAAGATTAGTTTTGGATTGCTCTAGCAAGGATCTAACAGAGCACAGAAGGCAATTCAGCTTATTTAGTGTATCAGTGTTTACGGTTCTATCTTACAAAGGTGTAGTGTGATTAGAGTCCAGATTTTATTTACAATAGTGCAGAAAATTTGGTATTGCTGTTTGAAAGATGAATATTGCCAAGCATTTTATCAACTAGTGCAAAGTGAAAATCCTGTTTCAACTTGAAATTGTTAAGCTTGAATATAATGTACTCAACATACTTAGTAATTATAATTTCAACTGCAGTGCTTGATTAGATATCAGCTGCCTAATAATGTCATTTATTAACATGAATGAATTGATTACTTTTTTTCATTTCCAACTTCAGGTTGTTGAAGTTGGACACTTTTGGGGTTACAGAACAGATGGAAAAAGCTTGCACACTTTAAGCAAATTGATGACTGAAATTAATCAACTAAAGTTGACGTCACTGATGGTGGAGCCATGTCCTGCTTTTTGTCTTGCACCATTCACAGACTGTAGTGAAACCCATTATTACAGAGCTAAAGTCTTGCAAGTTTCTGGTGATTCTGCTGAAGT
Organism: Sphyrna mokarran; assembly: GCA_024679065.1. NCBI lineage: Eukaryota > Metazoa > Chordata > Chondrichthyes > Carcharhiniformes > Carcharhinidae > Sphyrna > Sphyrna mokarran. The sequence goes on from JAGIQG010000015.1 coordinate 32,316,388, forward strand.
AAGAGTTTAATTTTTTTAAATCAATTTATTTTTTGCCCTTGCTCATGCAATGTTGATTTAATAGGATCAGTTTTGTGGATATCAGCTTGTTTTAAGTGATAGCATTCCTCTAGCCTCTGAGTATAGCTGCAACAACACTCGAAGCTTGACAGCATCCAGGACAAAGCAGCCTGTTTGATACCCCATCCACAAACATTTACTCCCTCCATCACCAACACACAGTAGCAGTGTGAGCATCTACAAGATACACTGCGAGAACACACGTTAGATAACAGAACATTCTGTGCACTTCAAAGTAAGCCGTTGTATGTAAAGTGTCTTTAAGGTGTTTAAGAAATGTGATAAAACATTGTATCAGTGCAAGGTTTTCTGACGTCCAGATGTGCATTTTTCAACACTGCAACTGCCAGCTCCCCTACCTACTTAAATATTGAGAGAACACACTCACACAGTTGAAGAAGCACTAAGAATGATGTATTGTGCATTTAATAATATGCTCTGTATAAAAAGCACACTTAGTAATATTTTGTTTTATTAGTATTGCCAGTATTTTATTAGTTAACGATTAATGCATTCCAGTCAAGTCTCAAAGGAGATGACAGCAATATGGACACAACAAAATGAAGCACAAGGAAAGGTCATCCAGTTCTTTGCTCCAGTAGAAGAGGTGGCAGAGCACAAAGGAATCTGATGATTGCTGTGGCAAGAGTTGAAAAATTATGGAATTGGCATAAAGCATGAGTTCAGGTGAATGGGAAGCAGACAGAATGGTCACCACAGCCTCCATGTAAACTGGCACTTCACTTGCCTCATACATGATCCATGTAGTTATTATGGGTGACTTTAACTTTCCAAATATTGATTGGAACTGTTATAGGTCAATCAGTTCAGATGGGACACTCTTTGTACAGTGTGTGTGGGAGGGCTTCCTGACATAATATGTAGATAAGCCGACAAGAGACGGGGCTACATTGGACTTGGTACTGGGTGATGAACTGGGCCAAGTTTTAGATTTATTTGTGGGAGAGCACTTTGGAGATAGTGACCACAGTTCGGTGCCCTTCATTATTGCAGTGGAGAGGGATAGGGTCACACGACAGGTCAAGGTTTATAATTATGACGTAATTAGGCAAGAATTAGGGTGCATAAGATGGGAAGACAAACTGTTGAGTATGGGTATAAATGAGAAGTGGAGCTTTTTCAAGGAACAAATACTGCGTGTCCTTGATAGGTATGTCCCTGACAGGCAGGAAGGAAATGGCCGAGTGAGGGAACCATGGTTCACAAAGGAGGTTGAATGCCTTGAGGAAAAAGGAAGCGTATGTAAGGATGAAAAAACAAGGTTCAGTTGGATTGCTTAAGGGTTACAAGTAGCTAGGAATGAGTTAAAGGAAGGACTTAGAACTAGGAGGGGGTATGAGAAGTCCTTGGCGAGTTGGATAAAGGAAAACCCTAAGGCTTTTACTCTTACGTGAGAAATAAAAGAATGATCAAGATGAGGTTAGGGCTAGTCAAGGATAGTAGTGGGAACTTGTGCATGGAGTTAGAAGAGAAAGGTGAGGCATTGAATGAATGCTTTCCTTCAGTGCTCACTAAGGAGAGGGGCCATGTTTTTGGATTGAGTACGTGATACAGGTGAGGTAGGTGTTCAGAGGAAAGATGTATCAGCAATTTTGAAAAACCTGAGGGTCGATTACTCCCCTGGGCCAGATGGGATACATCTTAGGATACTTTGGGAGGCAAGGGATGATATTGAGGAGCCTTGAGCTTTGATTGTTGGGTCCTCACTATCCACGTGGATTGTGCCAGAAGACTAGTGAGTGGTGAATGTTGTTCCTCTCTTCAAGAAAGGAAGTAGGAATGACCATGATAATTATAGGCCAGTTAGCCTTACTTTGGTGGTCGGTAAGTTAATGGAAAGGGTTCTGAGAGATAGGATTTATGACCATTTGGAAAGGTGCACTTTAATCCGGAATAGTCAGCACGATTTTATGAGAGCTCAGGCCTGCCTCAAATTTGATTGAATTCTTTGAGAAGGTAACTGAGTGTGTAGACGAAGGTAGAGCAGTTGATGTTGTATACATGGATTTTAGTAAGGCATTTGATAATATTCCCCATAGTAGATTCATGAAGAAAGTAAGGAGGTGTGGGATAAAAAGAAATTTGGCTGATTGGATAAGTAACTGGCTGTCTCAGAAGACAGGGTTGTGGTGGAAGGAAAATTTTCAGACTGGAGGCCAGTTACCAGCAGTGTACCACAGGGATCAGTGCTGGGTCATTTACTATTTATGATTTTTATCAATAACTTGGAAGATAGAACATTACAGTGCAGAACAGGCCCTTCGGTCTTCGATGTTGCGCCCACCAATTAGGAAAAAGCAATGACCCTCCAAACTAAACCATTCCCTTTTCGTCCATAAACTTATCTTCTAAGATGGGGTTGAAGGGTGGGTTAGTAAATTTGCTGATGACACCAAGATTGGTGGAGTAGTGGATGAGGTGGAGGCTTCTTGCAGGCCGCAAAGAGACTCTGATAGGATGCAGAGCTGGGCCAAATAGTGGCAAATGGAGTTTAACCCTGATAAGTGCAAAGTGATTCATTTTGGTAGGGCAAACTTGAATGTGGATTACAGGGTCAACGGCAGGATTCTGAGGAATGTGGAGGAACAGAGATCTTGGGGTTCATATCCACAGATCTCTGAAGGTTACCACTCAAGTGGATAGAGCCATGAAGAAGGCTTATAGTATGTTAGCATTTATTAACAGGAGGTTTGAGTTTAAGAGCCGTGGGGTTATGCTGCAACTATAATGGATCTTGGTGAGACCACATTTGCAATATTGTGTTCAGTCCTGGTCACCTCACTAAGAAAAATGTGGAAGCATTGGAGAGAGTGTAGAGGAGATTTACCGGGATGGTTTGGAGGGAGATTTTATGAGCAAAGGTTGAGGGAGCTAGGACTTTTCTCTTGAGTGGAGGAGGATGAGAGGTGACAATAGAGATTTATAAGATAATGAAGGGCATAGAAAGAGTGGACGTGCAGAGACTGTTTCCTAGGTGGATGTAGCTGTTACTAGGGGGCATAACTATAAGGTTCATAGTGGAAGATACAGGAGGAATGTCTGAGGTAGATTCTTCACTGAGTGGTTGGGGTGTGGAATACATTGCCTGCTATGATAGTGGAGTCGGACTCATGAACTTTCAAGCGGTTATTGGATAGGCAGGTGGAGCACACTAGTGGGAATGGGATAGCTTGATCTCGGGTTTGGACATAACTCGGCACAATATTGAGAGCTGAAGGGCCTGTACTGTGCTGTACTGTTCTATATTTTTGTTTCTACAACACTTCAAAGCCACAACCACTGCTATCTAGTAGGACAAGGGCAGCAAAGTTATGGGAACACCAACACATAGCAGTTCCCCTCCATACCATTCTTCATCCTGACTTGGAAATCTCTCACCATTCCTTAGATTGTCTGCTGTTTCTTTACTGTCATTGGGTCAAAATCCTGGAAGTTCCTACCTGCAACAGTTCAAGAAGGCAGCTCTCTACCAGCTTATATAGGGTGGACAATAAATGTTGGTCTAGCCAGCATCCCTTGAATGAATAAAAAAAGTTGTGGTTCGGAACTTGATACCAGCCAGTGAAGAATCTACCTCAGACATTCCTCCTGTATCTTCCACTATGAACCTTATAGTTATGTCTAGGCTGGTACTGAAGAGCAACATTGAAGAAATGCTGATTCGTTGTAGATGTCATCTTCTGTTTGAAATGTTAGAGGCTTTCACCTAATTACATGTTGAGATGAATGTCAAAGAAAATCCCATGGTGTGGTTTAAAGAAAAAATTGCAAGTTCTGATGTCCTGGTCAACTATTCCTCAACCAAACTACCAGAAACAAATTAACCAAGACACCAAAGATACTCCCAGTTCTTCAACATTATGACCATGGGCTTTTTTTTAAACAGGGGACAGGGGCTTGGTTTGACTTCTAATCCAAAAGGTGGCATTTTCCAGGATTACTCCAGAATGTCTGTGTGGATGTTTCTTATGTTTCTAGAGTGCGTTAATTTGTACTCTTGATGTACACTGTTCATGTATACAGATTGAAGCTGCGATCATTCCCCCTGCTGGAGAAGACAAGATTGAGGGAGGTTTGATAGAGACACTCAAAATCATAAAGGTTCTGGCCAGCATAGAAACTAATCCCAATGCTAAAAGTGTTGAAAACCAAAAGCACCAATTAAGAATAAAAACAAAATACTGCTGAAAATTTGAAATAAAAACAGAAAATGCAGAAAAAACCCAGCAGACCTGGCAGCATCTGTGGAGAGAGAAAAAGTAAGCATTTTGAGTCTAGTATTGACTTAATGTTAACTCTGTTTTTCTCTCCACAGATGCTGCCAGACCTGCTTAGCCTTTCCTATGTTTTCTTTTTTAATCACCGATTAAAGATGATTGGTAAAAGTACCAAAACAAGATGAGGGAAAGTATTTTTTTCTGCAGTAAGTGGTCGGATATTTAACATGCTGGTTGAGTTTGTATTGGAGGCATATTTAAAAAGGAATTGGATGTTTATCTGAAAAAATGTTTGCAGGAGTCTGAGGGAAAGGTAGAGAGTGGGACTAACTGAGTTGCTCTTGCAGAGAACTGACACCAACAAAATGGGTCAAATGCCATCCTCTGCTGTAACTATGATTCTCCTGCACTCTGAATTATAAATCTAATGTATACTTAATTGCATTTCCTCTTAGTCTGACCCCACCTAATACCTTACTATAGTGATATTTGTCTCCAAATCCTTGGTGCACCTTGTTTTTCCCTTTCCAACGTTACCTTGGGGTTCCCATTCCCCTTGCAAAGCTAGTTTAAACTTTCCCCAGTAGGTGTAGCAAATGATCCAGCAAAGATATTGGTCCCAACTCTCTTCAGTTTCTTTGGCCCTGACTCTGTTCAGGTGGAATCTAGAACTCTTCCTTTTGCATCAGGTCTCCAGCCACACATTCATCGACTCTATTCTCCTAAACTCATTAGTATATTGCACCATGAGTAATTTGGACATTAAAACCTTTCAGGTCCTGTTTGATGGTCTTCTTCCTTGGTTCTTAAAATCTATCTGCATTATCTCATCCCTCCTTATAGCCGTATTAATAATAGTCTATGACCACATGTTGTGGAGGGCATGTATCCCTCTCAATCAACTGCAGCTATTTTGACCATGGCATCAGGGAGCAACGTGGATTCATGATGACAATGTAAAAGTACCTGTCTGTTCCCCTAATTGATGAATCCGTTTTCACTATATTCCCTATCATTTGTACTATTTAAATACTAGTTGGAAAAAAAGATAAACTCTGGACTCCTGTTGTACTTGCCTGGTCTTCCTTAACTGGTGGTCACCCATTCCTTATTGCATATCTTTGAGCTGCTTTATAGCAATTTCAAGGAAATTCTTAGCCTGATGGATGCAGCACAGAAATTCCAGCTGCTGCACAAGCTCCAGAATCTGAGCCCAAGCTCCTTGGACTGATACTTCCTTACACGTGAGATTGTCATCTTAAATAATGTGTCCTCAAATTTCCACATGTTACAGGGTGCTGCATCAGACTGAATGCTTTACCATGCCTTTTTTGTTCGAGTGTAACCAACTTGCAGAATTAAACTTGAGGCTGAAGTAAATAACAGCTCAACAGTCTCAGTTGCTTCCCTTGTGCTAAAAGTTAGGAAAGCTAACCTTTGTGATTTCACTTAGTCCCATTACCTATCTGTCAAACGTTTTAATTAATTGAAAAATTCAGAGACCTTTTGTATTAATATTGTTATGGCATGGTTGATAGTAAATACAGAGCTGCCTAGATTCCAAAGGGAAACTTGAAGTAGCTGCCAAAACAGTTTAAGCAATTTATATAGTATGAGGAGAGGTTCTGAACTCGGGTTGTCATGTCCCTGACTGCTTATGATGATTTTATGGTGAAATTAATATTTATTAAGGAATAAATAAAAAAGGAATTACACTTGAGCAGTACTTCAAAACAGGTCTCACAGGCTCAACTTAACTACCTTCCGAACAAACCTTTTCTATTCAACAACTATTCTTGTTGATTTTAATACCTGTAGAATTCCTGCAATTTGTACACCACTTGGTTGCTTTATTTTGTCTTGAGATTCCTTCTGAGGCTGCAAGTCATGAGTTCTTCTGTTCTGACTTTGTTGACCCTGCTTTCTGGGTGTTCTGAGCAGGTACACCTGCTTTCTTCTGGGAGATGTAAGCAGCTACTTGCTCAGGCTTCATGGTTTCTTTAAATATGATTCTTTCCTTTTTGATCTTTTCATTATTATACTCAGTCTTTTTTGAATTGCTTTCTTTTCAGAATTGATTTAGTTTATTCTTGAGCTCGTAAGGTCTTTAAAAATTAAACGTGCCCCATTTTTATTTCAGTTACTTATACCCACTTTTACAATCTGCATTTATGCCCCTTTGAATTAAAGCAAATCGTTCAAATCTACTCCTCCTATTGCCTGATCTAAATCTTGATTGAAATTCCTTGTAGTTCATTGCCACACCAAAACCATGTTTTACTGTTTAGATTCTTGCTGTGCATCTCCTCCAATTAGCATACTTGCAATCCCATGACAGCTTGTCTTCTATTCGATAAGAAATGTGACTGATACTATCCAAAAGAAAAGTATTCTGTTTTCTTCTTGCCTTGGCACTATTGCTTGCTTAAGTTAAATTTGATCTAGATTTGATTACAGTGTCTTTAATTATCTGATAATTTAAGTTTTATACAAATTAATTGATCTGACTTGATTTTATATTTGATTAATTTGAAGTAGATTAGAAGTTTATCAGTCTGTTCACCACGTATGACTCTTTGCAGTATGATATAATTCTGTAATTTATCCCCATTGTTATTAGATAACTATTGTTTTTATCCCTACACTATTCTCGGGCTGCTATTGTTCTCACTCTGCTCTTACATTCTGGTTGCTCTTGAAGCACTGCTACTATCACTGTTTGAATCATTTTCCAAGTTGAGCTATGATGCATGTGATGATATTGTGCTTTTAAAAATCTATTTTAGTCAGTTTTGTTGTAGTATATTTCGAGCAGTCTCTGGCATTTTGTTGAAGCCTTGTTGTCAACAATATCTTCTGTTGTTAATGAAGCAGTATAATTGACATCCACGGTTGTTTTGATCTGAAGGAATGCAGTATTCTGTAGTTTTAGTGATTCCCTAGGATGGCAAAGTGAAGCTTGATTAGGATAATTGACAGGTCAAGTCATATCTGTTTTCAGAGATTTCCACCTTCGTTTTTCAAATGCGATCTGGACTTGAGACAGGGAGCAGTCGCTCTTGTTTTCCCATCTTTGGAATTAGAAATTTTGTTGTCTGGCTGTTGCTGTTTTGAAAGCTGTAGAGAAAGATTTATTCTTTCCTGTCTTTAAAATCTAAAGACTGGAAGATGCTAGAGATTTAGGTTTATTTCTCTGTTTTGCTGTCTTGAAGATATATGCTCTAAATAGTGCTGGCTTGAATTTCTGCCCATAAGTGTTACAAAGCTGGGAATATAGTATCCCATTTCTGGTCTTGGACTTAATGTGCCGATTTTCTTTTTGCAATATGGTACAACTAATTGTTATGGAAATATTTTACAGGTATTCTTTGTGGATTATGGAAATACTGCAAAAGTTGCTACAAATCTCTTAAGGAACATTCCACCTAATCTTATGGAGCTGCCTTTTCAGGTATAGGTGCCACAGCAAATTAATTCAATGCTCTTTGTTCAGCAAGTAACTGAAAGCAAGGATTAAAGTTAAGCCATCCACTTCTCCTGTGAATAAAGTTGTCAGCTGGCTTAGATGGTCCTGTTTTTCTGAGCAAGGTTTTAAGTTTTGTCCTGTGTTCACAACAAAAACCTGCAGATCTACAGAATAACAATCCAAAAGTGACAGGACAACAACAATCTGAATTTTACAACACCTGTAACACTTTAGGTTTCATTATGATGAAATTGGACAGAGTCACATGAGGACAGGTGATCAAAAGCTTGATCAAGGAAGTTGATTTGAAGAATAAACTAGTAGAGAAATATAACAGCAGAATATCAAAGCTTTGGAGCTTAGGCAGCTAAGCTAAGCTGCTACTTGCCATTGGTGGAGTGAAGAACATCAAGGATGTGCAAAAGGCTAGAATTGGTGGAGTGCAATGACCTTGTATTGTAAAATTGGAAGATGTTAGAGAGGTAGTGAGGTACAAGGCAGTCTTGGGGTGGGGACTGAGAATAAGGTTGAGAATTCTAAAACTTTCGGTCTTAAAAGTCAGTGAACAAAAAGCTGATTGGTGAAAGGTAGAACTGCAGAATACCAGCACCAGGATTTTCGATGCTCAGCTTATGGAGGATCCAAGGTGGGCTGACTTGGAATAGTTGAGTTTGGAAGTAACAAACATGGATAAGATGTAAACAATTGATGAATTGTACGACAATTTTCATTTTGATCCGAAGACTTACCACAGCCAATCAAAAGCTGAATTTCTGTCAAGTTGTTCAGACAAATGTTTAGTTAAATCTTCTTAATTGTTGACTTTTTTGTTTCATGTGACCATGGACAATTGCTAAATGGGGAAGTGTTGAGATAAAACATTTAGAACTATTCTAGGCAAATGTATTGGGAAGGCATGATGTGATCCAAACAAAATCAGAATATTTGCAATATTAATTTGAGAATGTTTGAGAATAAATTGCAATATTGGAGGTTACACTTTTTTTAAGAAACCAGTGGTTCAGTGGCTTATCCTGTGAGCAACTGATCAATATCTATGACTTCAGTACCAATCTGCTGAATTGGTGGTTGTTCACTGGATGATAAAGGGTGCTAAAATTGGCAGCAAATTTTTGAGTTGGAAGAGTAGGTCAGGATTCCCATCTCATTTTCAGCATTCACTTCTGGACTTGAATGTTTTGGGGGAAATTGTTAAGTGGTGAGGTGGAAAGACTAGAGTATTTGTTAGTTTTTCTATTTTTCCTCATTCTATGAACACTCATTTACAGTAAAATTGTTTTGGGGTTTTCATTAAATGATTCTTTTTGCTTGTAATTAAAGTTAAACAGAATGATAAAATAGTACCAAATTTCAACTCCCTGGCACCGTAGAACAGAGGTGGAAGAGAGGTACTGTTGTTATGATGCCTCAAAGATGGTGCTTGAGAGGACAATAAAGCTACTGAAGATGAGGACCATGCTGGACCATTCTAAAGGTCCCCTGCAATATACTCCAGAAGTACAAAAGAATGCTTTTATTAGAGCTCTAAAACAAATGAGACTAATTTTAAAACATCATTATCAAATTGAAAGTTTCTCAATAATAATGCATTTGGTCAGAATGGCCATTTCTAGCCTCATTCCCTCAAATTCCAAGCCCTTGATGTTTCCAGACTGAGTCACTGGTTTTTCTTTTCAGTTTCCCAACTTGTAATGGTTTTATTTTCTTTTAATGGAGATTTTTGTGTTAAAATGATAGGCAGCCTACCATTTTCCTTAAATTAGAAACAAGCTTTTGTATGTTTCATGCAAGGATATAACTAATCAAATTTCAATTTTTTCCTGTCATGTCATCTATAAAATTATGCTGTTGTCTGTCAGATTTATATACGTGAGTGGTCAGATCTTGAATTCTAATGTTAATAAACTAATTTTCTCTGCTCAGGCTCTTCAATGTCAAATTTGCAACTTGCGTCCTTCCGCATATTCAGTGATACATGGGGATCAGTGGAGTGCCAAGGCCAGGGGACGATTCAGTTCCCTGGTGAAAAATCGTGTACTGCTTGTGAAAGTTTTCTCCATTGTGCACAATGTGCTACGTGTAGACCTCAGCATACAGTCTTCAAATGTTGACTGTAATGTGCAGGAAATTCTCATTAGTGAAGGTTTTGCTGAATCAGCTGAAGAGACGTATGAATCAAAGGTTTGATGATTGCAAGTTAATACTATTCTGCCACAAATTTAATGATGTAGAGATGCTGGCATTGGACTGGGGTAAACACTAAGAAGTCTGACAACATCTAGATTCGCATTCTAATCAGTAGTCTGTAAACAGTCTCTGCTGTTGTGTGCTGTTTGAGACCAGAACACCTCATTCACCTGATGAAGATCAGAGGGTTGAAAGTTTGTGAGTTTACTTGCAGATAAATAGGTTGGATTTAAATCTGGTGTTGTCAGACTTCTTATAAATTTAATGTACAAACTGATACAATTCCAGTTATGAGAGAGGTTGCTGAAAGAGTGAACAAATTGAAGATGATTTGGGAGGAGGACTTCTGAGTGAATGGTATATTGACAGTTGCAGTGAAGGACTGCTGAGTTGAGTTATATGGGAGAAAGAAAGAGGAGCTTCTGAATATGTCTATTTGGGGAGGTGGGTTGGGCAGTGGTGTGTTGGTGAGCAGTGTGAAGCATCTGGCAGCAGTATGGAGATTTGAAGGAGCAATGTACACAACATTGAATCAAGGTAAAATATTTTATACGTGGAATATTGAGGTATAGTTTTGTATTTGGGCAAGTAGACCATTCAGCCCTTCAAGCCTGCTCTGCCATTCAATATGACTGGCTGATTGTCAATTTCAATATCTTGATCTACTCTTTCCCCCATATCACTTGATCCCTTAGCCCCAAGAGCTACTTCTAATTTCTTGAAAGTTAAGATGAGAATTTTTTCTGATTCATTTGTGTCTTTGGAACTCACTTCCCCCTCAAAGTAGAGGCAGGGTTATATTTTTAAGGCACATTCTTGACTAACAAGGGAGTGAAGGGGTAGTGGGGTAGGTAAGTATGTGGAATTGAGGTGACAATCAAATTTGTCATGATTTTAGTGGCAGGTGGTTCAGACTTAACGGACTAGTCGATTCTTCCTAATGCATATTTATGTAGGTTGTTAAAATACATTTGATGACATTGAGAATCACATCCAGGATGCCATGCACTGCAACCATGTGGCCATCAAGGCAAGGTGCCAGTAGGTGAGCTCAATACCTTTGTGAATAAGAAGAGTTATGACTCCATGAATGTTCAGACAATATACAGCCAGATTCAGCAAGTCTGTCCAAGATACCCTGACGGTTCCCATGATGCATACCTAGGATACTGTCAGGTTGTTCGTGGTCCTGCTTGGCTCAGCGGCTGTTTGGTAACATCCAGTATCTATTATGCCTCCTGCACCCTAGGACAGAGGCAGAAGAGAGGTACAATATTGTCATGTCTCAAAAGGATGGTGCTTGAGAGGACAGTTGAGCTACTGAAGATGAGGTTCTGCTTTCTGGACCATTCTAGGGTTCCTGCAATATCCTCCAAAGCACGTGCCCCTTATCGCTGTGGTATACTGAACTCTGCACAATTACTGGGGAGTTTGTGGCATTATTACTAGACTAGTAATCAAGAGACCCAGGGAAATATCATGGGGACGTAGGTTCAAAACCCATCATATCAGAAGGTGAAATTTTGAATTAAATAAAAAGCTGCAATTATATGTCTAATGATGACTACGAATCCATTGTCACTATCGTAAAAATCCATCTGGTTACTGTCATGCTTATCAGGAAAGGAAGTATGTCATCCTTGCTTATGTGTAACTCCAGATCCACAGCAATGTTAGTTGCCCTCAGGGTTTGGAAAATAAATGCTGGTCCAGCCAGCCATGTCCACATCCCATGAACAAATCAGAAAAATCTGCCACTGGCACTTGAAAATGAGAACATTGATTCAGCACTTCTGTAATGAGGTTGTCAAAGCTTCTATCTCAGTCCATGGCATCATCCCTTTCATCAAGATCAGTGCTGTGTTCAAGCTCTGCATGCATTCTTCCATTGCAGATATAATGGCACACAAATCCTCTGAGATCTCTAGTAGATCTTCCTGCATGTCCTGTTGGACATCCTAATATCTACTGCCTGACAGATGATTCTACGGGCTTACCATCTGTCTTTGTGCATGATTCTTGCTTTCAGCAATCCTTCTGGTGCCCTGGGTACTCTCTGCCAGCTCTTCCAGTGAATGTGATTGCCCTCATCACAATTCATTTCTACGTGAGCCAACATGACATCAAAATGCCTACTTCTGCACTAGTAGTTGATGCTGAGTGGACATGATGTGGATGCGTCGCTCGCTGATTGCTGTACAGGTGTCGGGAGGCTCCTTAGCATCAACACTGACTCCTGATGAAAGCGCTTTTGAGGGGGAAATAGATTATATCATGAAGAACATGCTTACTGTGTCTTTGAATCACAATGGTAGCTTGCTTCAACAGAAGGGTGCTGCACTGAGGCACTGTGACTTGCTAATCTATGGGAACACTGGATTTGCTCTTCTCACTGAAGGTGTCACACCCCAATCCTTGCCAATTCCCGAAATCTCTCTCCTACCCACTAGATGTTTCCTGTTCTCAGACACCTGATGATTTTGCTCCAGGGCATCCATCTCAAATGTAGACAAGATTAGGGATGCTAGAAACCCCACTATCTGTTTGTGTATGCTCCATTGCTTCTAAACATGAATAAGTGCTTTCATTAGTCCAACCATTACCTGCTGCAGCATTCCAGCCTCAAGCTTTCCCCAGAAGAGACAGCTTCAATTGCCCATTGGACTGGGACTCCGCACTTCAGCGAACAGTCAAGGTGAACAACCAAATCTCCCATCCTTTGGCATTCTACATTTCTCATTCCTGAGTCCACCTTACGTCCACTGTCCAAGGTATCTATATTCAGCTCCTTGCCAAGTTGGTACTCAGCCTTGTGGAGTGCAGATGATCACTGAACTGTTTCTCACAGTGAATCCATGATTAGTGCACCACATCATGCCCACTGCCCACTACAGTCTACTTAAGTGGTGTTATGGTCTCTTCTTGTTATCCTGCAGAACAAGTATTTCATGCTGGACACACTTTGCCTCTACTGTTGTCTGAAAATCATGGCCCTGAATGCCCACAAGCATTGGCAACTTTTCTGCTTACCCACTAGGTACTGAGACTGTCATATGCCAAAGCTTCCACTCTCTTAATGACAGTTATGATCAGCTCCTCCCTGTACCCTCGCAGCCCTCAAAACTGGCTGGTCTTTTTCCATACTTGCCTGAGGTAACCGATGATTTCAGCACCTACCATGCTGTTATGCTTGGTCGTGATTTAAAGATGCCGGCATTGGACTGGGTTTACCTCAGTCCTACACCAGCATCTCTATATCATGACTACCATCGACACTGCAAACTGCTGGATCCAAGTGGAGAAGATCTCCAAGAAGATTGCACGTATCAATGTTTACCCCTGCCCTTAATGGCAGTATTGCACCAATGTTGTACTGCACTTCACACTAGCCAGTCCTTAGTTGACTATCTAGCATGAAATTGCATCTTTGATGTCTACAGGTGGAAACAGACCACTGGCAGCTTCTTGGCCTGCTGATCGTGTGCACTCAGTGAGTGCAAAATTCAGGCTGTGTTGTCTCTTTGCTATTATTTCCCTCATCAGTAAAAGTAGCTTCTTCATTCTACTTAATTTTTTAACACCTCAATCAGATCACTTTTTGATTTCTTATACTCAAACCACATGAAGCCATGTTTACATTATCTGTTTTCATAACTTAATCCTCTTAGCCTCCTTACTTTATCTGCTACTCCTGAATGCCAAACTCTCACTGTATCTTTAATGATTCAGTTTCAACTACACACAATCCTCTTTGTAATCACTTACTTTTACCACTTTATGCCATTCACCCCAGTCACCACAAATCCTCCCTGTTTTCCTCTCCCATTTACACTAACGCTGCATAATGATGCCTTTTCCAAGACTTAGTCTTACAACACCTTTCCAAACCTGGCAAATCCTCTGTGAAACACCATATTCTTTGACTTGACATCATCACCTATAGTAAATATGTAACCTGTAATTTTCCATCTATTTGCCTTCTATTGAATGGGAATGGAGGGGTATAGAAAACTGATTTAAAATAAGGATCATGAGCCTTGGGAGTGCCTGGGAAGTGTGTAAATAGATGATGATATTGATGTACTTGTTTTTATCCTACAGGTGCTTTGGTCCACCTTGTTGTCTAACGAGGGGCATACACGCGATGGGTCGTGAGAGGGCTGCTCTTGGATTTTTTTCCGAGAGTATCCTAGTGCTTCACGTCGTTAGTGTACGCTTGACCTGGACCATTTGATGGGCAACACAACAGCTCAGTGACTATCTCAGTGACGGTTTCCTCCCACATCCCAAAGATGTGCTCTTAGGCTAATTGACAAACAAATTCTCCCTAAATTGTCTCAAATTTGATTTTTAATCCATAGATCTATAAACAAGAGATCGCGGGTAGAGGTGGGAAATCGGGGTGGTGGCATGGGCTCGTTGGGCCGAAGGGCCTGTTTCCCGTGCTGTTTTGTTCTTTGTTCTTTTTTCTTTATTTCCTTCAATAAGAATTCGATTTTCTGGCTTGAAAGGAGCAAAGCTCTAATCTATTAAAGTAATCCATTAAGCTGTATGGTACCAAAGAGTGCATCATCAAATTTTGGCCAGTTTCACAGAAGATTTGCTGATACTGTTATGACACCAGTTGAAACTACTGGACAAGTCAGATCGTAGAGTGGAACTTGGCCTGGTAGATTATAACATTTATGTTTTAAGAAATGTGAAGGGTGGCTACTGAACCGTCACTGGAATCTGATGGTGAATGTTTAATCAAAGAATAAAACATTTATTAAATTAAAAAATAATATTAGCCCTTCATGCACAACTATACCTTTACAGATATATACAGATCCATAAGGATAACATGAGTTATAATATCTGTTATACTGTGATGTTTACAGTAAAAGAATAATTAATGTAATCCTGTGGTCTCCAATCTTTTTAAGCACAAGATCTAATCTTAAAAACTTAACATTTTTAAAACCCCTAAAATGTACTTGTGCATAATATTCACCTATTATTAGTACGTATCACACCATCTGAAAGTGCCATGAAGTCTGAGACGTAGCTTGAGATGGTCAATCTCATGCTCATCAGATGAGTGTGTTACTTGGACTTGATGATTTTCATCTGGAGGAGGGAGATGGGGGAAAACCGCCTCCAGAGGTATGTGGAACCAAAGTAGGTCTTCACCATGAGTGCGCACGATATCAGAGGAGGATACTTCTCTCTGTTGACCAAGATTTCAGTTCTGTCATTTTGCATGGTGATTATTTCCACATCAAGTCCACTGCTTTGTTCTCCAAGCCCACTTGAAGAAAAGGATGAGAAATAGTGATTTGTTTCATCTTGTGCAACTCTTGAAATCATCGATTGAATTGCTTTATCAGTTGGTTTGGGTAGTTGAAGAACTTTTTTGGATGGAACACTTTGTTTGACCTGTTGGTGGATTTTCTCCAGAATTGAGCAGTGCTCAGTAATTTTGTTCTTTCACTGGGGGATGAAAGGCCCAATTTCAACTTGGGTGCATTCGCAACACTGATCATGTCTGGTAAGTTTCTGTCCCTCTCCTGCAGTTCTTGGTTCTGTTCCTTCTGTTTTGCACTTATGTCTGTAAGAAATGTCAAGTCGAGTAACCGGACATGATGTGATAGCTCATTATTCATCACACTTTTTCATTTAAGAAAGGTAACAAATTAGTGGAGCAGATCTAAAAATCTCTGGAGGACTTTTCTCCAACTTCATCACCTCTCATTTGCATGAAAGATCAGGTTACCATAGGTGGCATCAAGCTCAATGATTAACAATTAATCAAGTGGTATTGCAGAGCACTGGCAAGATTATGTTGATGATCTTGACATTTGTTACATCAATATAACAGAAATGTCGATAACCTTACTCCCTAGCACTTGTTGGTGGATAAAACAGTGGTCATTGACAAAGGAGGTGAATTCAGGATCGTTTCTGCAAAGTACAACAAAGCCTGCACTGATTTCCAACATTGATAGTGCATCATCAGTTGTGACTGAAATTAGTTTCTTACTCAGTGTTTTTCTCAGTCACGTACCTTTTTTATATTTGTTGTAGGCATCCTCACTTAATGTCTTCTCTTTTGAGTTGTAAAAGAGTCAGGAAGTCCTCCTTTGGTTTTGCATCTTTGCCTGTGAATGAGAGCCATCAGCTAGGCTATATCCATCATGTCTGCTGACTGATCAAATTGCAGTGAGAAACATACACACTGTTAACTATCCTATTAACTGCTTTTAAAGCATCAAGGGGCATGCTCTTGATGGCTGTCATAACTTTAGCTTTGTTTTTAAAGTTTTTGCACAATGTGCCGAGAGCAACCGTCATAGTTTCCTCGATAACTTTGTCATCGGTGAATAGTTTCTTACGTTTTGCCAGCAGATGACTAATGCAAAAAGTTATCTTTTTGCTAGCCTTGCCTTTAACTACACGTTTTAAAAAGAGTGACTATTGAGCTTGCAACATTTGCTTTCACACCCCAACTTTTTGTCCAAATGGCGCTGTTTAAAGAGAAATTTCCTTGAAATTTTGCATGCAATTTCTCGTGATGCCATTCCAAGTTACCTCTTACTCAAAGTTAGTCTCTGTCAAATGAGACAAATGGTTCTGACATTCATAAAAAGAAACTCACTTTCCCATCCTTGGTAGAAATGATGATGTTTTGCTCTCTTGGAGATTCCTGGCTCCTCATTCATAATTTTGTCTTCACCTGCTTAGTCTATATTTTGGCGCTTATGATTCGGCAGTCAGAGCCGATACTACAAGAAGCCCGAGTTCCGTGCGTTTTTGGAGTGGTTCGGTAGTCAATGAGTTGATTAGCACATCACCACAAGAACCCCAAGTCCTATGTGTTTTCAGCAGCTGTTCAACAGTCAGTGGCGATCAACTTAGTGAGACTCTGGGGTCAATTGCAATCGACAATTTGGAGACCACTGGTGTAAACCAAATGGTGACCTATGGTCACGTTCACACCCTGAAACCAGTTTGACAGATGCTATGGATCATTTATTAGTTTTCCTCGGATGTGTATCACACTGAGTCAACTGGTCTCACTGACCCCCTTTTATCCTGAGGGTTTCCAATCTCTCAAAGGACTCACCTTGGAACTATCTCCCAAATGATGCTTTCACTTCTTGCCTTCAACAAAGATCAACCTCCTGGGTCTTGTTCTGTCCTTCCAATGTTCCTCTCCTCTAGATTGCCCCATGCATTCAAGCTTCACTCTGAGGTATTCTGCCATGTCAACAGAATACCACTGTTTCACAAGCTTGCAGTAAGGCGTCATCTACCTTCTGGCTGCTCACAGGCCTATTTTGCTTTTAGTCTTCTTCCTACAGCTTTTTGTTTAGTTCAGAGCCTTCTCTGCTCTTCACTGAACAGGACTTGCATTTGATCCCTGTCCTTGTTCATTGACTGTCTTGAGACTTTTCCTCCCCAGTGTGACATTAGTGCTGCTTCCTTAATTTGAGACTTGCTATTTGTCCCTTTTCTGTATTGCTTATTCTGGCAGCTGACTTTTTTTGCCTCTGTGGGCCTGTTGTTAGGCAACAGCATTTTCTTCTGCTTCAGGAGTCATAAAACCTCATTAGAATGCAGGCATCTTTTAAAGTGAAGCCAAAGGTTTGCTCTTAACACATGAATACAGAACCTTAAACTTAAAACAGTAGCTCATTCCTAACACTGTTAAATACAACTTATTTAGCTATGTCTATTTCCTAACATAACAAATCTCCACTTTCATTATTCTGCTTTATGGATGCAATCAAAATCTTTACAATCAACTAAAATATCGACTAACAAATGATGCTTCTGCACATGATTTTATCTTCACACTTCCTCCTGTAAAGGCATTGCTTCTTTTTCCAATTTTTGATTCCACGATTTTGCACATTCTCTGGTAGGTTGCTTGCAAGGTTGTGTGAGCTTTATGTAATGGAAAAGGGTATTACAAGCAAACATGTAGGGTAGCAACCCATCAGCAAAATACCATTTTATTTATATTTAGATGTTGGGGGATTTGTTGTCAACTACCAATTTTCACTCCCAGAATATGATTGTTGAGGCAAGCTATCTTCATGTCAGATCTAGCCTGATCAAACAAATATTTCAAGATGTGAGCTGCCTTTTTTTTTTGCTTTCTGTATATAAGGACATCACGGGTTATAGGGAACTTGCAGGAAAGTGGAGTTAAGGCCACAATCAGATCTTGAATGATCATATGGTTTATTTCTGTTTATTTTGCATGTTCTTGCATTATTTCATTTATACAAGAAAAACTATAACACATTGTTGATGTTGTGATGTGAGTATGTTTTACATTCAGATAAGTCATGAGCAGCTGAAGACCATGTTCCAGTCTCCTCTCCAGGAAAAGTTCGGCTTAAATCAACAAACCATGTGGACCCAGAAGGAAGAAGACTGGAAGCTAGTTGAAGCATTAGTAAAGAAGTTTTCCTCTTCTAAACTTGGTTTTCCCATTTCTAAGGTTGAATAATTGTTTCCTCTAAAACGACAATCATTTGGAATTAAGAAATATGAACTGTTTTTTTAAAATTGAATAACTTTACAGGAAAGTCGATTTACTGACTTGATTGTCTTCTAATGTCTGCCAGGTCAATTTGCATGGTCCCTTCAATCCCTGTGAGACCAGGTTTCATAGCATGACTACAATGTCCAGATTCAGGTATTGGAAAAAAGAGTAATTCCAGGGTACAATGTTTATTGTTCCAATCGAACTGAATAATTATGTTTTGCATTCAAAGAATAAAATTTTTTATGTAGCTACTTAGATGTATTTGTGTGTGAAGAATTTCACTTACCCATTTTGCAAATTAATATCAAGAACATCACTAACAGTGTAGTCCCATCACAGCAATAGCAATGCCATTATTCATGATGCTTTAGTAGTGTGCCACTTTATAAAATATGCTTATTTTAAGGGTTGCTGGACAAAATGTGTTGCACATCAGTGGAAAAGTCTGTTGCTTATTGATGAAGTAAGAAGTCTCACAACACCAGGTTGAAGTCCAACAGGTTAATTTGGTAGTAAATGCCACTAGCTTTCGGAGCACTGCTCCTTCGTTAGGTGAGTGGGGTGTTCTGATTATAAACAGGGCAAATAAAGGCGCACACAATTTACATAATACTGATAAGAATGCGAGTCTTTACACCTCATCAAGTCTTAAAAGTACAGACAAAATGAGTGGAGGTAACATTAAGCATAGGTTAAAGAAATGTGTATTGTCTCCAGACAGGACAGTAAGTGAGATGTTACAAGCCCAGGCAAGTCATGGGGGTTACAGATAGTGTGACATGAACCCAAAATCACGGTTGAGGTCAATTTGTGTGAGGAACTTGGCTATCACTTTCTGCTCAGCGACTCTGCGCTGTCGTATGTCATGAAGGCTCCCTTGGAGAATGTTTACCCGAAGATCAGAGGCCAAATGCCCGTGATTGTTGAAGTGTTCGCCAAGAGGAAGAGCAAGTCTTGCCTGGTGATTGTCAAGCGGTGTTTATTCATCCGTTGTCGTAGTGTCTTCATGGTTCCCCCAATGTATCCTGCCTTGGGATGTGCTTTTTTGCAGTGTATCAGATAGACAATGGTGGCTGAGTTGCAAGAATGTATGCTGTGTATCTGTTGGATGGTGTTCTCGTGTGAGATGATGGCATCCGTGTTATGATCCAGCATATCTTGCAGAGGTTGTTGTGGCAGGGTTGTGTAGTGTTGTGTTCACTGTTCTCCTGAAGGCTGGTTAGTTTGCTGCAGACAGTGATCTGTTTGAGGTTGTGCAGTTGTTTGAAGGCAAGAAGTGGGAGTGTGGGGATGGTTTTGACAAGATGTTCGTCTTCATCGATGACGTTGTAGATTCTGGAGAAGATGTAGCTTCTCCGCTGAGGGCAAGTATTGGATGATGAAGGGTACTCCATCCACCGTGTCTTGTGTTTGTCTTTTGATGAGGCTGGTGTGGTTTTTTGCTGTAGCGCATCGAAACTTCGATCAGTGAGTCTGTTGCGATGCTCCTCATCTCAGCAGATCCTGTGTATAAGGAGGCTTGTCCATAGGGGATAGCTTCTTTACTGTGTTTGGGGAGGAAACTGCAGAAGTGGAGCATCGCGAGGTTATCCGTGGGCTTGCAGTACAGTGATGTGCTGAGGTAACTGTCCTTAATAAATGAAGTCTTATAGATGAAGCCAGCTGTATTGTTTTTAAAACTTGAGAGCACTTGTATAAAATTAGCAAAATGAGGAGAATCAGTTCTTCTTCTGAAGGTACATTTCTGCAAATGCTACTCCATGAAATGCTATTAAGAATGGGTTGCTTCCGTCTGAAGACACAATCTGCTTAGGAACCTAGTTGGAAGTGTCTCCAGATGAACATCAGTATGGATTAGAATAATCTTCTGTAGCAGAAGAATCCAAAGAAATTTTCTTGAAAAATGTAGTTTGCCAAAGTTCATTTCTTTTCCCCCTGCTGTCAGTATATACCTTCATGCATGTGTCCAAACAGTAGTTCAATTTTGGTGCATTCACCTCCGAATCAGAAGATCATATGCTCAGATCCCACCCCAAAAATTTGAGTGCACAATCTTAACTGAAACCCAATGCACTGTCAAAGTGCTGCACTTTTGAATGGTATGCTAAGTACTGGCTGCCCTCTGAAATATTCAGACAATTAAGATTCCATGGTAGTAGTGTTAAAAAGGCAGGGAAGTTATCTTTGGTCCCCGAGCAATATTTATCCATTACTCAACATCACTAAATAGGTGGTCTGATAATTATTACATTCCCATTTACTGGATCCAACTACAGTCAGTTTGTATACTGACTGTCTTGTAAATTACTCTAAAGCAATACTGCACAAACTGCACTAGGAATGTTGATTGGAACTCAAGTTAAGTGGTGTTTGGGAAAGCTGTAAGTTTTTTGGGGTCATAAAACAAAAACTGCTTTACTAATACAAAGCTTTTTTTCCAATTTTTCTACAGGAATGTTTGGATTGAGAGAGAGAGTATAAATTCGGTAGCTCTGAATAATGCTCCCGAAGATGTTCACCAGAGGATGCTGGTTGGTGCATCAGTATCAGTAAATACATCAGGTATTCATAAAGTTACTTCAGACAAAGAAAGTAATCATACGGTGGTTGTGAATATAAATCACTTTTTGTATAAACGGATTGGAAAATTACTTGCTGCTGATGAAAGCCTCCTACGCTGGAGGGAGGATCTTTAAGAAATAAAAGCCCAAATTACAAATTTAAATCAACACTGAAAAGTTTTAGCTATGAAGGGAGACCATTTGGGACATCAAACCTTCAAATCTTTTCTGCTGCTAATTCTGTATCAGAGCTTATCAACATTAATCCCATTTTCCTGTGCTTTCCCATTTCTTTGAACTTAAACTTCTCAGAGTGGGTGCAGGAGTGGAATACTAGAATCCCAACTTCTCAAGTCCATGTTGCTGCCCCATCTCAGATCCTGGGTCACAGTTTTTTTTAGGTAGTCAGGATAAGACACTTATGCCTTTAAAAGCTATTATTGTTGCTGGAATCATCTTGGTGTGCCCAATGTATAAGTTCTGTAACCAGGTTAAGCAGCATATCTTTTAAAACAAACTTCACGCATGATTTGAATTTTGAGAGGTTGCATATTACAATAGAATGCCAATTAGCGAATTGTCCATTTCATAGTGAAACTTTTTAAAATGTAGATTGGAATTTTATTATATTCGTGATGCTATTTTCTGATGTGTGTAAAGAAGCAAGAAATTGCAGGTTGATTTGTGTGTGTTAGATAAGGCGCAAGATTCGGTGCAATATTGTTTTAGATGAATGCATATTGAAGTAAAACTTAAATTTTATGGTCATGTTGATTAAGTGCTGATGAGACCAAAATAACGTGCATCTGATCATTAGCATTTCGATTGCAGTGGAACATGTAACAATCCTTTTTTTTATATACATAAAGCTATTTAAAGAACTCCATGCTGTTTTGAACTCAGCCACCAGGGGGAGCAAAAGGCTGCTTTGGCATTATTCC
This sequence comes from Sphyrna mokarran, assembly GCA_024679065.1. Taxonomy (NCBI): domain Eukaryota; kingdom Metazoa; phylum Chordata; class Chondrichthyes; order Carcharhiniformes; family Carcharhinidae; genus Sphyrna; species Sphyrna mokarran. Next base: position 32,338,401 of record JAGIQG010000015.1, read on the forward strand.
TTAATTTTTCCTGAAAAATTCTAAAAATTAAATCACCTGGTAGTGAATGATCTTTGGAAAAGAATTTAATTGTTAGTCTGTTACTATTTTCATTGCTGACTAATGCTAATATCTAGCCCAATGTTCTATGAAATGGCCTAGAACATCTGAACTTCATTGCAAGCAGTCTAATTAATGAATAAGGCAGCCGAGTTCAGAGAGAAAAAAATAGACATTTACAAGTACTATATTGTGCTTCGATTTCCCCCCTCAGCCAAAAAGACGTGCTGATTAGGTGGATTTGCCATGCTAAAATTCTCCCTTGGTGTACCCAATTGAATTTTTTTGCAAGCTTGGAGATTGAATTCTAGCTAAATATAATGTTGTTGCTCAGTTAGATTCAAATTTCTGGCATGCTAACCACCACTTTCACCAGCTCAAACAATGGTGAAATGCACCCTCAAGTCAAGTTCAAACAAAAAACATCTTCAAGTACAACAGGTTTCAGGTTGCACCAAGTGCAGACAGTTCCTTGACTGAAAGACATTGAATATATACTTGGTGTGAATGCTTGTACTAAATATATACCTCAAGACCATTAATAGATGGGAGGTCTGTAAGTTGATATGAACCTTCTGATTGTAGAATATATTTTGAAAAAGTAGCTGTTACAATTATGACTTCTGTAATTAAATCAATATCAGTAATTAACTTTAATGTTTGAGTGATTTGACATGCTTCGTAAAAAATTTAGCTCAAAAACCCTGTCCAAGCAATTAAAATGTGAAATTGCTAATAATTATAACAGCTTTTCTTATCCAGTTGTCACAGATAAGGGTTTGACACTATTGCCAAGAGGGCATCTGAATTTAGCCAGAAACCAAGCAGAAATCAGATTAGCCTGAGACCAAGCTCATAATGTAAAATAGTAGACTATTGCTATGAACTTGGTTAAGTTGTTGATTAAAGCTTTAAATGATGTGTAACATGGGAAATGGTCTTTTCCCATTCTGATGGATCAACGATTGGTCAAGCCCAGGGATGTGGAATCTTGAATACCTCTTGACCCTTCCTGCTGCACCCACCCCAACCCAACATTTGGCCTGAAAGATTGGCTATAATAAGCTTGGAAAAAACCCAATAGGATATTGTAGGGGTACACGTGTACAGCAAATAAATGGACAACTGGACAGATACGTGGAAGAGCATGAGTAACACAGCAGACTGGGACCCTAGTGTATAGTGTCATGAGGTTGAGCCATTTAAATTATTAAAACATAACTGCTCAGACTCAGAGCAACTGAGTTACACAGATAACCACAATGTAGAAATAGATGGCAGGAGCAATGAAACAGATAGTTGATGGGCAGAGCCAACAAGAACAGTAGTTAAACAGGGGGGAAGTGGATCCAGAGGTATGAATGATCAAAAACTGTCTGAAAGACAGAAACGTTGGACAAGTTAAGCTTGCACTGTTTATAGGTGACTTAGTTGAAACAAAACGATCCAGAATGGTTTTGACATGGTGGATGTATCCTCCTGAGAATCTAGAGCTGGGGATCACTGTTTTAAAAACAAAGGATCATCATGTAAGAAAGATGAACAGCAATATTTACTTAGGAGGTCAAGATTCCTTAACTCACCTCAAAAGAGGAATTAAAGCAGTCTTCAAATATTTGAATTAGAGCCAGATATATTCTTGATTAGCAAGAGGTTGCACGTAGGGAGATGGAGTTGAGGTTATAAACACATCAGCTTTGATCTTACTCAATGGAGCAGGTTAAAGGGGCGAAGTGGCGCATCCCTGCTGCTAATTCAGGACAGTGGATCATGTCTTTGTTCAAAAGCTTACCTGAGAGCCAGTCAGGATAATGGGTTTTCCTTGGTTCTCACACATGAAAGACAGGGCTGAAGCTGTATAAGCCATTGTATCTGTGCCATGAAGGATCACAAAGCCACTATACTGTTGGTAATTAGTCTGTGGAAATACCAGAACAGGGAAAGAAAAAGCTTAGAGGGCATTAGGTTTACCAAAATAGATTCCTTGTAGACAGGAAACAAATAAAAGCAGGCTGATTTATTAGAAATGCAATCAAAGTCGAATTGTATTCTGCAATGAATAAACCCCATTTTTATTTTCTATGATGTATACCAGGCACTTCAAGCACTAATATCACTGAATTGACCATTGAGACCTAGGGTGCTACGAGCATCTTAAAAAATGACACATTTTGGCCCCGAAATCTGTACTAGTGATTGTAACAAACCATGCTGATGTTCTCTGCAAGGGCACCACAACATTGAGACATCAGTTGAGGATAGTGTACAGTTTTACTTTGGAATGGTATGAGGAGACATGTGAAATCTCCTGAAAATGAATGGCCATGTGTAAGACAAACTATATATTAAATACACATGAATAGGACAATGCTATGAGATAAAAAGGTAAACACAGGAACAGTTTGTTGCAGAAACTGTCCTTTGTTCCAAACTATACTTGATAGCTGAACTCTGCAAGTTCTGCAAGACTTAGCATTCCAAATAAAAATCTACCTAGTCAAATCCAACTTAGAGTTACCACACAATACCAGGAGGGTGACTTGTGTTAGCTTGATTTGATGACAATATTTAAACTATCTTTACAAAGGGTTCTGCACCAGCTTGACTGTAAAGAATCAAGTGGCCTCAAATGTCTGCCTATTTCTGCAGGAGTTGGCAATTATACCCTGGTTCTCTCTCATTCTGTCTAGTGTATATTGGACAGTCTGTTTCTCATTCCTTGACTCTTGAAATTAGCATCTGTATGCCTCCACTGATTGCTCAGTCATCTAGATTAACTGCTTACTGATGATGGCAATTGTCATCTAATTTTATCTAGAGGTCTGCTAATCTCAGGGAAAAGGATGATCTCGTCAACCCCTTTGAATGTTAACTACTGCTGTCATCAGGCATATTCTTTCTGTTGCTGTGTAGATTAGACTATCATCCCCTTAATTAATTCTGGGTCCTATCATTAACAGAAACGGTGTGACAGCCACATCTGATTCAACTGCTGGGATGTTAACCCAGAATCTCTAGTACTGATCCCAAAATATGAGGGCAGGTGGCACAGTGGTGAGCAGTGCTGGCTCAGTACCAATTAGTAATGATCAATTCCCAGCTTCGATCCTTATTTGTGTGGAGTTTGCACATTCTCCCCATGTTTGTGCAATTTCTTCTGGGTGCTCCAGTTTCCTCCCACAGTCAAAGACGTGCTGGCTCAGTGCATTGGCTATGCTAAATTCTCCCTCAGTGTACACAAACAGGCACCAGTATGGTGACCAGGAGATGTTCATATTAGCACTGCAGTAAAGTTAATCTAAGCTTGTGACACTAAATTTTACCTTACATGCAGCTTAATTTTTGATTGCCACATGAATTGTGATGAGGTGACAAGTATTGTTTGTGTGCTGTACAGAAAAAATAGCATTCATAGAATGCACAGGGGACAAAGAAATGAAGGTGCCGAATTTGGTAGTACCATCATATCTAGGATGTAGAGATATCATTGTATATTGTAAGCCCAAAGTCTGATGGCAGCAGGTAAGAAGCTCAAGTTGGTTGGCATAATTCCAGACTTGTCTATCTCCTGTGCCCCCACCCCCAAGACGTGGAAGAGTTTGTTCAGGTGTTTGGGGTCTTTGATCATGCTGTATGTTTTTCCTGAAGCAGCGGGAAGTGTTAACAGCGACCTATTGCAGGGTGCAACAATAAGCTGAATGGGGGCTAATTGTGGCGAGATGAAGATTTTTGCCAGAATTGCCTCAAATGAAAGCCATAGTAAATTGACCTCCTGTGGACACGGATCAAACTTAATTCACAAGTGGGTTCTAGATCAAAGCCCCAACTTCTAGTTGCTCCATTTGATGACCAGATGCCCGTCAACTACAATCTGAGAAATAATTTGACACTGCAAGTTAGTGCTTTAACAAATCTTACACCTTTTCACTTAATTACTTGAAGGAAAGATGGAGCTTCCACCATGTAAAAGGCCCAGAACTTGTCTTATATTTGAGGCCTTGCCTCATATCCAATTCTGTTAGCGTATGAGTGCACTCCACTGGGCATACAATGCAAGGGTTATGGATATTCAGAGAGAGACTAGTTTTCTCTCTAAAACAATCTCAAAACGGTTTACAAATGTAGCATGACTAAAACGATATTTTATCAGTAAAAACATTACACAACTAATAACGCCAAGTTTATTACAACACCCTTTTATCTCTTTACATTTAAAATATCGGTTATTTGGTCTTGCTACATTTTTAAACTGTTTTGAGATTACATTTTAATCTCAATTGATTAATCCCAAAATGGTTTAAAAATGTAGCAAGACTAAATAAATGATATTTTATCAGTAAAAGCATTACACAACTAATAATGCCAAGTTTATTACAACATTCTTTTACCTACAGACCAATAAAACAACTTGTCTGCAATTTGGTTATACCAAAATTAGCTTATTGATTGAGACCTATGAAGTTGCTTGTATTAATTTGTGCTTTGGCTATTATTGACCACTGTACTTATGATCCCAAAACATTCATTGCAGTATACTAATTTAACATTTGGAATAGAATATTCAAGGTTAAAAACAAAACCGAATATCAAAAACCAAAGACAAAGTGCTGGAAAATCTCAGCAAGTCTGGCAGCATCTGTGAGGAGAGAAGAAAACTGACTTTTCAAGTCCAGATGACCCTTTGTCAATCCAGTAACTTTGCAAAATATTGATTATAACACAAATTAACAGGGCAGAAAATTGCATCCTGTTGGCAGTAGGTTCCTTTTGGGATTCATTACCTTTGTACTGCAACAGACATTTGGAGCTACTAGAACTCCTGGTACCAAAAATACATGCCTCCCTTTACGAGCCATGGAATGGAAAGCATCAAGAATTCCCAGGATAGTTTGAGAACACTATCATGAGCATCCCTCGAAGTGTCTTCAAATGATCTGTGGGATGCATCAACTAGTAGACCTGGGTTCTGTCCAAAATTCCTGTTCAATCTGCCTGAAATGACCTCCTCCAAAAGTAGGAATTACAGGCTTTTATCATTTTGCTAATCTGCAAGATCCCCTAACCCAAGATGCTTGATCCAAGTCCCAGCTTACCTCGACATCAATTGCAATTTTAGCCCAGTCATCGGTGCTCATGTTACACGAGTCCAGCAGAGGTGAATACTCAATTACTGAGTATACAATTCTTTTATTTGACCTGCATTGACTGTAAACAGAATGAAAAGCAAGGTTTATAGTTTGAACATTAACAGCTACTCAATGGTAAGTCATTAACTAAACTTTAGTCATGTCTGTCACAAGCAACATCTTTTATTGTTGACAGTATGTAATATCCAATCGATGCACCCAGATCTGGTGTGCTCCTCTTAGCAATTTTAGGGATCTGTTGTCCTTAAATAGCAGTCACTTGTGAATATTGATTAAATATTCAACTGTCAATAGTATTAATTATGTTAATTCTATTGACATGCTATTAGCAAATGGGATAACTCCTCATATCAAAACAGCAATCACACTAAATTCATGCATTTCACTTGGACAGGATCAATCCTTTTGTTCAAACCCCACTGGCTTTTTTTAAAATATAAAAGCACCAAAACAAGTCAACTACTGGGTAACTTAATCACATCATTTCACTTTCAAGCATGTTGTGTTCAAAGTATTTACTGAGGAGGAAGATTGCAGACCATATCCCTTTTGACATTAGTGGAGAGAGTTGTATTGAAAGACAGCTTCAATGTAAATCATTTGATATGTAATTAATGCAATTATATATAGTGTGGAAAATATCCATTGAGAATTTTTTTTTTAACCATGCTTTGTGCATGTTTGAAGTTCTGTTTGCAATCTGGTTTTTTTAAAAATTCATGCATTTCTGAAGTTTAGTGTTTCTGGTGTTTGACAGCAAACAGGAAAAATTACGACTTACGGAAGAACCAAAGTATTTTCTGGTGAATCACAAAACTCATAGAGCTTAGTGTGTTGAGCATAATCTTCATCATGCAGGCCTGGCATTTTCCGAAGGGCTTTCACAAGGGCATTTGCTTGTGGTGCAAGTACTAAAGACAAAAAAAACAACGCAAACACACATTTGGTCAAACTTGCTTCCTTTACCAAGTAATTATCCTTGGCATCATTGTACAACTGTTACTTCTCCATTTATGCATCAATGCAGAGTTTTGGACCTTTCATTTGAGATTCCGTGAAATTTAATTAAGTTAAATTAAGTACTAATGAGGAATAAATCATGTAATTTCCAAGTAGTTTACAACTCAAATAGTCTTAAAATCCAGAAAGCAAAATTTCCTTCCAGGTGGGGACCATTTTATTTCTGCATCTGCCCTGATTATGCCCACATTTGTATGGTTCATAGCTATTTCACTTCCAAGTGAACAGAGATCCTCAAGTGGGCAGTTAATTTCACTTCATGGCCTCCTGCCACTGCTGTTATTCAACCAGTGATCAAGGGGCCAGGTAATAGGAAGGTGTGCAGAGATAAAAAAATCTTCAATGAGGGTTTCAGCAGTTAATGAGCTGAGACAGGGACAATGTCAAGCACTGGTGTTCCTCAGGGATCAGTGCAAGGATTTTTGCTGTTTGTAATATAATGACAGAGGCGAATGTAACTGAATTGAGTAACAAGTTTCCTGATGATACTTGTTAGATTTGCAGATAATGACAACTAATGATACAGCAGGACATAGATCAGTTGGAGATTTGGATGGAGAGATGGGAGATGGAGTTTAATATGCACAAATAAGAGATCATGCATTTTGAAATGTTAACAGATAGGAAATATAAACTGTAAATGGCAGAACCCTTAAGAGTATTGATCGGCAAAGGGATCTGGGTGTACAGGTACACAAGTCACTGAAAGTGGCAACGCAGCTAAAGGTCATCAAGGCATATGGCATGCTTGTCTTCAGCCAGGGCACTGAGTTTAAAAATTAGCAAGTCATGTTGCAGCTTCATAGAACCTTAGTTAGGCTGCACTTGGAATACACTGTTCAATTCTGGTTGCCACACTACCAGAAGAATGAGGCAACTTTGGAGAGGAATAGAAAAGCTTTACCAGGACGTTGCCTGGTATGGAGGGCATTAGCTATGAAGAGGTTGGAGAAACTTGGGTTTGTTCTCACTGGAGTGATGGAGGTTGAGGGGAGACCTGATAGAAGTCTACAAGGTTGAGAGACATGATAGAATAGATAATCAGAAGTGCCACCACCGCTGCCCCTTGCCCACACCCCCTCAACCACAGAGTGCAAGAATCAAATTACTAAGGGCACAGGTTTAAGGTACAAGGTTTAAAGGAGATGTATGAGTTTTTAACCTACACAGTAGTGGATGCCTGGAACTTGGTGCCAAGGTGGTAGTGACTTGACAAATACATAACTAGAATGTGAATTCAGGGATATGGTCCTCAGAAGGCTAGGGGGTTTTAGTTAAGTCAGGCAACATGGTCAGTGCAGGGCCTAATCCTGTGTTGTAATTTACTTCATTCTTCTGAAGTTCAAGGTGGAAATTGGCAGTGTTAGCAATGACATAATGAAGAGGCTGGAAGCTTATCCAGGGTCAAAAATTAAATGCATTGGTTTAATTGCTGATTGTTGCCAAGGAGAGGGGTTGGTTTGGTAGCTAGGGAACAGACTGCAACAATAGCTCATCTTCCAAATATTTAACTGGAGGAAATTTCTGCCTTTCAAGTACTGGATATCACATCAGCAGCCTAATAAATTATCAATACTTTCTCCCTATTGACTGTTAAGACCAGGGTCAGAAAACAGAAGATTTTAAGTGGCTCCCTTCAAGAGCTGCAGTGCTGTTGCACAAATGCCCACCTGAGAAACAAAAGCAAAGACATGTTTATGGATTTCTACAACCCATCTTCAATTTCTCTTTGTAGCTTTGTAACTTTTCCAATTAAGCCAGTTTTTAAACAAGCTAAATTCAAACCATAATTAAAAATCCCTATTGTCTTAATATTTAGCAAATTCCTACAGTTCTAGCTGTTACCTACTAAAATATCCAGAGATATTTTTTAGACATCTGATATTCTTAAATTTTTAACCAAAGTGTTAAGATTAAATCAATCCAGATCAGGAGCTCGCAAGTCATTATGGAGCCACATTTAGCTCCGGAGCTGAAGGTTGTTGACCCCTGGTCTATAATCTGATTTTGATTCGTTACCACAAAAAACTTCCACTCCTGACATCAAGCTCTGAGTGGTGTTGCTGTTTTTCAGTATGCAAACAAACTCTTTCGCAGCCATCTGTCAGATATCCAGTTTCACACTTGCATTCCAACCGGCAAAGACTCCAACTAAACTTATTGTATTATATGTTATTGTATGTCATGTACAAAATACTGACAAAGGTTCCACAAAATGTTATAAATGTCTCAAACGATGGACATAAATGTTATGCACTATTTGATTTTAAATTTGTTTCCAGTTTTCCACAAGCCTTTCTATAGAACTTTAAAAGAATGAGTTAGTTGTGTAATAAAATCTTTCTCCATTACATTAGTTAACATATCTGTTCTTGGTACAAATTGGGTGACACTATATGAAGGGAGGTGCTGGAAACCAAGTAGCTGAAACATTACACAGCAAGTTGGGTAAAAATATATTAAATTTCAAGTTTCTACCTCACAGTGAAAGGAAAATGATGAACACAATTGATGAATTACTTTCAAATAAAGAGACCAAGTTGCGACACAGGCATCTGAGTGGACTTGACATTCTCAGTTCAGAGCAGTGGACTACAAGGGCAGAATACCAAACATAATACTTAAATGGGAAGGGCGTGAATATCTTAGCTGGGAGGTTAGTTGGAGTGTTTTGGCAGGGTTTAAACTAATATGGAGGGGGGGGTGGGCTGAGACCGATAGCTCTGTAGGGAGCGAGATGGGATATAGAGTAAGCTTGGATGAGAGGAAATACACCAGGGAGAAGGAGGTTCCAAGTGGGCTTGGAGATCTGGAGTGTGTCTGTTTCAATGTGAGGAGCGTATCAAGAAAAACGTATGAACTTAGGGCCTTAATGTTTGCGAGGAACTTGGATGTGGTTGCAGTGATGGAGACGTGGTTAAAGGAAGGGGAGCAGTGGCAGCTGAACATTCCGGGGTATAAGTGTTTCAGGCATGACAGAGGAGGGTCCAGAAGAGGTGCGGGATTGGCATTTAGTTTGGGAGGGCATCACAGTGGTGCAGAGGGAGGACAATACAGAGGAGTTAGGAGTGGAGTCGCTGTGGATGGAGTTGAGGAATAGGAAGGGGGCAATTACTATGCTAGGGATGTATTATAGGCCACCCAACAGCCCACGGATAGTTGAAGAAGGCATATGTAAAGACATTTTAGATAGGTGCAGAAAGAACAATCGTTATAATGGGACATTTTAATCTCCCTGGGGTGGATTGTAAGGTACCTAGAGCTGGGTGTTCGGACAGGGAGGAATTTGTAAAATGTGTACTGGAAGGATGGTTGGAGCAGTATGTGGCTAGCCCGACCAGAGAGGGGGCTATATTGTATTTAGTTCTGAGTAATGAGCCAGGGCAGGTGGTTGATGTTGTAGTAGGAGAACGTGTAGCTAACAGTGACCACAATTCTGACTTTCGGATACAGATGGAAAAGGATGCTTGTTGCCCGAGAGGGAGGGTGTTGAATTGGGGGAAGGCTAACTGCAGTTGGATTAGGCAGGAACTTATGGAAGCTGAATGGGAATGGTTGTTCGAGGATAAGTCCATACTAGGCATGTGGGAGTCTTTGAAGGGAATACTGAAAATGTTGCAAGAGAGATATGTGCCGGCTAAGAGGAAAGATGGGAAAGGTAGGATTAGAGAGCCATGGATTCCTAGGGATATTGAGGGCTTGGTTAGGAATAGAGAGGTGTATGATAGGTCAAAGCAGCTGGGAATGGAGAGAGCGTTGGAGGAATATAGAGAGAGTTTGAGGGAGCTCAAACGGCGAGTTAGAAGGACAAAAAGGGGGGCATGAAATGGTTTTGGTGGATAGGAGGAAAAAGCCTTTGGATTTTCCTTAATCCTATGTTAGGAATGAAAGGGTGGTGAGAGGAAAAATCGGGCCTCTTAGGGACAGAGGAGGGGAACTGTGCTTAGAGCCTGAGGGAATGGGGCAGATCTTGAATGAATACTTTGCATCAGTATTCATGAAGGAGAGGGGCTTCTTGACCGGTGCTGTCTCTGAGGGAGCTGTGGACCATACCGAGGGAGGAAGTGTTAGAACTTTTAGATAGCATTAAAACTTAGGAAGATGTAGACTGAGAGGAGATCTAATAGAGGTGTACAAGATTACGAGTATAGATAGAGTAAACAGGGTTAAGTTTTTTCCTAGGATGGACTCAAATAGCATGAGGGGTCATGGGCTTCGGGTGAGGGGGGTAAGGTATAATTTGGATGCTAGAAGGAGTTTTTTCACACAGGGTGGTGGGGATATGGAATGTGCTGCCAAGTAAAGTGGTGGAGGCAGGTACTCTGGAGTTGTTTAAGAAATACTTAGATGGGCACATGAACAGAATGGGAATGGAGGGGTATAGAAAACTGATTTGAAATAGGGATCATGAGCCTTGGGAGTCCCTGGGAAGTGTGCTAATAGACGATGATAAAAACATTTTTTATCCTACGGGTGCTTTGGTCCACCTTGTTGTCTAACAAGGGGCATACATGCAATGGGTCGTGAGAGGGCTGCTCTTGGATTTTTCAAGTGTATCCTAGTGCTTCGTGTCGTTAGTGTACGCTTGACCTGGACCCATTTGATGGGCAACATGACAGCTCAGTGACTATCGCTGTGCTGTGCAGATGCATGGATTTGGGCCTGTTTACTATCAAACAAGTCAGTTGGATTTAAACCTGGTGTTGTCAGACTTCTTACTGTGTTCCAGACTACTCAGGATTCCTTCTTGCAATCATTGGCAACAACATCCTTCTTAAAAATGCAGCTACATACTACCCATGACTCCCATCATGACCCAACTTGCATCCATGTTCTATATTTCTATATGTTTGGAAAATGTGGATTGGTCCTCCACAACACACTATGTGGATTACAATTTTAAAAAAAGACAAAAGAAAGCGACTAAAATAGAACAGATGTTCCTCCCAACACTTAATAACAAAAGCAGTTCATCCATTTGATTGTTTTTATCTGATTACTGATGTATGTCATTTAAATCCATTTTTATCAAGTTGAGTTTGAGGTCACTGTTGAAATTGATTCGCCACACCTCTTAATATTATAACGTAATAGTTACACTTCTGTCTTTATCCAAATGGATGAGTTGTCCAAATACTGCTGATATCTGTCTTGCTCCTTTTATAGTCATCAGAGGAAATAATTAAATTGTTTCAATCATTGGAACTGGAGCCTGAGAGCTTAAAAGATGTACTGCATCACTGTGTACCTTAAATTGCCATTGGATTGGTATTGTTAATTGCTGTCACTTTTGTCATGTTTTGTGAAGAAGATTGAAATTTTTTTAAGATTAACTGTTTAAAAATTTGCTTGTTCTGTTAATATCTGATCTTGTAGGCTCAACTATTATTGTGAGGGAAACCACTTTGATGCCAAATATCCATGGACTTCCAGCTCTTATTTGTATGATATTTGCTCCAGTCATGGAACTAAGGTACATGTGAAAAAGCGAAAGAGATTAGCTGTATGAAATTCTATTCCTTTCTTTTAGCATTTTGTTTCTGTTGTCTGAACTTATGCATTCTCTCTTGAACCAGTACAGCAAATAGAGCCACTTCTCGAAAGCAGCTGAGTAGTGTTTGATAACGAGCTCATGTGAAGATGCAACTTTTTTGACATGACAAATATTGAAGTTAAAATTGCATGATAGTGGGAAAAGTTTAAAAATTTTTTTTACTCCATCCTTAAAGTGGACCTGGCAAACTCAACTCAAATCCATTCCTTGCTTGCTCCAAAAATCAAATTCAGAATCCCAACACATCCAATTCACGGTCCCCTTAAGAGAAAAGAACAAGATCCAAGCTGATAAGCTACGACAATGCATGTCATCTGAAACTTGGTCTAAAAGGCTGAGAAGCATTTTTTTTGCTTATATCCAATTCAAAGTCTCAGTGAGCAAGACATTCCAGCTCCAAGCTGTCAAAACAGGCTCACCACTTCATGTCTTGGGCTAGATCTATATGATCCAATTTGATTGGAGCAAGCATGGCACCTCCTCCAAGGCTTGATCTCATTTGCATCTTAGCCAAAAGGCCTCGATGCTGCTTTAAAAAATTGCTTCAAATGAAGCCATAGTGTAATCTCATGACTTCAACCAAGTGTAGGACAACTTGATCTTAGCCAAAAGCTGAGAAACATTTGTATTGCTCGAGGCTTTGGCTATTATTGGTGAAGCACTGTTTTGCTATTTCAGATATCCTCGATCAGTCACACTCCCTCCTTTGATGTCGTGACTGCAGAATGAAATTTAAAAATGGAAGCTAAATACCATGGATGCTGGAAATAATCTGCAGATCAGACACTATCTCTGGAGCAAGAAACCGATTTAATCTTTAGGTTGATGACTTTTTGTGAGGAAAAAGTTAGAAACAACAGAGCACAATTGTTAAACATAATAACATATCTAGTTACAGTTTTGGGGCTGGAGTGATTATGGCTGGGTTGTTTTGGAAATATATTGCTTGTTATCCTTGCGTATGTTGACCATTGCATGTTGTATGTTTCTTTATGTAGGACTGATAGACTGAGAAAACGTTACATTGGTGCTCTGTGTGGCCTGGGGTGGAATCCAATAACCAACGTCCCTCTGTTGGAAGAACATGATCTGGAAGTTGCATTTGATGTGCATTTTGATGTAAATGATATTTTGGAGGTAGTATAATATTACTGTCTGATCTACTAAGAAACTTAACCTTGTTCTCCACCTAATTCCAATTATGATGTTTTTAACTATTAATTGAAGGACAGACCAAAGGCTATTGGATACGTAATTTTAAATTTAGATATTGGTGTCGTTTAACCTCAGGTGATTTCCATTTGAATATGAATGCACACAAATTAAAGATTCAGAATCTCCAAATTTTTTTTAGGATCTTTGTTTTTCATTTAATTATGATACAAAAGCTGGTTAGAAAGAAGATAATTTGGTAGTGGCACTTTCCTGTTATCGTCATTAATAAATGCCAGAATTTGAAATCGTGTTTAATATATGCCATATTCATTCCATATGTCATCATCATTGTATTAAAAATATTTTTTAACTAACATAAGGGAGGCATACAAGATTGGATGAACATCAACAACATGATTGGATGAACATCAACAAATATTAATGATAGATAATCAAAAGGTATAAATTGTAATATCTTTTGGCAATAGGTTCATATGTAGTTTCTTAAAAGAATACTGAAGTTGTAATAGGTAGAAGTTAATTTTACTGCATGTAAGTAATGCCACATAAGCAGTGCCTTGAAGGTGAGTCTTTCATTAATTCTATTCTGTTCATTGTATTACAGATTTGCTAATTTACATTTGTTTTTGGCAAATGTTATGCAGGAAGTGGAATTTGTGACTATCAAGATGTTAAAACTATTTCATCTGTGATGTAGAAAGATGAATTTTTTAACAAGCAATTATTTTCAAATTTAAATTGTTGTATTGCCTTCAGAGCTCATGAAAAAACAAAAGTTGTTTTCCATGAGAACTAAACTCCACACTGACATCACAAGGGGACTCTGGTTCAAGAACCAGTTTGGTATGATTCAGATGGGCACAATCATCTTAATGTGATAGTTATTGAATATTTTCTGCATTAAACTTTGGTTAGATTTCTGTTCTCCAAGAAATTGGCAATCACCCTATAATCATTTTTCTTAAAGGTTCAAGATTAGGCCATTCTTTTGGACATTTTCTCAAGTTCATGTTTTGGTAGAAGAAAATGAAATTTTGCTGGCTTAGCTTTGCCTTTGATAGCATTGACCTGAAGTGTTAGCAATCTCTCAAATGCTGACAAGTGATGTTACAAATCTTATGTTCTTTAGATCAATCTACTCCGGAGCACTATAAACAAGTTAGTTTGTGATGGACTGCTACGTTCAGGAAATTATGAGAAAATACGCAAATTACAAAATGAAGCTCGACAGAGGTTGATAGAGTAAGGCTGCTGGAAGTGCTATAATTTCTTTTGCTGATAACATCTGGGTAGCTTGTGTATTCAATTTAAGTTAATCTGCTTTTGTACTGAGCATTTGTAAGTTGGATATAATGTTTGAGTTACCTTGGGAGAAGGCAAGTTTAACAACTACACATAACCAAATTTCAGAAGGCTGAAATGTTGTTTAACGAATAGCGTACTTTGGAAGAAGTGTATCAGTACAACATGTGATCAAATTCTTAACAAAATAACCATTTTCTAAAAGTAACATCCAAGATTAAGGATGTATCTGAAAGCTAATAAACGCATATTTACCCTTTTACAGTACATCAACTCAGTTGCACAACTTGTGAACAGTCAGGAGAGGGGGAATGGGAGAACCAAGGAAAACAGCTACCAGAGTGGAATTTGGAGAGAGATGAGCTGAATAGGGATGTGAGAGAAGGTGATGAGGAAGAGAAAGAAGACATAGTGAAATGGAACAGAAGAAACTTTAGGGTGGGGAAGAGGAGTGGAGGAACAGGGACTATGGAGTATTAGAAAGGGCCATACAAGGAGGGAAAATGAAAAGGTTAAACTTGACAATGAGAATGATTGATAATTGCTCTCAGAATGGAGTTGAGTGGATGGGGTTGATTGCTATGCAATATCTTTTGGAAGGAAAGGAAATAACACACTTTTTTGCAAGGTATAATATGGTTTGCTACTAGACGAGTAATTCCAGAAACTGAGAGGTCAGGGGGTGGGGGGAGGGCGGAGTGCAAGGCAGGTTGCATCATCACAGCAGATGGTAGAATTCTGAATTCAAATAGATAAAAATAGGGAACTAAGAGTCTAATGATGATGAAACCATTGTCGATTGTTGCAAAAACCATCAGGTTCACTAACGTCCTTTAGGAAAAGAAACCTGCCGTCCTTATGTAGTCTGGCCTTCTTGTGACTCCAGAGGCACAGTATGTGGTTGATTTTTAAATGCCCTCTGAGATGTCCTAGCAAGTTATTCAATTGTATCAAACCACTGGAAAGTCAATAAGGTGAATAAGAGTGAAATTAAATGCGCCATCCAACAGTTCTAGGCATTGTAAATTACAATGGCAAACTCAGCCCTGTCAACCCTACAAAATTGGAAGAGCTGTGCACTGACTAGTCAAGCAACACGCTGACACAGTCATACATGCAGAATCATCATCATTGTGCTTCCAACACAGTAGTATACAGTTGGCAGGGAGTTACCCTGGGCATCCTCAACATTGACTTGGATCCCATGAAGTCGTCTGACATCAAAGTCACACGTAGGCAAAGAAACTTTTTAGTTGAATATCACCCACTCCCCTCAGCTGATGAATCAGTACTATCACCATGTTGAACATACTTGGAGGAAGCACTGAAGGTGGCAAATGTGCTCTGAGTGGGGAATTTAAATGTCCACTCCCAAGAGACTCAAAGCCCACTAGGGACAGAGCTGGCCAAGTTCTAAAGAACATAGCTGCTAGACTGGAACTGCAGTAGGTTGTGAGGAATCTAACAAGAGGGAAAAATATACTTGACTTTATTCTCACCAAGCCATCTGCAGCAGATACCTCTGTCCATGACAGTACCAGCAGGAATGGCTATTGCACAGTCCTTGTGAAGACAGAGTCCTGACTGCATGTTGAGATCAGCTTCACACATGGAAGGTATGTGCTGAAAGTAGTTGTTTTTGGACAGATCTAGCAACTCAATTAGGTGACTGTGAGGCTCCTGTGGGTCATCATCAGCAGCAGAATTGTTCTTGACCACAGTCTGTAACCTCATGGCCTGGCATATTTTCCACTCTTACCATTATCATCAAACCAAGGGATCAACCTATGCTCATATGCAAGAGCACAAGTAAGGAGCAGCACCAGGATTACCTAAAAATGAGCTATCAACCTGGCAAAGCGACAAATACAATTGACAGACCTCAGCAATTTGACAACCAACAAATCATATTGAAGCTCTATTGACCTGCCACATCAAGTTGTGAATGGTGGGGGACAGTACTGAAGAAGAAAGCTTTCTTAATATCTCCACCTCAATATTGGGGAAGCCCAGACATCAGTGCAAAAGATGAAGCTAAAACATTTGTACCAATTTTCAGCTAAATATGCTGAGGGGATGATCCACCTCAGTTTCCTTCATAGTCCTCATTTAAACAGATGCCAGTCTTCAGTCGATTTGATTCACTCCATATGATAACAAGGGATGCTGAAGGCACTGGACAATATTCTGGCAATTGTACTGAAGACTGGTGCTCCAGAACTTGCCATACCCATACCAAGCTATTTGAATACAGCAACAACATTGGATTTCCCTGGCAGAATGGAAAATTGTCCAGGTATATCCCATACACTAAATGCAAGACAAATCCAACAAGGCCAAATTACTGTCCCATAAGTCCATTTTTGATCATCAGTAAAACGATGGAAAGGATCATCAACAGTATTACCAAGCAGCATTTGTTTAGCAATATTCAGCTTACTGACTCTGGCCCAGCCATTGCCATAGGGAATGCACCAGAAGAGTTTTCCTCAACTTTTTATTTGAATTCAGTAAAGGCCAGTGTGGGGTGGCACAATGGTCAGCACTGTTGTTTCACCGTCAGGGACCTGGGTTTGATTCTGGTCACTGTGTAGAGTTCCTCTGTGTGTTCTGGCTTCTTGCCACAGTCCAAAGATATATGGGTTAAGTGAGTTGGCTGTGCTAAGTTGCCCCTTAGTGTCAGGGTAAATATGTGAGGTTATGGGGATATGGCCTAGGTGGGATTGTGGTCAGTGCAGACTTGAAGGGCGGAATGGCCTTCTGCACTGTAGGGATTCTATGATTCTATGACTCTGCTTGAAGTATAAGAATTATTCATAGCAATGCCTCAAGCGACCAGAATCCACTTGCCAACCAATTAGCACCCCTTTGGTCGTACACTAAATTATTGTTCCCTTTGAAATTTGATATTCTGCTTTCCTGATGAGTGCAAGATGAAAATTTTGGATAGCATGTCTCCTTTTTTTAAGCAATACACAAGCTCCGTAGTAGTAAGTGACTATTTGATTTTTGATCATTTTGGTTCCAGTGAATGTGGGAAGAGTATTTTACCCAATTCTGCTATCTGCTGCTCAATGTTTAAAGTTGGCGTTCTGTTCCATTGCCAAGGATGGCATTCTTTACAAGGGTTGATCATGTGGGGCAGTGTTATGAATTTTGCAATAATGGTAACATATTCCTTTCCTGAGGGCTTACCTTAAGGTGGTTTGTTTAATTTAGGCAGCATCCTGCTATTACTGATCTGTTAACAGTATCACCTACTGATGTCATACCAATGGAATGATTAGCTCTTAATTTTGGTCTGTTCACAGAATATTTACTGGAAAGAAACCAAGAGAAAGTATTGCGCCACAATACTCTGAAAAACCATACCAGTGGAATCAGGTAGATGTATTTTCATGCTTGCAATATAATCCTACAATGTTGTTGCATCATCTACATACTCTTTATTGAGATTTTTTTAATTCACAGTTGTGCCAATTCTAATTTAACTTGGCCAAAATTGACTTTTTTTACTGTCTTGCTAAATCTTGGCTGAGCAGACGGGGCAGTGATAAAGAAATGCCGTGATCCCTTCCACTTGATGCATCAGAAGGGGGCCCCAAGAGAAAATCATTCTCCTTTACCAAAATTGATCTTATTTGCAGTCCAGTGAGAACTCCAATTGGACTGAGACCAGAAATTATTGTTACCCTTTTGTCTTTCTTTTATCATGATGTGTCTTCTGGAGAGCAAAGGGAAGATAATATGAACCACAACAAAATTAATCCTCCTAAAACCAAGAAGAAAGAGGAAGTTGGCCAAACTTCATATTATAACTTTCAGCTTCTGAGGGCTCATGGAATTGAGGATCGCATTTTAACATAGGTAGAGGATTGGTTAACAGTTGCAAAGCATAAACAGGCCTTTTCCAAGTCGGCTAGTAGTGAAGAGTGGAGTTGTGCAAGAGTCAGTGCTGGGACCAGTTATTTACTGTTTATATTAAAGTTAAGTGAGTGGGCAGCAAGATTTTTTTCTTTATTTTCTCATAAAAGATGGGTGCCAATGACATGGTCAGCATATGATGCCCATTCCTAATTGCTTTTGAACTGAGGGGTTTGCAGAGCCACATTGGAGGGCAAGTAAGAGTCAACTGTATTACTTTACTGGAGTCACATGTCGTTGAGGTAAAGATGGCAGATTTTTTTGAACCAGTGAGTTTTTGTGACAATCAATGATATAGTGACCATGAAACTAAGTGATGGCTAGCTTTATGTTCCAGATCTATTAATTCAATTTTTTACGTTTCACCAACTGCCATGGTGGAATTTGAACCCATGTCCCCAGAGGATTAACGTCTGCCTCTGGTCACTGTGTCACTAGTCTCGTGACATCGCCACTAAGCCACTGTCTCCCTCATTGATGGCAGATGGAGTATAATATGTAAAAGGAAATTGTAACATTATTCACCTTGATTGTATAAAAAGAGAAGCATAATATTTTTTAAAGGTGTTAAATTTGTAGGTGTTAACATTGCAAGAGACTTGGATGTGCTTGTGCAAGGAATGCAGAAAGTCAACAAAATTCTGAGGGAGTTTGTAAGGTTAGGCATTAAAAGATTGTTTCAGTTGGCTGGAAAGCCTAAACCACAGTGCACAATCTCAGGATAAGGGGCCAATCATTTAGGACTGAAATGTGGAGAAATTGCTTCACTCAAAAGATTGTGAATCTTTGAAATTTTCTCCCTTAGAGGGTGTGGATGGGGAAGACAAATCTTTGTCCTCACAGGGAATGAAAGGATGTGAGGAACAGGTGGATAAATGGAGTTGAAACCCAAGATCTGCCATGATCATATTGAATGATGGAGCAGACTGAACAGGATATGTGCTGTGCTCTTAATTCTTGTGTTGTCTGCACCAACATATTTTGAGCTTCCAAGTCACAATAGTGCAGATTCACACTGAGGAAAAGATTTACCCTATTGAACTATTGGAAGAGTTTAGTTCCATAGTTTGAGGTTCTTGTTTTATAATTCATGCATATTATATCAGTGTTTTATGTGAAATTGCCACGATGCCCCTTTGATAATGTGCCATTCACATTGTTATTTAATAATTGTCACATGAACACTTGAATGGATTGCCAAGCATAGCTTTGTTGTTTCTGAGGGGACAAATTTTATTGTAGTTTAAATATCATTTCCTCCTCATTGCTTGATGGCACCCAAATCATTTTGCATTGTAAATGTAACTCAAAATATTTACACACTGAAATATTTCTTGGTATGCAGTGAATTGTTGTTACTGATTCACCTTATGCTGTGTGTGGCTGTTTCTGATTAGTGGGCAGCGGAAATTGGGTTGGTGATCCATAAGGCCAGATCTTTGTTCCTTCTGCGTGTGCACATTCCATGGGATATTCCTTTATGTGGGGAAGCGATTAGTGTCAGGTTGGATCCAGTGGCAAATTTTTAAAGGCGACATCTGAAAGATAATAAAATTTTAAAAATGCACGTTTTCATCCGAATTTATAGAACTTAATTTCACAAGAATGTCTTATTGCTCCAAGCAGTCTTGGAAGTTGAACTCAGTTACTTAAAAAGATGTCCAAAAATGATGCCTTTTTTTGGTGTAAAATTAGGCTTCCATTGATTTTCTAGATGGTTGAATCTGTTCAAGGAAGCATGAACATCTTAAATTGTGGATAATGAGATGAATCTGACAAATAATATTGTACCATAATTACAATACAAACAAAAAGAATGTGAAATGGGTGAATGAGAGTGGAGATAGATCAATAAATATGCAACTTATATGTCTTTGTTTCTTTAGGTGGATCCAGGACTTCTCTTGAACCAATCCAAGGAAGTAAACAAAATAGTTCTGTACCAATTACATTCCTTGGTGCTGCTGAATCCATAGACCATAACTTTAAGATGTGGCAGTTTTCAGTGTTGCTGAGTTAGAAAGAAAAGATGGGACTAGTTAAACTAAAAATTGAATAATGTTTGTTATGTTCAGTTGAATGTACCCTGTTTTGGACAGTACTATTACAGCTGATGGAACAAAAAAAATACTCATTTGAAAATAAGGTACTGCAATTACTCAAATTCTGCAATGGAAGTTGCTGAAAAAGCAAATTACTTCTTCAAAACTAGTAATATGGACCAAGTGCAGCCATGCTTTTATATAGCAGTTAACTTGGTTTTGATTTTGACTTGTGATTTAAACTAATGTATGATAATTTGTTAGTCTGCAAATTGGTATTGAAAACAGTTACATGCTAATTAAGGCTAAAATGATTACTCTGGCAAAAGATGTGGGGGAAAAAAACTGACGTTAAGCTTAGTGCTTCTATCTTATTTGATTTCTATGTTGGGTTACCCAAAGAATGGGCCATATTCCATTCGCCATAATAGTGCTGCACAAAGCACACAAGACATAGCTTGCTCATTGTAACATTTATTGTGTTTAAAGTTGTTAATAAAGAGTGTGTTTTGAGTCAATAAATCATGTGTATGAATTTAAAATATTTTGAAGTGCCAATATAGAATTAAATGTTTTGATGGAGTACCCAAGTAAGATGGGAACAAGAAATGCTCATAATATCCCACAGAAATTCAGGCATAGCAAAGACCCTTTTTTAAAAAAAAAGTTTGTTTCTCAACACGTGAATGTAAATGCAACAGCACACATTCTCTATCACAAGAAAACATATTTACAAAGGAGATAGTGTAAATCCCCACAGTGCAAAGAGAGACCATCCAGCCAATTGAGCCTGCACTGACTATCTGAAAGAGCATCCCAACTAGCTCCTTTTCTTCTGCTCTAATCATGTGACTCTGTCACTCTGCATGTTACCGTGGCTAATTGGCGTAACTTACACATCCCTGGACACTGAGGGACAATTTAGCATGGCCAGTCCACCTCACCTGCAAATCTTTGGACCATAGGAGGAAACCCACACAGACACATGGAGAACATGTCTCACAGTCATCCAAAGGAGTATGCACACAAGTTTTGTGGTACACAAAGCTACTATTTCTCTTAATAAAAGCAAAATACTGCAGATGCTGTAAGTCTAAAATAAAAATAGGAAATCCTGGAAAACATAGATCTAATAACATCTGTAAAGAGAGAAACAGAGTTAAAGTTTTGAGTCCATGTGACTCTTCTAACATTTGCTCTGTTTCTCTTTCCACAGTTGCTAGGCTTGCTGAATTTTTCCAACACTTCCTGCTTTTTATTTAACTATTTATTGCCCTTTTGAGATGGTTCACTGAAGAAAATGGAGGTTGGAAATTTCTGTAGAATTCAGTGGCTTACTCCTTTATAATGGTATGTTTTGGCTTTGCTGCAGCTGTAGCCAAGCCTCTATGGTAGGTCTAGTTCAATACTAGAATTAAATAGCTAAAAAGTGAGTCCACTTCTCCATCTGTTCATAGATTCTTGGCAGAGTTCTTGATTTATAGGATGGGATTACTTCACTCTGTGGTTTCTTTGTCTGATGTGGAATTACCACTATTGGACTGGGGTAAGCACAGTAACAAGTCTCACAACACCAGGTTAAAGTTCAACGGGTTTATTTGGTCGCACCAGCTTTTGGATAGTCACTCCTTCAGGTGAGTGAGGAGTTGTGTTCACAAGCAGGGTATGTATAGACACAAACTCAGTTTACAAGGTAATGATTGCAATGCGAGTCTTTACAGTAATTAAGTCGTAAAAGTACAGATGGTGTGAGTGGAGACAGAGTTAAGCACAGGTTAGAGGTGTATACTGTCTCCAGACATGTCAGTTAGAGATTTTGCAAGCCCAGACAAGTTGTGGGGGTTACAGATAGTGTGACATGAACCCAAAATCTGATGGGCTTTAACTTAGTGTTGCGAGACTTCCTACTGTGCTTACCCAAGTCCAACGCCAGCATCTCCATATCATTGACGTTAGAATGGACACAATAGAGTTTGAATCTCACCCATTTGAATCTCCTTGTAAGAGAATAGTTTTTCTTCACACCCATTCTGTGAAATTTTATTCTGCAGCTGCTAAGTTTAGGTGCTCATTGTGTATACATTTCAGTGGGCATTTAGACAATAGTACCTGTTAAATCTCAAAAAAATCTGTTGCATTTTTCATGTCTTCGACGTTCCAATATGTCATTTATATTTTAATGTCTTGAGCACCATATCACTCAGCTTCAACCTTGGGAAGTTTTATGTATATTTGCAGACAGAGGAAGGTCATTTGATCCCCTTGACTCATCTTGTTACAACTCAAATTTTTCATTGATTACATTTTTTTAGAAGTGTCAATCTTTATATATCCACAAATACACTTAAATGGATGTGATGGTCAGTAATGCAGAATAACTCGGCTCATTGGAACAGCATGACTAACTTTTTCAGAAAAGGTAATGGGAAATACTGCAAAGATGGCTATGAGGACAGAGGAGGCAGAAGGAGTCAAACTGGAAAGGAGTGGGGGAAAGGGAGGATAATTCTCATCAGCGGCATCTCCCAGCAACCCACATGCAAATACACACATGCACAAAAGTTGGTCATGCATGAGATGAGTAATCTGAGTCTGAAGTCTGACAACACAGCTGAACGTCAATATTAATGGTATACTTTACTCCTTGATAGTGGAATTTGATGAAGGCAGAAGACAAAGAAAATCTTTAAACCACATCACCCTCAGCAGGAATGCCAGGAACAATATAGGAAACTTTATGGAGCTCACAAAAGCAAGAAAAACATTTTAAGAGTGATGTGAAATCTCATGGATTGAGATGTGAAGACAAAGTCAGCGGCATGCTGTGTCCCATACTAGCCTGTAGCAGAGTCGTACTTGTTATATATTTTCATACCATGAAAAGTCCTTAGTGTAATTTTTAAAAATTACATCCAACTACTAATTTACATTTAGTGGTACCCGAGAACCTTGTGGCATCCAGCTTGTTTGTTATAAGATGGCATGCACTACTTCGCTTTTTAAAGTTGTGAACAAGGTCGATGGATTTTTTTTGCTTATCTCTTAGTGTCATAAGTAGTTTTACATTAACGCTGGAATGAAGTTAGTGAAAATCCACCAATCGCCACACTCTGGTGCCTGTTAAGGTACACTGAGGGAGAACTCAGTATGGCCAATGCACCTAACTACCACGTCTTTTGGAATGTGGAAATAAGTCTGAGCACCTGGTGGAAACCCATATAGACATGGAGAGAACATGCAGACACTGCACACATGGTGACCCAAGCCAGGAATTGAACACAGGTCTCGGGAGGTTTGGGCCTTGACGATGAGTCACAGGTGGGGGTGGGTAAAGTCACTTGGGGATGTGAAAGACGTACCAAAGTGGGTAAGGGACTTGAAGAAAAATGCATAGAGTGTAGTGTCTTTGAAAGGTTTGGGCGGATGGGTGAAATAGTGAAAGTAAGAAAGACCTAAAGAGTGGTATCAGTTGTGTCTAAATATAGGTTCATCATGTAGTGTTGACTGATAGCATCCTCAGAGGGCTTGAGTCAAGGTGAACTCAACTCGTCTCCCATCCATTGACTGTCTACACTTCCTCTGCCTCGGCAAAGTAGTCAGCATAATTAAGGACGCCCATGCACCCCAGACATTCCCTTTTCCTTTGGGAAAAAGATATAAAAGTCTGAGTTTATATACCAACCAACTTGAACATCTGCTTCCCTGTTGCTCTCAGACTTTTGGATGGACTGACTTTGCATTAAGTTGATCTTTGTCTATACAGTAGCTATGACTGTAACACTACATCCTGTATTTTGTATGCTGTGAATGATATGTTTTGTATAGTGCACAAGAAACGATGCTTTTCATTGTTATTAATGTATGTGATAATAAATCAAATTAAGGTTCCAGTTATTCTCTACATAGTCTCAGATAATGGCCTTTGTGATGCATGAAAGGAAGGGCCAGCTGAGCCTGTATGTTCAACCATATACCACAAAATGGCATGTATAATACGGGGTGCTAATAAAAACTTCAATAATGAGTGAACAAAAAAAAAAGCCACGTTGTTTCTTTCACAATGACTGATATGTACCTACGTTTCTGTGACCAACGTGAGATGAGCCAGCTCCTTTGGTTCTTTAAACTAATCTCTACAAATAACCATATATACATTTTAATGAAGTGCAGCCCAAGTCATGTGAAATATTTACATGTAAAATCTAATTTTTAAAAATGTGTATGCCACCAAGTTTATATTGCTGGCAATGGAGTTGGGCAGGAATATTTTGGCTGTGATGTAGGGCCTCTGATGCATCAGGGCACTCTTTTATAAGGCAGCGTAGTTGCAGCATTGTCAGCAGATGACTTTCACCACAGTTTTTTGTAGGTCTGGAATCACCTGTCATTTGTGGCATTTAAAATTTTAATTATAATCATGTGGGAATGGGGTTGGGAGGATGATGTAAGCAAACATGGTGCATTTCTCAGTACCATCAAAGGCATGTCACGGGCAAAATTCCACCAAAGAGCTGTTCAGCCAATAATACAATTAGAGCTAGTGCATGTAGAATGATGATGTAGACATGCATTCCATTGCCCAAGATAGGAAGCCTAACAAAGAGAATTACTGGAGGCATTAGCAGAAAATGAACAATTTTTGAGATATTAGTTGGAATTTTTTGAAAATTGATATTTTGTCAGTAATTGTATTTACGGTGTAATGTTGTGAAGTGGCTATGAAATCAACATGGTGATTCAAGACTTTAAGCTCCTTATTATTTATTTTCCACTTCTGAGGCAATCTGTTGGTCATTAATGTCCTATGATATATCAAAAGAGATTTTTAATCATAGTTAAATAGATAGCGTTTATATTTATTTCAAAGATTAATGGTAGTCATGCAAACAGTGTAATTTGTAGTAAACAGACTCATGCATAGTTGTGCACAAATATTGTTATGTACATTGTAAATATAAACATTGATTATAATTGACTCAAAAGGGGATGAAAGAGAATTAAATGAATACAAGTTGTTTGGAAAATATAGGAGAGAATGAAAGAAGGTGGTGTTTAAGTTATGGATTGAGAATATTAATGTTGTGGAGATAGAGGATGCCTTAGAGAGGTCAGGAACAATATTTATTTGGTTAAGCCAAAAATAAATAAGGGAATTGACTACAAATACAAGAAGTTAGTGGTTTGTGTATTTTATCACTGTGTTGGCCTAAACTGAAGTATTGTGTCCAATAGTGGGAACCCATGTTTTAGGAAGGAAGGTGAAGGCATAAGAGGGAGTGAAGAAAAGATTCATGAGAATGATTCCAGGGAAAAGGAACTTCAGCCAAGTGGGGGGATAGGAGAAGCTGGGGTGTGCTGATGTGTTCTGCGAGAAGAGAATGTTAACATTTGATACAGGTTTTCAAAATCATGATGAGCAGCACCAAGTTGTTGTCCAAGTTTGGAGCTGGATGGAGAATTGTGATCTGGAAACTGTTAAAACATAGAACAGTACACCACGGTACAGGCCAAGCTCTGTCTAAACCCAAGATCAAGCGATCCTACCACCACCCCCACCCCCACCCCCACCCCAACCCCACCCCAACCCCCCAAATCATTCTGGTATGCTCCATGTACCCATTCAATAATTGCTTGAAAGTTCCTAAAGCATCCGACTCCACTATCACAGCAGGCAGGATGTTCCACACCCCAAACACTCTGAATAAAGAATCTACCACGACCGACCTCTCTCCCACCATGAACTTCATAGTTATGGCCCCTAATCACAGCTTCATTTACCCGAGGAAATAGTCCCTGCATGTCCGTTCTATCTATTCCCCTTCACCATCTTTTAAAGCTCCATTAAGTCGCTTTAAGTTGTTTTGTAAGGCAGTTTCAGGAGGATAGATTTCTAGTGGTAAATAGAAACAGAAAACGCATTTTTTTTGTTTTTGTTTTAGATTCCAGCATCCACACTATTTTGTCTTTATACTTAGAGGTATTGTGATTGTGATGGTGATGAAGAGACAGGCAGATGTTATTTAGAAATGATGACGGGGCAAAAAGATGGCAAAGCTGGAGGTCACCGTAAAACCTGAAGACAACGACAATGAAAAATTGGCAGGCAAGTCAAGAGATAAGCCCCTAGGAGCAAAGTGAGGGGATTGCTGGGAGACAGAGCTTTTAATTTCAAAAATATACTTTATTCATAAATACTCTGAAATAAACCATTGCAAAACATTTCCAATGATTACAAACAGTGCAAAAAAACCAGTCATATTTACAATACATTTATGGTACTCAGGTACAAGATATTACATTCATTGCAGTTCAGTTCTTCAAACGATGTGTATTCATCACATTTCATTGTGTGCTGTTTTTACAGATTAGCCCACAGTTACGTAGTCTAAGTATTTTCTACAGTTACTGGTCCCTCTGTTTGACTCGTTTGAAAGGCTTTAAATGGTAGCCTTTCCCCATTGTGCCTACGTGGTGGCTGCCCCAAGCTTGAGAATGTCCCTCAGCACATAGTCTTGGACCTTGGAATATGCTAGTCTGCAACACTTGTTCAAGGACACCACAGTACAGGCCAAGTTTCTCTGTGCACCTTCTTGAAGAAGAAAAGCGGACACATCCACTTTGCACTGGAAGATCAGCACATTTCGGACAGACCAAAGTATGTCCTTCACCAAGTTGACCTTCCAACAGCGGTTGATATTTGTCTGAATGTGTGCCTCTAGAAACAGCCCATAGAGTCCTGCATCACCGAGCTGCTTGGGATGAGCCTCGACAAATACCATCTTAGCTCACTTCTTTGCAAAGGCACATTCCACAAGAAGGTGTGTGACTGTCTCATCACCCCCAAAGCTGCTTCGAGGAGAGCATGCAGTAGTTTGTGACTTTGAGTGTGCATGAAGAATCTGACAGGAAGTGCCCTTCTCACCACCAGTCAAGCCAGGTCTTGGTGCTTGTTTGTAAGTTCTAGTGGTGAGGCATTCAGCCA
Source organism: Sphyrna mokarran (assembly GCA_024679065.1). Taxonomy (NCBI): domain Eukaryota; kingdom Metazoa; phylum Chordata; class Chondrichthyes; order Carcharhiniformes; family Carcharhinidae; genus Sphyrna; species Sphyrna mokarran. The sequence continues at coordinate 32,365,587 of JAGIQG010000015.1, forward strand.
GCTGATACGGATAGTTTGCTCAGGGAAACATCCAATAGGATCCACCATCTTTTTTTCCTCAGGGCCTCAAGGACAACACTCAAGGACAGTGTTGACCACTGTTTGATCACCACGAAGTCAAAGGTATGTTTCTGGAAAAATTTCTCCATTTAGGACAATTTTTTTTTAAATTTCAAAAATATATTTTATTCATTTAAAAACAACTCATAAGCCATTGCAAAACAACACATCCAAAAAGTACAAACTATGCAAACAAAAACCAGTTATTTTTCCAATACTGTACAAAGCTCATTTACAGGAATTCCATTCATTACATTTCAGTACTTGAAACTATATACATTCATTGGGTTTTACTGTGTGCTGTTGTTTTTCAGATTAGCACACAGTTACGCAGTCCAAGGGCGTTCTACAGTTACCAGGCCCTCGCTCTGCCTCGTTTGAAAGACTTCACATGATGGCCCTTTCCCCGTAGTGCCTAAGTGGCGGCTACCCCAAGCTTGACACGTCCCTCAGCACATAGTCCTGGACCTTGGAATGTGCCAGAATGCAACACCTAGTCACAGACAAATCTTTCAGCTGGAAGATCAGCAGGTTTCGGGTGGACCAAAGTGCGTTCTTCACCAAGGTGATGACCCACCAGCAGCAGTTGACATTTGTCTCGATGTGCGCCTCTGGAAACAGTCCATAGAGCACAGAGTCCTGCGTCACCGCGCTGTTCGGGATGATCTTCGACAAATACCATTGCATCTCCAGACCTTCTTTGCAAAGGCACACTCCACAAGGAGGTGAATGACTATCTCATTACCCCTGCAGCTGCATCAAAGGCAGCATGCGATGGTGTTGAGATCTCAAGCATGCATAAAAGATCTGATAAGAAGAGCCCTTCTCACCACCAGCTATGCCAGGTCTTGGTGCTTGTTTGTCAGTTCTGGTGATGAAGCATTCTGCCAGATGACACTGACTGCTCAGGAAACCATCCGACAGGATCCACCATCTCTTTTCCTCTCAGGGCTTCAAGGACACGATGTGCTGACCACTGCTTGATCGCCCTGTGGTCAAAGATGTGTTCTGGAAAAATTTCTCCACTAAGAACAGATGCTGCAGTACGGTCCAAGATCCACTCTCCACAACGCTTGGGACATATAGAACCGCAAAAGGTAGTGGCACTTCTATTATTGTATTAAGGATCTACACACAGCTTGACGCAGCTGCACACAAAAGTGGCCACCAGGATGAGGGCGGCATTGGGAACTTTTCTCCCTTCATCTTCTCGAGATTTGTGCATCACTTCCCTCTGGGCACAATCCATCTTTGATCGCCACATGAATTTGAAGTTGGCCTGGGCCCCTGCTGCTGCTGAGGATTTGGGGATAGGTCAGACCTGTGCCACGTATGACAACATGGACAGTAACTTACACAAGATGACCAGGTGATACAGATTTTTGCCTCGCTTTGGCAAGGTGCTGTTCCCAATTTTTGACACATGCCCCTGCTGCACCAAACCATATCTCCAGTATGTTAAGGTAGTCTGCCCTGATGGCAAAGAGGACAAAGCATTTGTCAGCACAGTTCCCAAACAGCTTAGCCTCGCTCTTGCCCCAGTTGACTTTGGCCCCTGAGGCCAGCTGGAACTCCTCACAAACTTGGGAGGAGTCTGCAAACAAATGAGGGGTCCACACAGAAGACAGTCATGTCATCCATTTATAGGAAGTCTTTGACTTGCATGCCTCCACTGCCTGGGATTGTAACTCCTTTGATGCCTGGGTCCCTTCTGAGGGTCTTGGCAAAGGGTTCAATGCAACACACAAAAAGGACAGAGGAGAGAGGGCAGCCCTGTCTGACTCCAGACATGATCTGAAACCTATCTATTGATTGAAACTGGCTACTGATGTCTGTCTTGAGCAGCTGAATCCAATTGCAAATTCCTTCCCCAAAGCCCACTTTGAACAGCACGTTCATCGTGTAGCTATGCGATATTCTGTCAAACATCTTCTCCTGGTCTAGGCTGATGATAGCCATGAGATAAATACAGTAAGAAGTTTCACAACACCAGGTTAAAGTCCAACAGGCTTATTTGGTAGCAAAAGCCACTAGCTTTCGGCGTGCTCACTGCTCCTTCATTAGGCTAGTGGATTTCAGTTCATAAACTACCAAATAAACCAGTTGGACTTTAACCTTGAGAGTCTAGAAGTCTCTCTAGTGAGACTTCTTACCAGACTGATAAAGCAGGTATCCACCTGCCTGTCCTGCACGTAGTCAGTCGTATTCCTGAGTAGCGCAAGGCTATCAAAGATCTTCCTGCCAGATACAGCACAGGTTTGGTCAGGATGGATGACTACCCAGAGCAGACTTGATCTGATTGATGATGACTTTGGCTAGAATTTTATAGTTCCACGTTCGATAGTGAAATGGATCATCAATTTCTAATTTCTTCCCTTTCCCCTTCTGCTTGTAGATGAGGGCATTGATCCCTTTTCTCATGCTGCCTTCCAGAAGCACATGCTCGTGTACTTCCAGGAGGTGTGGACCCATCAAGTGCCACAATGCCGAGTAAAACTCAGTTAGTAATCTGTTGCTTCCAGAAGTTTTACTCTTCTGAAAGGACGCAATGGCCTTTGTCAGCTCATCCAGAGATAGTATTTTATCCAGGCTGTCCCGCTCGCCATCGTCTAAGACCTGCGTGATAGACGACAGGAAACACTAGGAGGCCATCTGTCTGTTGGCTTCAGGTCATACAATCCAGCATAGATAGATTTGTAGATGCTCAGAATGTCAGACTGCGATGACCTTATAGAGCCATCTTCCTTCAGGCTTTCTCTGTGCACCTTCTTGAAGAAGAAAAGCGAGCAAGTTTTTCCTGCTCCATGGAACGGACCCTGGATTGGAAGATGACCTTGGAGGCCTCTGAGACAAAGACTGAGGCTTGCTGGCTCTTCACCTCCCAGAGATCCTTCTTGATATCAATCCCCATCAACTGCAGTTGGAGTAGCTCCTGCATGCTTTTCTGGAGTTGGGACATTTCCCCTCGTCTCTGCCTGGCCTTCTGAAACCCCTTTGTAGATAAAGAACCTCTTGATGGTTTCCCAATGAAGTAATAGAGACTCAAAGAAGGATTTCGCAGTCCTCCAACTGTGGTAAACCCTTCTGAATTCCTCAAGGTTTTCTGGGTCAACTGTTCTACATTTAGTTTCCAGAACCCCTGCTCATTTTCTGGTTTTCCTCTAGCTGACAGTCAGCCAGCAAGAGGCAGTGATCAGAAAACACCAGCTTGACATTGGTGGATCTGACTGTGAGCGCAGAGGATACAAACATGAAGTCAACCCGGAGCGGACACACCCATCTGGCCACATGTATCTGCACTGCTGTCCATCTGCTGGGTTGAAGATATCAAGCAGCTTGGCATCTTTGACTGTTTCCAACAAGGTCTGGACAGCTGTGTCAATAACGCAGTTAAAATCCCCACCCGGAATGATTGGCCTGGAGGTGGTGAGCAGTATTGGCAGCTGTTGAAAAACTGCCAGCTGCTCAGTTTTGAGGGCAGGGGCATACACATTTATCAATCTGAGAGGCAGTTCTTGTATGTGACATCTTCTATGAGGGGTCGTCCTCCCACCACTCCTTAACTCTGGAGTTGAAGTTGCTTTCTAACTGCCAAATGTGTAGAAAAACAGCAGTAATTCCCACCTGACCAGATGGATGGTCCATAGGACCACATATTTACCAATGCCTGTAGCTGCTAAGGTGAGACATTCCACACTCCTGCGGGAGCAGCAGGTCAGCCTTGACATTGGCCAGGTAGATAAGCTGACAGCTTTTTATTTCAATTTAATCAAATCAAGTCTGACAGAGTCTCACTAAGTTGAGACATTCCCGATCCAAGCTGACAAGACAGAACTTTCACCTCCTGTCTTGAGCTTGATCTACATCATACAAGCTGATTGGAGTAGGCACAGCTCCTCCTCCAATGATCTCATTTGCACCTCCTCCAATGATCTCATTTGCATCTTAGCAAAAAGGCTGAGATTGCCAGCTTTTAAAAATTGCTTCAAATGAAGCTGAAATGTAACCTAATGACTTCAACCAAGCACAGCATTTTTTTTTGCTATTTGCAAAAATGTTTATTGCAAATTTCCTAACGAGACTATTTGCAAAAGTTTCATTTTAAAAGTTTCCCAATTACAAAATAGTAGATCAAGATGGTTTGTTCATTCCATCAGAAAACAAGATTATTTGCAAATGTTTGTGGTCCATGGCAACTCATCACAAGTTCTCTCTCAAATTGAGTGACCTTTTCTGCAGGTAATGTCAGTGTAACTAATTGTGTACATGCAAATGACACACTGCTTCAAATATAGATACTGCTATATATCAGCAATCCAGCTGTGACCAGCAGAAAAATCAAAACAGCCCATTGTGAAACCATCACCTTTCTCTTCACATGCATTATTCATGCATCTTGTCGATACCATCACAAACAGTTATTTCATTTCAGTACAGGATCTAACATGTGATTTGATAGCAATGCATGTGGATGTATACTGGTTTATAATTGATTGGGAGGAGGAGGAGGGGTCTAATTTAGACAAGAAACTGGACCAACAGTCACGAACAGGACTAATTCGCCACTGCTTGATAGTTTTCTCATTAGGATAATGTAGCCAAGCATTGCCAATATACAATAGAAATTTTGTCTCTTCTTACGGTTCAAGAGTTTACTGAATAAAATTTCACTTAAACCCACAATGAACTTATCATTAATGTTTCCATAGTGTAATCTGTCAGTTACTAATTTAACCAATTTAGGCAAAGTAAGGGGAATCTACAATAAAAGTTTAAAAAAAGTCTTAAATGCAATCTTCTAACTTGTTGTCATACTTGACCCATCCAGAAACACTGCAGGGCAAAATGTATAAAAAAAACTTAAAATTTTCTCATACACAACTTAACTGAATTTAATTTAGTTACAAACTATGTCCTACCCAGTGTGGGAATTCTGGTATTTGGAATCTTATTCACAACGGGAAAAAAAGAAACTTAAAAAAAAAAGTCGTCATACACAATAAAACATGTTATAATCACCAATTTTCAGGAATTAAAGTAACAGAATTAAATTATTCTCTCAGAAGACTGTAAATAGATAAGGCAGTGGCATGTTGATACTATACTTGATCTTGGCCAAAAAGCAATAACTTATTCTTACGCACCCTCACTTCCTTAGCCATCTTTTACCTGTGTCTTGATACACTTGTCAGATCAATCACCCTGAGTAGGCAGTGGATTACACCACATGTGCTACCAGTAGGAGCCTAAACCCCAAACACCACATTAGTGTTTCCTTCCCATAAAGCAACCAGCCCTGATAGAGCTCAAACTTAACTGATTAATCATTCAAAGACAAAACTGCAGATTCTTAAGGTGTAGTCTAGCGCAAAATTGTATTTAATGAGGAATTAAAACTATTTAAGAGAGAGTTGCAGTGGTCTCTTTTAAGGTCAAACCAAATAAACTCAAATTAAATTAGGACAAAGTAAAAAAGGGCAGCTCCCCAAAAGGAAGGGGCACAGCTCGAACAAAAACAATAAATACAAAGGAAACGTAAAAACGTCAAATTAAAATGTGATTATTGGGGCTAAATAGTGTACCCGAGTCCTTGCTGTGCCCAAAGAAGCAGTGGATAATTAAAGGCACGTTTTGTGTATAAATTTGTAATAGTGGAAATGAATATGTAGGGCGGGAGTGGTGGGGATGTGGGTAGAATGGAGAGTTGAATGCATATAATTGGAGGCGGGAATAGAGAATTGAAGGCATGGTGCTTTTGAGCGGAGTACATAGTATCTAATTGAAGTCACGGTGTGTGTTAGAGAAGCGGTGTTATTGAAAGAATATTGACGTCAAGCTACGGTCTGATTGGTTATATATACACCGCCTCCTTTTGCTTCTGGTTCCTCACTTTGCCCTTGCTCTGATGGCGGAGAAGTTCACTATCGCTAGTTCCGACTCCAGCTGCGGCGTTTCGTCGCTCACCAGCGCGCTGTCCAACACCAGGCTCGACCTGCTGGAATCGGAGAACTCTGCTACCCGCAATGGGTCCAATGTGTCCCGAGCAGCCCCCACTCTCCAGGCGCAGAGGCGCCGACCCTTCCGGAGGTCCAATAGCTACGGCGTGGAGTCGATCGACAGCCCAAGTGAAGTTCAAGTGCTGGTGATAAATACTGGAGGAACTATCGGCATGGTGTACAGGGATAACGGTGAGTGATAATACACAAACCTGCATCGGCACACGATTGACAATGTCCGAGCCATCCTCTGAAGGGCTTATTCCTGTTGCAATGTGCTAGATTTTTTTAAGGCGGCTATTTCAATTAAAATATCACTGCCTTACTAGAGAGTTTATTCCCATTTTTATGTGCCGTCTTGTGAGGATCAGATACTCCAGGAACGTAATATGATCTCAGCCTGGGGGCGTGTTATAATCCGATGTTTGGCATGAAACCCAAAATTACACCTGGTTTCATGGCATTTTTGAGGAAAAAAATTTTACTGAGGCCATTTGAGCGTCATTATAGACCGGCTTAATAGGGAGCTGTTATCCAGTGGCATGTCTTCGGGCTATGAGTACCTGAGCCATACAACTGTGTTTCACTTGCTGTTTTTACCTTTGGTTGCTGTGGGGCAGTTTTGTCAAGTGCCATAATTTCAGTTAATTGGAAGGATGTATCAATGATTTTTAAAAATACTTTTTATTTAAAAAAAACTCAGTCTGTTGTATAGCACACGAAAATCTAAATTCCTGTATTGGATATCTGCAATAGAATAAAGTGGTGAAAATAGTTAGGCCTGGCGTTCTTTATGGAAAGAGAAAAACTCCTAAAAGTTAACTTTTCAGGTCTGGGTGAAGTCAGGGATGTAATGGTTTTTTTCACCTGCCCAAAATTCGTTATTTCTAACTTTTACCACTTCTGATGAAGCCAGTGCTGTTTATAGTCCAAAGCCAGCATCTCTACATCATATCATTCTAGATGCCAGACGTACTGACTATTACCAATGTTTTGTTTATAATAGTTTTGAGAAATTGAATTTAATGAAAGAAAAAGTTTAAAGCTAACATTGGCTGTGAATATAGTCAGAGATTTACAGCATGAAAACAGGCCTTTTAGCCCAATTTTTGTTTTTTTAATAGCCCTTAAACTAAGCCCATTTGGCCTATGTCCTCTATACTCATCATAACTGTGTAACTATCTAAATGCTTTTTAAAAGATTAAATTGTACCTGTATTCACTGTTCTGACTGATGAAACCAAGCATGCCAAATGCTGTCTTCATGACTGACTCCATTTTCAAAGAGCTATGAACATGTACCCCTAGATCTTTGCTCTACAACTCTCCCCAATGCCCTGTCACTAGCTGAGTTCTGCCCTAGTTCAGTCTACCAAAATGCTTCATCTCACATTTGCTTAAATTAAACTCCATTTGCCATTCATCAGCCCACTGACCCAATTGATCCAGAGCCTGCTGCAATTGGAGATAACCTTCCTCACTATACACTGCCACCAATCTTGGAATCATCAACAAACTTAATAATCATATCCCCTATACGCTCATCCAAATCATTAATATAAATGACAACAGTGGGCCCAAAACTGGTCACAGGCCTCCAGTTTGGAAAACAACTTTCTACAACCACCCTCTAGCTTCTGTCAAGAAGCCAGTTTTGTATCCCATGAGATTTAACTTTTTGCAACAACCTACCATGAAGTACCTTAGCAAAGGCTTTGCTAAAGTCCATGTGGGTAACATTGCATTGGCTTCATCTATCACCTTGGTTACCCCTTCAAAAAACTTGAATCAAATTTGAGACATGATTTTCCATTCAAAGCCATGTTGACTGTCCCTATTCCATCCTTGTGTCTCTCAATGCCTGTAGGTCGTGTCTCAAAATACCTTCCAACAATTTAATCACTACAGAAGTGGGGCTCACTGGTCTTTAGTTCCCAGGCTTTTCCCTGCAGCCCTTTTTAAACAAAGTCACAACATTTGCCAATCTTCAAGCACCTCATCTGTGACTACTGATGATTCAAATAGATACATAGGGGACCCACAGTTTCTTCCCTAGCCTCCCAGTGTCCTGGGATATACCTTAACAGGTCCTGCAGATTTATCTACCTTGATGTGCTTTAAGACTTTATAACACCACTTTGGTAATATACACTCCTCAACATCACTGATTTCCCCAAGTTCCCTAACACCCATGCTTTTCTCATCAGTATTTACTGTTGAGAAATATTCATTTAGGATCTCGCTCATCTCTTGCGGATCCACACATAAATGACCATGTTGATCCTTATTGGCCCTACTCTTTCCCTTGTTACTCTTTTGCCCTTTATGTAATTGTAGATGCTCTTTGGATTTTTTTTGCCTTATCTGACAAAACAATTGTTTTTTTGCCCTCCTGAGTTTTTTCAACTCTACTCCTATACCCTACACTCAAGGGATTCACTTGATCCCAGCTATCTATGCATGTCATGTGCCTCTTTTTTCTTACCAGACTTTTAAATCCCAAGTCAGCCAGGGTTCCTGACTTCAGCCAGCCTTGCTCTTCACTCTAAGAGGAATGTAACCACCCTGAACCCTGGTTAACACACTTTTGAAGGCATACCACACTCCAGGTGTCCCTTTGCCTTCCCATGCACTCCCCCAATTGGCTTTTGGAGGTTCCTCCCTGATACCATTGGGATTGATCTTGTCCTAGTTTAGTGGCTTTTGGGACAGAGCTATCATTCTCCATAGCATATTAGGGCTAATAGAATTATGGCCACTGGTCACAAATTGGATACAATAATTGAGGGGCCACAGCCTTAGGGTGAGGGGCACAAGGTATAATTCAGATATCAGAGGGAGGTTTTTCCACACAGAAGGTGGTGGGGGCCTGGAATGCACTGCCAAATAGTGGTGGAGGCAGGCACGCTAGGGTTGTTGAAGACTTACTTAGGTACATGAGTGGACTAGAGATGGAGGAATATAGGAGACTTTTCTAAATAAAGATTAAGAGCTTTGGGACATCCTTGGGAATCAGTTGATTCCCAACATATTTCACGGCTCACTTGCTTTATTTCTGCACTTCTGGGGATTCCGTAAATGTATGTGTAAGTTGTGCATGTTTATTGATGTCTTTTCTTTTACTTCACAGGTGATTCGGTCTGCCTTGTTGACCAACAAGGGGTGTACACATGGTGGGTTGTGCGAGGGCTGCTCTTGGATTTTGCTTCAAGAGTTGCCTCGTGCTTCACGTCATTAGTGTACGCTTAAACTGAACCGTCTGACAGGCAACATAACAACTCAGTGACTATCACTGTTTGTTGTGCAAATACATGGATTTTGGGACTCTGTGGGAGTTTGCACGTTCTCCCCATGATTGCATGGGTTTTCTTCAGGTGCTCAGGTTTCCTCCCACACTCCAAAAATGTGCTCATAGGCTGATTGGTGTAACAAATTGTCCCAAAATTAGTCTTCCCTCAATCTTACCCAAAAGGTGTAGAGGAGGGCGCACTCAATGTTAAAATGGCAGTGCAGGCTCATTGGGCCAAAAGGCCTGTTTCCCATGCTGTGTTGTTCTTTGGTCCCAAAATGAACCCTCATAACACTTGTCACCTGCTCTTCCTTATTTCCCAAGAGGAGATCAAGTTTTTCCCCCCTCTCTAGTCATCCTGAATGGGTAATTCCTCCTGAATACATGAATTTCTCTCCATCCAACCCTCGACGATGGCTGTCCCAGTCAATATTGGGAAAATTAAAATTTCTGACTACCACATTTTTCTTGGTGCTATCTGTAATCTCCTTGCATATTTGCTCCTCAATCTCCTGCTGATCATTAGGGGCAAACAGTACAGCCTTATCAGTGATTTCTCCCTTTTTCTTAGTTCTACCCATACAGAATCAGTGGCCAAAATCTTGGTTATATCCACTCGCAGCAATGGAGAATGATGGGTCGGTCCCAAACGTTGTTCTGGGTTGGGGCAGGAACTTTTGGGAGTTAATTGGGGGAGTCTGTGGGAAGGAAAAGGGATGTCTGAATGGCATGTTTTTCACTAATCAAAAGTGCAACTCCCTCCTGTTCTATATTTCCTATAGCATCTGTACACTGGAATATTATGCTGCAAGTCCTGTCCCTCCCTTAGCCATGTTTCAATAATTGCTATAATAGCCCAGTCTTGTATCCATCAATGCCCTGACTTCATCTGCCTTCTGCGTTAGGCCTCTTGCATTGAAATAAACACAGTTTAATCTGGACTTCCCTTGCTCTGTCAGGTACTAGGATTATTGACACTGCCTTTGCTCACTAATGTGCGCTCCAACTACCATGCTGCACTCCAACTTCTCTTCTGTCTCCCTACTGCTTTGGATCCCAACTGTCAAACTAGTTGAAATTCTTCAATATGTTGGCTCATTTAATATCATTTAGAAAATGAAAGCTGCTATCCTTTTCCATTCTGGCTTGTACATGACAATTGAGTTGTCCTTCCAAACTGCTAAATTGTATCAAATCTTATGGCTTGTCACTCCTCCATCACTGTCAAGCCAGATGATCCAACACTAGGTCAATGAGAGTTTGGAAAACCATGAGTGGCACATCTGAATGCTGCTGCAATACAGGATATGTATATCTATGCAGCCTGCTATACAAGGAGCTGAAAAATTTCAACCAACAGCCCAGATTCAAGTGCTTTGGCTTTGTGGCATTCAACTGTGAATGGTGGCAGATCATTAAGCAATTATGGAACAGGCCCTGTGAATATCCCAGCCTCACAGGCAGAGCCTAGCATGCAAGTATGAAGGACAAAGCTGAAATACTGCACATTATCTTTAAGCTGGTAGTATGAGTAGGTGATCCTTTTCTTACTCATGAGATTCTGATGCCTGTTTTCAACTAATTCAATTCAATAGCATTACATGAAGAAAAATGGCAGTGAACTGAACATAGACTGACAATGGGCCCCAATAACATCCCAGCTCTAGCAAGATGACCAATACTTTGCCCTTAATAAAACTATTGCAGTACAGCCATAACATCACATTTCCAATAATATGGAAAATTAGTCAATCAAATTCTGGTTACAAACAAGACAAATGCACCCCAGCCAATTATTACTGCATTGGCATATTCTGCACATGAACATGAAAGGTTGTAAGAGTGATCAAGATATCAAATGGCACAGACCAATAAGCTACTCACTGCTCAGGATGGGTTTTACTAGAATAACCTGGCTCCAAGTCTCAACAATCTTGATTTAAACATGGATATGGGTGGAATGATGGTTAGCACTACTGCCTCATAGTGCCAGGAATCTGGGTTCGATTCCCAGCTCAGGTCACGTAACTGTATGCTAATGCATGTGACAAATGAGATGAGTCATTGTCCTTCATGTTAAGGCAGCATTTGACTGAGACATTAAGAAGTTCAAATAAAATTCAAGTCATTGGGCATCAGAATCCTTTTACTAACTGAAGTCATCTGTAGCATGTAAGTTGATTGTGATCATTGCAGGCTGATGTCAAAGTTCAGATCATACCTTTAGGAGTTGCTCAGCATTATCCTAGGCCAAAACCTCTCCAGCAGCTGCTTCAATTGACCTCCCTTCAATGTAGAGTTACAAGTGGGGATGTTCACTGATTACAGTGTTTAAATTTAATTCACAATTCTTCTAATCAAGTCTATGCTCATGTTGATCTGTGGAGGTATAAGACCAATGGAAGAACTAATCCATAATTTCCTACAAGAGACCATGTTACACAAGGTAGCAATTCTTAAACATTTTTAAAATTTAATATAATTTAAATACTTTTTTAAAAAAAAAAAAATCTCTCCTCCGTGGTAATCAAGCCTGAAATCTTTTCCCAATTCTTAGATTTTTCTCTGGATTTCTCACCAGAGCATGAAACCATTAGATAGCTTTGGTTATAAAGAACAAAACAGCATGGGAAACAGGCCCTTTGGCCCAACGAACCTGCGCTGCCATCTTGATGTTCCAACCTCGACCTGTGATCCCTGTCTGTTATGGATCTATGGATTGAAACAAAATTTGAGACAATTTCGGGAGAATTTATTTTGCCAATCAGCCTAAGAGCACATCTTTGGGATGTGGGAGGAAACCGGAGTACCCGGAGAAAACCCACGCAAGCATGAGGAGAATGCGCAAACTCCCACATTCTCAGGCCCAAATCCATGTATCTGCACAGCGATAGTCACTGAGCTACTGTTGCCCAACTAATAGTTCCGGTCAAGTGTACGGTAACGATGTGAGGCACGAGGATACACTCTTAAAAAAAAAAAAATCCAAGAGCTGCCCCCTCTCGACCCATCGTGTGCATGCAAGACTTTCTCAAAAAGGTGAGAGGGCATGTATCCAAGGGGCTTTGGCCTTGTGGATCCAGAACTGGCTTGCCTGCAGAAGGCAGAGGGTGGTTGTGGATGGCTCTTTTTCTGCATGGAGGTCGGTCACCAGTGGAGTGCCCCAGGGATCTGTTCTAGGACCCTTGCTGTTTGTCATTTTCATAAATGACCTGGATGAGGAAGTGGAGGGATGGGTTAGTAAGTTTGTCGATGATATGAAGGTCGGTGGTGTTGTGGGTGGTCTGGAGGGATGTCTGAAGTTGCAGTGAGACATAGATGATGCAAGACTGGGCAGAGAAGTGGCAGATGGACTTCAACGTTGATAAATGTGTGGTAGTCCATTTTGGCAGGACCAATGGGATGAAGGAGTATAATATCAAGGATAGGGGTCTTGTCAGTGTTGAGGAGCAGAAGGATCTTGGGGTCTGGGTCCATAGGTCTCTTAAATCTGCCCCGCAAGTGGAGGATGTGGTCAAGAAGGCATATAGTGTTGTGGCCTTCATTAATCGAGAAATTGAGTTTAGGAGTTGGGAGATAATGCTGCAACTTTATAAGACGCTTGTCAGACCCCACTTGGAGTATTGTGTGCAGTTCTGGGTGCCTCACTATAGGAAGGATGTGGAAGCTATTGAAAGGGTGGAAAGGAGATTTACAAGGATGTTGCCTGGATTGGGGGGCATGCCTTATGAAGATAGGTTGAGAGTAAGGTCTCTTTTCTCTAGAGACACGAAGGTTGAGAGGTGACCTGTTAGAGGTTTATAAAATGTTGAGAGGAATAGATAGAGTGGATTCTCAGAGGCTATTTCCCAGGGCTGAAATGGTCGCTATGAGAGGACACAGGTTTAAGGTGCTGGGGCGGCAAGTACAGAGGAGATGTTAGAGTTAAGTTTTTCACTGAGGATGGTGAGTGAATGGAATCGGTTGCCGTCAGTGGTGGTAGAGGCGAACTTACTGGGGTCTTTTAAGAGACTTCTGGATGAGTACATGGGATTTAATGGTATTGGGAGATAGAGATAGTTCTATGGCCTGGTAAGTATAGATATGATTGGCAAAACTTGTGGGCCGAAGAGCCTGTTTGTGCTGTAGTGTTCTATGTGTCTGCCCCTTGTTAGACAACAAGGCAGACTGAAGTACCTGTAGGATAAAACACATGCATCAATATCATTGACAATTTACATACTTCCTAGGGACTCCCAAGGCTCATGATGCCTATTTTAAATCGTTTTTATATCCCTCCATTCCCATTCTGTTCATGTGCCCATCTAAATATTTCTTAAATAACTCGAGTGCCTGCCTCCATCACTTAGCAGCGTGTTCCATACCCCCACCACCCTCTGTGAACAAACTCCATCTAGCATCCAAATTATACCTTGCCCTCCTCACCCTAAGCCTGTGACCTCTTGTGCTATTTGAATCCATCCTAGGAAAAAGCTTAACCCTGTTTACTCTATCTATACCCCTCATAATCTTGCACACCTCTATTAGATCTCCTCTAAGTCTACGTCTTTCTAAGGAAAACAGTCCAATTTGCCTAACCTCTCCTCGTAACTCAGACCTTCCATACCAGGCAGCATCTTGGTAAACCTCCCCTGCACTCTCTCCAGAGTCTCCACATCCTTCCGGTAGTAAGGTGACCAGAACTGGACGCAGTATTCCAAATGAGGTGTAACCAATGTTTTATACAACTGCAACATTAAAGGCCAGCTGTTGTACTCTATACCCCTTCCTATAAAGGCTAGCATACCATATGCTTTCTTCACAACCTTCTCCACCTGCTCTGCCACCTTCAGAGACTTGTTCACCTGCACCCCCAGGTCCCTCTGCGTTTCTATACTCTTAATAGGTCTACCCTATCATATACCTCCCCCCTACATTCTTTCTCCCGAAATGCATCACCTCACATTTATCAGGATTGAATTCCATCTGCCATCTGTCTGCCCAAGCTACCAGCCTATCTATGTCCTGCTGCATCGCCTGACAATGCTCCTCAGTATCCACAAGTCCAGCCATCTTTGTATCGTCTGCAAACTTGCTGATCACTCCACTTACTCCCTCTTCCAAGTCATTTATATGTATTACAAATAGAAGAGGTCCCAGTACCGAGCCCTGCGGCACGCCACTAGTGACCGACCTCCAGCTAGAAAAACACCTTTCCACTATTATTCTGTCTCCTATTACTAAGTCAGTTACTTATCCATCTAGCTACCTGTCCTTGTATCCCATTAGCCTTGACCTTTTCAATTAACTTCCCATGAGGGACTTTGTCAAACGCCTTACTGAAATCCATGTAGATGACATCAATGGCTTGCTCTTCGTCGACTGTTTTTGTCACCTCGTCAAAAAGTTCTACCAGATTCGTAAGGCACGACCTCCCTTAACAAATCCATGCTGTGTATCCTTAATCAGATTGCAATGCTCTAAGTGCCTATACATCCTATCTCTAAGAATCCCCTCCAACAGCTTCCCTAACACTGATGTCAAACTCACATGCCTATAATTTCCAGAGTTATTCCCTACTACCTTTTTTAAACAACAGTACAACATTAGCTATTCTCCAGTCCTCTGGGACCTCACCTGTGTCCAAAGAAGAGACAAAGATTTGTGTCAGAGGCCCAGCAATTTTACCTCGCACCTCCCTAAGCAGCCTGGGATAAATGCCATCAGGCCCCACAGATTTATCAGTTTTAATGCTATCTAGAAGTTCTAACACTTCCTCCCTCGGTATGGATATTTCCCTCAACTGGTCCACAGCTCCTTCAGAGACAGAACCGGTCAACAAGCCTCTCTCCTTCATGAATGCCAATGCAAAGTATTCATTCAGGATCTCCCCCATTCCCTCGGGCTCTAAGCACAGTTCCCCTCCTCTGTACCTAAGAGGTTCAATTTTTCCTCTCATCACCCTTTTATTCCTAACATAGGAGTAAAAAACCTTTGGATTTTCCTTAATCCTATCCGCCAAAACCGTTTCATGCCCTCCTTTTTGTCCTTCTAACTCCCTGTTTGAGTTCCCTCCTACTCTCTGTATATTCCTCCAACGCTCTTTCTGTTCCCAGCTGCTTTGACCTATCATATGCCTCTCTTTTCTTCCTAATATCCTGAGGATTCCATGGCTCTCTAATCCTACCTTTCCTCTTAGCTGGCACATATCTCTCTTGCAACATTTTCAGTATTCCCTTCAAAGACTCCCACATGCCTAGTATGGACTTATCCTCGAACAACCGTTCCCAATCAGTTGCTGTAAGTTCCTGCCTAATCTGACTGCAGTTAGCCTTCCCCCAATTCAACACCCTCCCCCTAGGACAACAAGCTTCCTTTTCCACCTGTATGTGAAAGTAGACAGAATTGTGGTCGCTGTTAGCCACATGTTCTCCTACTACAACATCAACCACCTGCCCTGGCTCATTACTCAGAACTAAATACAATATAGCCCCCTCTCTGGTCGGGCTAGCCACATACTGCTCCAACCATCCTTCCAGTACACATTTTACAAATTCCTCCCTGTCTGAACCCCCAGCTCTAGGTACCTTCCAATCCCCCCTGGGAGATTAAAATGTCCCATTATAACGACTGTTCTTTCTGTGCCTATCCAAAATGTCTTTATGTATGCCTCCTTCAACTATCTGCAGGCTGTTGGGTGGCCTATAATACATCCCTAGCATAATAATTGCCCCCTTCTTTTCCTCAACTCCACTCCTAACTCCTCTGTATTGTCCTCCCTCTGCACTGCTGTGATGCTCTCCCTAACTAACAATGCTAATCCTGCACCTCTTCTGGACTCTCCTCTGTCATGCCTGAAACACTTATACCCAGGAATATTCAGTTGCCACTGCTCCCCTTCCTTTAACCACGTCTCCATCACTGCAGCCACATCCAAGTTCCTCGCAAACATTAAAGCCCTAAGTTCATCCGTTTTTCTTGTTACGCTCCTCGCGTTGAAACAGACACTCCAGATCTCCAAGCCCACTCGGAACCTCCTTCCTAGTTTATTTCCTCTCATCCAAACTTACTCTATATCCCATCTCGCTCCCTACTGAGCTATCAGTCTCAGCCCTCACCCCTCTCCATATTAGTTTAAACCCTGCCAAAACACTCCAGCGAACCTCCCAGCTAAGATATTTACGCCCTTCCCATTTAAGTATTATGTTTGGTATTCTGCCCTTGTAGTCCACTGCTCTGAACAGTGAATGTCAAGTCCACTCAGATGCCTGTGTCGCAACTTTGTCTATTTATTTGAAAGTAATTCATCAATTGTGTTCTTCATTTTCCCTTCACTGAGGTAGAAACTTGAAATTTAATATATTTTTACCCAACTTGCTGTGTAATGTTTCAGCTACTTGGTTTCCAGCACCTCCCTTCATATAGTGTCACCCAATTTGTACCAACAAGAACAGATATGTTAACTAATGTAATGGAGAATGAGTTAGTTGTGTAATAAAATCTTTCTTTTAAAGTTCTATAGAAAGGCTTGTGGAAAACTGGAAACAAGTTTAAAATCAAATAGTGCATAACATTTATGTCCATTATAAGACATTTATAACATTTTGTGGAATCTTTGTCAGTATTTTGTACATGACATACAATGACATATAATACAATAAGCTTAGTTGGTGTCTTTGCAGGTTGGAATGCAAGTGTGAAATTGGATATCTGACAGATGGCTGCGAAAGAGTTTGTTTGCATACTGAAAAACAGCAACACCACTCAGCTTGATGTCAGGAGTGGAAGTTTTTTGTGGTAGCAAATCAAAATCAGATTATAGACCAGGGGTCAACAACCTTCAGCTCCGGAGCTAAATGTGGCTCCATAATGACTTGCGAGCTCCTGATCTGGATTGATTTAATCTTAACACTTTGGTTAAAAATTTAAGAATATCAGATGTCTAAAAAATATCTCTGGATATTTTAGTAGGTAACAGCTAGAACTGTAGGAATTTGCTAAATATTAAGACAATAGGGATTTTTAATTATGGTTTGAATTTAGCTTGTTTAAAAACTGGCTTAATTGGAAAAGTTACAAAGCTACAAAGAGAAATTGAAGATGGGTTGTAGAAATCCATAAACATGTCTTTGCTTTTGTTTCTCAGGTGGGCATTTGTGCAACAGCACTGCAGCTCTTGAAGGGAGCCACTTAAAATCTTCTGTTTTCTGACCCTGGTCTTAACAGTCAATAGGGAGAAAGTATTGGTAATTTATTAGGCTGCTGATGTGATATCCAGTACTTGAAAGGCAGAAATTTCCTCCAGTTAAATATTTGGAAGATGAGCTATTGTTGCAGTCTGTTCCCTAGCTACCAAACCAACCCCTCTCCTTGGCAACAATCAGCAATTAAACCAATGCATTTAATTTTTGACCCTGGATAAGCTTCCAGCCTCTTCATTATGTCATTGCTAACACTGCCAATTTCCACCTTGAACTTCAGAAGAATGAAGTAAATTACAGCACAGGATTAGGCCCTGCACTGACCATGTTGCCTGACTTAACTAAAACCCCCTAGCCTTCTGAGGACCATATCCCTGAATTCACATTCTAGTTATGTATTTGTCAAGTCACTACCACCTTGGCACCAAGTTCCAGGCATCCACTACTGTGTAGGTTAAAAACTCATACATCTCCTTTAAACCTTGTACCTTAAACCTGTGCCCTTAGTAATTTGATTCTTGCACTCTGTGGTTGAGGGGGTGTGGGCAAGGGGCAGCGGTGGTGGCACTTCTGATTATCTATTCTATCATGTCTCTCAACCTTGTAAACTTCTATCAGGTCTCCCCTCAACCTCCATCACTCCAGTGAGAACAAACCCAAGTTTCTCCAACCTCTTCATAGCTAATGCCCTCCATACCAGGCAACGTCCTGGTAAAGCTTTTCTATTCCTCTCCAAAGTTGCCTCATTCTTCTGGTAGTGTGGCAACCAGAATTGAACAGTGTATTCCAAGTGCAGCCTAACTAAGGTTCTATGAAGCTGCAACATGACCTGCTAATTTTTAAACTCAGTGCCCTGGCTGAAGACAAGCATGCCATATGCCTTGATGACCTTTAGCTGCGTTGCCACTTTCAGTGACTTGTGTACCTGTACACCCAGATCCCTTTGCCGATCAATACTCTTAAGGGTTCTGCCATTTACAGTTTATATTTCCTATCTGTTAACATTTCAAAATGCATGATCTCTTATTTGTGCATATTAAACTCCATCTCCCATCTCTCCATCCAAATCTCCAACTGATCTATGTCCTGCTGTATCATTAGTTGTCATTATCTGCAAATCTAACAAGTATCATCAGGAAACTTGTTACTCAATTCAGTTACATTCGCCTCTGTCATTATATTACAAACAGCAAAAATCCTTGCACTGATCCCTGAGGAACACCAGTGCTTGACATTGTCCCTGTCTCAGCTCATTAACTGCTGAAACCCTCATTGAAGATTTTTTTATCTCTGCACACCTTCCTATTACCTGGCCCCTTGATCACTGGTTGAATAACAGCAGTGGCAGGAGGCCATGAAGTGAAATTAACTGCCCACTTGAGGATCTCTGTTCACTTGGAAGTGAAATAGCTATGAACCATACAAATGTGGGCATAATCAGGGCAGATGCAGAAATAAAATGGTCCCCACCTGGAAGGAAATTTTGCTTTCTGGATTTTAAGACTATTTGAGTTGTAAACTACTTGGAAATTACATGATTTATTCCTCATTAGTACTTAATTTAACTTAATTAAATTTCACGGAATCTCAAATGAAAGGTCCAAAACTCTGCATTGATGCATAAATGGAGAAGTAACAGTTGTACAATGATGCCAAGGATAATTACTTGGTAAAGGAAGCAAGTTTGACCAAATGTGTGTTTGCGTTGTTTTTTTTGTCTTTAGTACTTGCACCACAAGCAAATGCCCTTGTGAAAGCCCTTCGGAAAATGCCAGGCCTGCATGATGAAGATTATGCTCAACACACTAAGCTCTATGAGTTTTGTGATTCACCAGAAAATACTTTGGTTCTTCCGTAAGTCGTAATTTTTCCTGTTTGCTGTCAAACACCAGAAACACTAAACTTCAGAAATGCATGAATTTTTAAAAAAAACCAGATTGCAAACAGAACTTCAAACCTGGAGTTCTGCTCTGATCCAACTCACTTTGGGCAATGTGGTACAGATATCCTACTTGGCCTGGCTTTTCTTTTTCCAGTTTTGCTTTCTAATTAGAAGGTATTGTGTTTACATCAGGATTTGAATGAATAAACCAGGCTGACATTTGAAGCAGTATTGAAGACTCCATTTGGAATTGCGTCCTTGAAATGGATGCAATATTTCATTCAATTACCAAAAGAAATGCATGAATTTTTAAAAAAACCAGATTGCAAACAGAACTTCAAACATGCACAAAGCATGGTTAAAAAAAAATTCTCAAAGGATATTTTCCACACTATAAATAATTGCATTAATTACATATCAAATGATTTACATTGAAGCTGTCTTTCAATACAACTCTCTCCACTAATGTCAAAAGGGATATGGTCTGCAATCTTCCTCCTCAGTAAATACTTTGAACACAACATGCTTGAAAGTGAAATGATGTGATTAAGTTACCCAGTAGTTGACTTGTTTTGGTGCTTTTATATTTTAAAAAAAGCCAGTGGGGTTTGAACAAAAGGATTGATCCTGTCCAAGTGAAATGCATGAATTTAGTGTGATTGCTGTTTTGATATGAGGAGTTATCCCATTTGCTAATAGCATGTCAATAGAATTAACATAATTAATACTATTGACAGTTGAATATTTAATCAATATTCACAAGTGACTGCTATTTAAGGACAACAGATCCCTAAAATTGCCAAGAGGAGCACACCAGATCTGGGTGCATCGATTGGATATTACATACTGTCAACAATAAAAGATGTTGCTTGTGACAGACATGACTAAAGTTTAGTTAATGACTTACCATTGAGTAGCTGTTAATGTTCAAACTATAAACCTTGCTTTTCATTCTGTTTACAGTCAATGTAGGTCAAATAAAAGAATTGTATACTCAGTAATTGAGTATTCACCTCTGCTGGACTCGTGTAACATGAGCACCGATGACTGGGCTAAAATTGCAATTGATATCGAGGTAAGCTGGGACTTGGATCAAGCATCTTGGGTTAGGGGATCTTGCAGATCAGCAAAATGATAAAAGCCTGTAATTCCTACTTTTGGAGGAGGTCATTTCAGGCAGATTGAACAGGAATTTTGGACAGAACCCAGGTCTACTAGTTGATGCATCCCACAGATCATTTGAAGACACTTCGAGGGATGCTCATGATAGTGTTCTCAAACTATCCTGGGAATTCTTGATGCTTTCCATTCCATGGCTCGTAAAGGGAGGCATGTATTTTTGGTACCAGGAGTTCTAGTAGCTCCAAATGTCTGTTGCAGTACAAAGGTAATGAATCCCAAAAGGAACCTACTGCCAACAGGATGCAATTTTCTGCCCTGTTAATTTGTGTTATAATCAATATTTTGCAAAGTTACTGGATTGACAAAGGGTCATCTGGACTCAAAGTCAGTTTTCTTCTCTCCTCACAGATGCTGCCAGACTTGCTGAGATTTTCCAGCACTTTGTCTTTGGTTTTTGATATTCGGTTTTGTTTTTAACCTTGAATATTCTATTCCAAATGTTAAATTAGTATACTGCAATGAATGTTTTGGGATCATAAGTACAGTGGTCAATAATAGCCAAAGCACAAATTAATACAAGCAACTTCATAGGTCTCAATCAATAAGCTAATTTTGGTATAACCAAATTGCAGACAAGTTGTTTTATTGGTCTGTAGGTAAAAGAATGTTGTAATAAACTTGGCATTATTAGTTGTGTAATGCTTTTACTGATAAAATATCATTTATTTAGTCTTGCTACATTTTTAAACCATTTTGGGATTAATCAATTGAGATTAAAATGTAATCTCAAAACAGTTTAAAAATGTAGCAAGACCAAATAACCGATATTTTAAATGTAAAGAGATAAAAGGGTGTTGTAATAAACTTGGCGTTATTAGTTGTGTAATGTTTTTACTGATAAAATATCGTTTTAGTCATGCTACATTTGTAAACCGTTTTGAGATTGTTTTAGAGAGAAAACTAGTCTCTCTCTGAATATCCATAACCCTTGCATTGTATGCCCAGTGGAGTGCACTCATACGCTAACAGAATTGGATATGAGGCAAGGCCTCAAATATAAGACAAGTTCTGGGCCTTTTACATGGTGGAAGCTCCATCTTTCCTTCAAGTAAGTAAGTGAAAAGGTGTAAGATTTGTTAAAGCACTAACTTGCAGTGTCAAATTATTTCTCAGATTGTAGTTGACGGGCATCTGGTCATCAAATGGAGCAACTAGAAGTTGGGGCTTTGATCTAGAACCCACTTGTGAATTAAGTTTGATCCGTGTCCACAGGAGGTCAATTTACTATGGCTTTCATTTGAGGCAATTCTGGCAAAAATCTTCATCTCGCCACAATTAGCCCCCATTCAGCTTATTGTTGCACCCTGCAATAGGTCGCTGTTAACACTTCCCGCTGCTTCAGGAAAAACATACAGCATGATCAAAGACCCCAAACACCTGAACAAACTCTTCCACGTCTTGGGGGTGGGGGCACAGGAGATAGACAAGTCTGGAATTATGCCAACCAACTTGAGCTTCTTACCTGCTGACATCAGACTTTGGGCTTACAATATACAATGATATCTCTACATCCTAGATATGATGGTACTACCAAATTCGGCACCTTCATTTCTTTGTCCCCTGTGCATTCTATGAATGCTATTTTTTCTGTACAGCACACAAACAATACTTGTCACCTCATCACAATTCATGTGGCAATCAAAAATTAAGCTGCATGTAAGGTAAAATTTAGTGTCACAAGCTTAGATTAACTTTACTGCAGTGCTAATATGAACATCTCCTGGTCACCATACTGGTGCCTGTTTGTGTACACTGAGGGAGAATTTAGCATAGCCAATGCACTGAGCCAGCACGTCTTTGACTGTGGGAGGAAACTGGAGCACCCAGAAGAAATTGCACAAACATGGGGAGAATGTGCAAACTCCACACAAATAAGGATCGAAGCTGGGAATTGATCATTACTAATTGGTACTGAGCCAGCACTGCTCACCACTGTGCCACCTGCCCTCATATTTTGGGATCAGTACTAGAGATTCTGGGTTAACATCCCAGCAGTTGAATCAGATGTGGCTGTCACACCGTTTCTGTTAATGATAGGACCCAGAATTAATTAAGGGGATGATAGTCTAATCTACACAGCAACAGAAAGAATATGCCTGATGACAGCAGTA
This sequence comes from Sphyrna mokarran, assembly GCA_024679065.1. Taxonomy (NCBI): domain Eukaryota; kingdom Metazoa; phylum Chordata; class Chondrichthyes; order Carcharhiniformes; family Carcharhinidae; genus Sphyrna; species Sphyrna mokarran. The sequence continues at coordinate 32,388,287 of JAGIQG010000015.1, forward strand.
GTTAACATTCAAAGGGGTTGACGAGATCATCCTTTTCCCTGAGATTAGCAGACCTCTAGATAAAATTAGATGACAATTGCCATCATCAGTAAGCAGTTAATCTAGATGACTGAGCAATCAGTGGAGGCATACAGATGCTAATTTCAAGAGTCAAGGAATGAGAAACAGACTGTCCAATATACACTAGACAGAATGAGAGAGAACCAGGGTATAATTGCCAACTCCTGCAGAAATAGGCAGACATTTGAGGCCACTTGATTCTTTACAGTCAAGCTGGTGCAGAACCCTTTGTAAAGATAGTTTAAATATTGTCATCAAATCAAGCTAACACAAGTCACCCTCCTGGTATTGTGTGGTAACTAAGTTGGATTTGACTAGGTAGATTTTTATTTGGAATGCTAAGTCTTGCAGAACTTGCAGAGTTCAGCTATCAAGTATAGTTTGGAACAAAGGACAGTTTCTGCAACAAACTGTTCCTGTGTTTACCTTTTTATCTCATAGCATTGTCCTATTCATGTGTATTTAATATATAGTTTGTCTTACACATGGCCATTCATTTTCAGGAGGTTTCACATGACTTCTCACACCATTCCAAAGTAAAACTGTACACTATCCTCAACTGATGTCTCAATGTTGTGGTGCCCTTGCAGAGAACATCAGCATGGTTTGTTACAATCACTAGTACAGATTTCGGGGCCAAAATGTGTCATATTCTTTAAGATGCTAGTGGCACCCTAGGTCTCAATGGTCAATTCAGTGATATTAGTGCTTGAAGTGCCTGGTATACATCATAGAAAATAAAAATGGGGTTTATTCATTGCAGAATACAATTTGACTTTGATTGCATTTCTAATAAATCAGCCTGCTTTTATTTGTTTCCTGTCTACAAGGAATCTATTTTGGTAAACCTAATGCCCTCTAAGCTTTTTCTTTCCCTGTTCTGGTATTTCCACAGACTAATTACCAACAGTATAGTGGCTTTGTGATCCTTCATGGCACAGATACAATGGCTTATACAGCTTCAGCCCTGTCTTTCATGTGTGAGAACCAAGGAAAACCCATTATCCTGACTGGCTCTCAGGTAAGCTTTTGAACAAAGACATGATCCACTGTCCTGAATTAGCAGCAGGGATGCGCCACTTCGCCCCTTTAACCTGCTCCATTGAGTAAGATCAAAGCTGATGTGTTTATAACCTCAACTCCATCTCCCTACGTGCAACCTCTTGCTAATCAAGAATATATCTGGCTCTAATTCAAATATTTGAAGACTGCTTTAATTCCTCTTTTGAGGTGAGTTAAGGAATCTTGACCTCCTGAGTAAATATTGCTTTTCATCTTTCTTACGTGATGATCCTTTGTTTTTAAAACAGTGATCCCCAGCTCTAGATTCTCAGGAGGATACATCCACCATGTCAAAACCATTCTGGATCGTTTTGTTTCAACTAAGTCACCTATAAACAGTGCAAGCTTAACTTGTCCAACGTTTCTGTCTTTCAGACAGTTTTTGATCATTCATACCTCTGGATCCGCTTCCCCCCTGTTTAACTACTGTTCTTGTTGGCTCTGCCTATCAACTATCTGTTTCATTGCTCCTGCCATCTATTTCTACATTGTGGTTATCTGTGTAACTCAGTTGCTCTGAGCCTGAGCAGTTATGTTTCAATAATTTAAATGGCTCAACCTCGTGACACTATACACTAGGGTCCCAGTCTGCTGTGTTACTTATGCTCTTCCACGTATCTGTCCAGTTGTCCATTTATTTGCTGTACACTTGTACCCCTACAATATCCTATTGGGTTTTTTCCAAGCTTATTATAGCCAATCTTTCAGGCCAAATGTTGGGTTGGGGTGGGTGCAGCAGGAAGGGTCAAGAGGTATTCAAGATTCTGCATCCCTGGGCTTGACCAATCGTTGATCCATCAGAATGGGAAGACCATTTCCCATGTTACACATCATTTAAAGCTTTAATCAACAACTTAACCAAGTTCATAGCAATAGTCTACTATTTTGCATTATGAGCTTGGTCTCAGGCTAATCTGATTTCTGCTTGGTTTCTGGCTAAATTCAGATGCCCTCTTGTTAATAGTGTCAAACCCTTATCTGTGACAACTGGATAAGAAAAGCTGTTATAATTATTAGCAATTTCACATTTTAATTGCTTGGACAGGGTTTTCTAGCTAGATTTTTACGAAGCATGTCAAACCACTCAAACATTTAAGTTAATTACTGATATTGATTTAATTACAGAAGTCATAATTGTAACAGCTACTTTGTCAAAATATTTTCTACAATCAGAAAGTTCATGTCAACTTACAGACCTCCCATCTATTAATGGTCTTGAGGTATATATTTAGTACAAGCGTTCACACCAAGTATATATTCAATGTCTTTCAGTCAAGGAACTGTCTGTACCTGGTGCAACCTGAAACCTGTTGTACTCGAAGAGGTTTTTTGTTTGAACTTGGTGCATTTCACCATTGTTTGAGCTGGTGAAAGTGGTGGTTAGCATGCCAGAAATTTTGAATCTAACTGAGCAGCAACATTATATTTAGCTGGAATTCAATCTCCAAGCTTGCAAAAATGAAATTGGGTTACCTTAAGCTGAAGGAGAATCATATCTAAATTCTTATGTTCCTGATAGATTAGAATTCTGTCTGTCAATGGCCAATTACTTCTGAAACCAATTTGAATTAGTTTGACTAATATGAACATTCCTAATATCAAAACAATGTACATCGAGATGATCTGTTTGATTCTATTGTTCCCTAGCTTCCTGCAGAGTTTTTAATCTCTCATTTTGCCTCTCTACTGGCACCATTCACCAAATGGCACTTTATCCAGTTTTCAACTGGCTAACCAAATGTGAGAAGCATCATGGCCCTTGAGACCCTAAAAATTCAATGGGGTAGGGAAGGTCATTGCTTTTTATCAATGTAACTCTTAACAAGTCAAACTTGACAACCAAATATAAATTGGGGCTATAACATTTTTAGGTAAACATGATTTTATACAACTGATTTCATTCTGCATGGATTTCACATTAGCATTCTCTTTTCTATTGCTTTGCATTGAAGAAATTCCATGTTTTCTTGCTTTTCTTTAATATCCTGATGTAAGACATGAGAGCAGAATTAGGCCACTTGGCTCATTGAGTCCACTCCACCATTCAATCATAGCTGAAATTTTTCTCATCCCATTCTCCTACCTTTTCCCCAAACCTCAGATCCCCCTATTAATCAAGAACCTATGTATCTCTGTCTTAAACAAATCAATGAGCGGGCCTCCATAGCCTTCTGTGGCAAAGAGGTTCCACAGGTTCACCACTTTATGGCTGAAGAAGTTCCTCCTCGTCTGTTATGAAGAATTGTCCCTTTCGCCTGAAGTTGTGCTCTCTGGTTCTAGTTTTCTGCTAGTGGAAACATCCTCTTCATGTCCATTCTAACGGCCCCTCAATGTCCCATTTCTTTCAATAAGATCCCCCGTGTCCTTAACTCCAAATACAGACCAAGTCCTCGACCATTCCTCATATGACAAGTTCTTCATTTCTGGGATCATTCTTGTGAACATCCTCTGGACCCTTTCCAAAGCCAGCTCAGATATGGGGCCTAAACTGCTCCCAATACTCCAAATGTGGTCTTACCAGAGCCCTATATAGCCTCAGAAGTATATCCCTGTTCTTTCATCCTAGCCTTCTCGACGTGAATACTAATGTTGCATTTGTTTTTCTAACTGCTGACTGAACCAGTACGTTAACCTTAAGAGAATCTTGAACAAGGATTCCCAAGTCTGTTTCTGATTTTGTAAGCACTTCCCCACTTAAGAAATAGTCTATGCCTCCTTCCAAAATACATAACAAAGTATCCTCCTTCCAAAGTACAAATCCAGGTCCGTGGTGGGAACTACTAACACTGTTGCCCCTGTAGACATCAAATACTTAAGTGAGGACCTATTGAACAGGACGTTTTGATGAGTTCCTCCACGTTGTATTCCATCTGCCACTACTTTTCCCATTCTCCTAATGTGTCCAAGTTCTTCTACAGTCCTCTTACTCCCTCAATACTACCTGTCCCTCTACGTATCTTTGTATTGTCTGCAAACTTAGCAACGGTGCCTTCAGTTCCTTCCTCCAAATTGTTAATGTATATTGTGAAAAGTTGTGGCCCCAACACTGACCCAAGGCACCCCACTAGTGACTAGCAGCTGCCATCCTGAAAAGGACCCCTTTATCTGCCTTTTGCCAATCCTGTATCCATAGCAGGATCTTGCCCTTAACACCGTGGGCTCTAATTTAACAGTCTCCTATGTGGCACCTTGTCCAAGTCTTTCTGCAAATCTAAATAGATCACATTCACTGGTTCCTTATCTAACTTCCTTGTTACCAACTCAAAGAATTTTATCGAAGGGAGTTCATGTCTAACAAATCTGTTAAAGTAGAAATAAGTCAGAACTTTATCATATATTTCCAAATATTCTGCAATCTCATCTTTAATAATGGACTCTGAAATCTTGCCAATGACTGATGTCAGGCTAACAGGCTTGTCTGTTGCCTCTCTCCCTTCTTAGCTACTTTGCAGTCTTCTGTATCCTCCTTGCCTCAACTACTGAGACCGCCAATGCCTTCAATTTCCTCAGCTATCATTTAGAATCCTGGGGTATGATCAATCAGGTCCACGTGATTTAGCCATCTTCAGACCTTGCAGTTGTCCCTTCTCCTTGTTATCCATGGCTTTAATTCTCCTATACTTTTTCACATTAAACTTGGCAAGTATCAAGTGATCTTGACAAAGCACCAAGAGAATGAAAAGTTTTTTTAGTCACAAACTTGCATTCATATTGCAATGAAGTTACTGAAACTCCTAGTTGCCACACTCCACCTGTTTGGGCACACTGGCTATATTAAATTATCCAATTCAACAAATCTGCACATCTTTGGACTGTGGGAGGAAACCCACAAAAAACAGGACATGCAAATTGCACAAGTGGTCTAAGGCTGGATTCAAACCCAGGTTCGTGGTGGGAACTACTAACACTGTGCTGCCCCTGTAGACATCAAATACTTAAGTGAGGAACTATTGAACAGGGCTTTTTGAGTTCCTGGAATATAAGCTTTCATTCTGCACTTTGTGCAAATAAAGCATGTAATAGCTGTAGCTATGTAAGCAAACAGTAGATAGTTTAAATACTACTCCTTTTACATTGTTCTAATTCCATTGCTCAGCATTTTCTTTTTGTTAGAACTTTTGACATGCTTTGTGAATGGTCATTCTCTTGTTGGCAATCAAAGGAATTGAATCCTTTCCTTCTCAGCAGCTTTAAAGTGTGGATGTGTTGTGTGAAAGGGAGATAGCTTGAGGGCATTCTAGGAGAAATCCTTATGGTGTTCGTGAAATAATTGAAGCTGTCATTTGACGTCTGTCTGGAGCTTTGAGTTGACTGGTCAATGTAATTAGGAAGGCTTTTTTTTGAACTATAGCACTTGAGGCCTCAAATGGCATGTACTTTCATGTGAAATCGTTGGCATAGAATTTCTTTGGAGATACAGCTGCTCTGCCAGAGCTTTCCAGGAGTGTAGTGGAAATCCTCCTTACAGCAATGTAGTGAGCAGTTTGAAGGAAACATAGTCACTATGTGTCACTCAGTAATATAGTGATTTTAATAATTTATTGTAATACAGTTCTTCCAACACCAAGTATGTCTTTGGAAGGAACATATTGACCAACTTCATTGGTTTGCTTCTTTATCAATATACTTTATTATCTTGTCATTCTGTTCATATCATAGAATCCCTAATAGAACAGTGGCCATTTGGCCCATTGAGTCTGCATTTAGTCAATAACTTACCCTTTCTCCATAACACTACATTTAGCCTGCTAATCTATCTAACCTACACACTTTTGGCTATGCTGAATTGCTCCTTAGTGTCCTATCAACCTAATCCATACATTCTTTTTAGGCCCTTGGTGATATTTGATTAGAAGTTTACATGCATGATTTTTCAGGCATGTTATCTACTTTGGCAGTTGAAATCTCTATACAAATCAAATCTTGTGTGGCCTTTTTCATAAGTCAGATTAATGGTTTATAAAAATAGGTGTTATGCTAAGTAGTATCCAGTGTAGTATTAGCAAACATGTCCTGCAGAATAGAATGAATGAAATAAGTTCATGGCACGTTTGGCTCCTTGTTTAGAGGATTAAATACTGCAAGAATTCATTTTTCTACATAGAATTTGAGAAGTCTTGTAATTCTTTGTGCTGTTGTCCCTCAAAGCTGAGAATATGTAATAACATTTTGATGTTCCAGATTAAAAGTAGGCATCTGATGCACAGCACTGACAGTCTTGGGCTTTGGTGGTTTTTGCTGATTTTGCCATTTTTGCAGTTGTGATGCACCAAAACAAGGCTGTGATTTGAAACACAACCATTTGTTGGATTTCTAACTTGTATTTAAGAACCCTGAGTGTATATTTTGAACCTGAGTGCTTGCAAAATAATGTGATTTTGTAATATTATACACAGTTCTAAATTGATTAACGTTTAAAAGCTCAATGTCTAACTGGCAAAATCTGTCTCAAATATGACACACATAATTAAAATCCCCAAAATGCTTAACAGTTTTATCCTGAGCATAATGGGTTTTTCAAAATTTTATACCAAATCCATGTGAAAGCTAAATATTTAAACTTGGAAGATAAATGGGTTTTGTTTTCACGAATTTATTTTTCAAAGGTATTTTTAGTGTTGCTGTTCAAACATAGGCTAGTTGACTTTCTCCCTGGTGCCTTGGTGGCATAAGCTTTTCTTTCAGCAATGTTAACTGATGAAACTCTGAATACACTGAATTCCTTTACTTCAATTGTTGAAGCTCTTCCTTTCCCCACCACATGCAAACACTGGTATTTTTAACTGCTGTTTAAACATAGGCTGGTTAAATGTCTCTCTAGTGCTTTGGAGTAAGCATGTTCTCTTCCAGCAATGTTAGTTAATTACACACTGAACAACTTACCCTCCCTGCTGCCATACAACAGCACAATGTGGTGGGATACCATTATACATTCACCTTTTTTAAAATAGTGATCACACCACTGCAAGACATAATTTGCTTTAACTGACACAAGTCAGGTCCTGTCCTCACTCTAACATGAGACCATCTTGAGTAAAAATCTCTCCATTCTGAATTCACTTTCTTGTGGGGGAAGTGCTGTTGTGTTGACTGAGATTGCACATGCAATCAGATGACTGGGATGGAGACGTGCAAAACATCTGAATTCATCAGATTCTACATGGCTGATTGGCCGTGCTGAACTGTTCCTTAATGTCTCAAGATGTGTAAGTTATATTAGCAGGGTAAGTATGTGCAGTTATGGGGAAAGGGCCAGGGTAAGTTACTTTAAGTGCAGACTCAATGAGCCAAATGGTCTGTTCTGTACAGATTCTGTGATATGAACTGGTAATTTCATCATGGGTTCCTTCATGAATGTTAATCACCTGTGAGAAAAATCATGGCATAGTTCCAAGTGCTTTGTTTACTATAAGGTAATTTTAGTTGTGCTTTCAAGTACTGTAACTAGCTGAAGGTAGTTCTCCTAAATAGCAAAAGCATTTTTAAGGTGTATTTTTATCTTGTCTGAGCAGGATTTCCACTTTCATATTTCCAAGTAGTCCACTGAAAGACATTGGAGCAGAATTTGGCCACTCGGTCCATCAAGTCTGTTCTGACATCCAATCCTGGTTGATATTTCTCATCCCCATTGTCCTGCCTTTCTCCATAATCCCTAATCCCCTTACTAGTCAAGAACCTACTCATCTGTCTTACAGAAACTCAATGACCTGACCTGACCTCAGCCCTCTGCAGCAAAGAGTTGCATACTTTCAGCGTTCTTGAAATATGCATAAGGAATTTCTTGAGCTAAATATCAGGATCTCAGATTAAGGTAGCTGGCAGAGGCTGAGGGGGAAGATGAGGCAATCTTTTCCACCAAAAGGTGGTGAGTCCCTGGAACACTTGGGCAGAAGTAAAAATCCACATCACATTCAGAGAATATCTGGAAATGTACTTGATGTGCTGTAACTTCCAGAACTAAAAGCAAGAGCTAGAAAGTAGGCTTGGGCTGGAAAGCTGTGACTGGCAGAGACATGATGGCTCAAATGTGCTGAGTTTTCTATTTTTTTTATTTGGGTTGTTACATCAATGCAGGCTCTTTTTTTTTTAATGTAGCACCTTCCAGAAGTGCTTCACAGTTAACAATGTAGTTTCTGTTTTAACTTAGCCACTTTGCATTGCTATTGTGGGACTGTCATGCACAAGTGCAACATTTTTCTCAAAGTTGATTGAGATAAAATATTGGCCAGGACACTTGTTCTTTGTTCCCCTGCTGTTCTTCAAATAAATGCCATAGAATCTTGTGTCCACCTGAGGGGGGCAGGTGGGACTGTGGCTTCATGTCTCAAAAATGGCATCCTGACAGTGCAGATCTATTTCAATACTCAAGCATCAGTCTAGATATTTGTGTTCAAGTCCTGGGGCCCACACAACTCTCTGACTCAGGTGTGATAATACCAGCTGAGCCATGACTGACACTTGAAATAGTTCAAGCCTTTACTCCTGGATAGCCACGTAAATTTGTTTGGCCCCATCTTAAGTTTATCAATTGAGGAGGTGCAGTAGTGGTGAGAACTAAGGTTCAATTCCAGCCTGGGTGGCTGCCTGTGTGGCGTTTGCACATTCTATTGGTGTCTGCATGGGTTTCCTCCCAAAATCCAAAGATGTGTGCATTATGTTGATTGGCCATTGTAAATTGCCCCATAGTGTCAGGGTGAATAAGTGGGTTTAGTGGGTAGAGCATGGGCAGAATTATTGATGCAGACCTGATGGGCCAAATGGCCTCCTGCACTGTAGGGATTCTGAGACCCTACAGTACCCACACTTTTGCATTCAACTGGTTTTTAAAATTAATTTCATAGTTTTGTTGTTTCAATTCACTAACCCATTGAAGAGTTGACTCCATGGGTTGATCACTATAGGACATATAACTGTGTACTTGACATCAGTATTGACCAAAGAGGAGTCTGGGAAAGGGTGTGCAGATAGTTTGAGTCATGTTGAAATCAAAAAGTGATATTGGGATTCTTGAGAGACATTGAAATAGATAAGTCCTTAAGACTTAAGTCTATACTCCAGAATACTGAGGCAAAGAAAGAAATTGCTGGAATACTGAGAGATCTTTATTCTCCCTGGTGATAGTGACCTGATAAGTCTATAAGGTTGAGGGGTATGGACAAATTGGACAGTCAAACTTTTTCCCAAGGTGGAAGGGTCAATTATTAGGGAGCTTAAGTTTAAGGTGAGGGGCAAGGTTTAAAGATGTACAAGGCAGATTTTTTGAATGGTGGGTGCCCAGATCTCATTGCTGGGGGCGGTAGTGGAAGCAGAAACAATACTGACTTTTAAGGAGGCATCTTGAAGACATGAATAGGATGGGAAGAGGGATATGGTTTGCAGAAGGGTAGAGGGTTTTAGTTCACTTGGGCAGCCTGGTTGGTGTAAGTTTGGAGGGTTGAAGGACTGTCCCTCTGCTGTAATGTTCTTTCTTCTCTTGACAAGTAATATTGTCACTTGTACCTGAGCACACGTAGTGTGAACTGCAGGCTCTTTATTTTAAAAAAAACAATTAGAGCTGGCAACGAGGCAGGTCAAACACAACTTGTATCACCACTGGATCTTTATTGCATCCACAGGTCCATATATATAGCGAATGTTTGAGGGGTGGGAGTGGAAAAAAGGCACGAGAAAACAACTAAAAGTACATATTGAAAGGTAATGACTTCCTACATTGGCTTCAGCTCATGCTGTGAAAGCATCAGACTCTAGTACCCTAGGAGGGAAGAATCTCTATTAGGATTAACCCCCACTATTAAGCTTGACAAATTAAATGTCAAATGTAAATTTTAACCTGACGTTCAGTTGAGATTGTTGGAACATAAATACATAAAACAACATGGCATGAAACACAATTATATTCAAAGAAAATTAAACTTACAACAATATTTAGGCCCTGATAAAGTCAAACCCATTGCACAAGTGTCATTAACCAGGTTGTCAACTTAAATCCTTAAGTCTTGCAGGTAGCAAGACACTTTCAAAACTGGACATGAGCCAGGTACACCAACTCTTGCTTGAGGACAATTTAAAGCAGTACATGACTATCAACATGTATAGAGTTGTTCAAATGCAATCAGTTGGCTTTTGGCATATCCTTCAGTCTGGCGCTCTTTCAAAAGATGAACAACCTGTTGCAAGTCATACCTCAGGTTGCCGTCCACTTGGATGATATCTCTATTACAGAGAAGACTGGGGGAGAAGTACCTCAGCAATCTAGATCAAGTTGTAAAAATGTTTTCAGACAGAATTGCATCTGAAAAGGAGCATATGTATTTTGCAGGCAAGTAGTGGTTCCTAATCTTGATGTGATGGCATGCCTCCTATTTGTCTCCTCTTACTGGGAACTTCCATTTTTAACTTTTGTCCTGTCCTTGTTTAGCCTCTCCATGTCTCATGCTTTTCCCAAGGTTTTTGCATCTGAGGGTTTTTCCTTGTGTATGTGCATTGGACCTCTGTCTTCAGCTCCAAGCCTCATTGGTCAGGCACGTAGGCCTGACCAACTGTAAAAAAAAAAAAATCTAAACTCGTAGATGAGGCTTTCTCAGCTGGCGTATACTTGAGTCCCAAGATTTATTGAATCTTAATGCCAAATACAGATCTGAAGACTAAGCTAAGTTTGCATTTATGAATTTTGAATCCTTTTCACTGGCCATGAAGACTTCTCTCCCACCTGTTGTACCACAAAATATTGGTTGGGAACCAGTGATGTGGAGAATCTGATACAATCACTGCACAAAGTTAATCTCCTATGGCTCAAATTTTCTCTTCCAAGAAAGCTCCAGAACCCAGGAATGAGAGTGCTCAGGTTACTTTTAAGCTTGGTGAACTATTAAGGAAAGTTGTTTATTGTCAGACCTGTCGATAGTGATTCCATTGTATCCATGTCGACACACAGGTCAAATGGGTGGTTTATGTTTTGCACACAAGGCTTTCAAGGATCTGAAAGTACTGCTACAATTGGATAATCCTGGTACATTTTGGTCTAGACAGGGAACTTATCCTGTCATGCAATGCCTCACCCTAATGTATAGGGGTGGTACTTTCTCCAATGAAGGAAATGCTTTAGTTTTACATCTACGACACTGACGAGCTGAAAAGGCATTCATGGTTGGACCAAAGTTCTAGCTATTGTTTCTGCAGGGAAAAAAATTCCACCAGTACCTTGATGGTGGTTCCTTATGTACTGACCACAAACTATTGTATTTTCAGTGAGTTGAAATGTATTCATTCCATGGCCTCATTATCAGCTTAGGGGTGGCAGTGGTTATCATTGCTGCTTCAGTGCCAGGGACCCAGGTTTAATTCTGGTCACTGGAGTTTGCACATTCTCTCCATGTCTGCATGGATTTCCTTCAGGTGCCCTGGTTTCCTCCCACAGACCAAAGATGTATGGGTTAGGTTGATCAGGGTCAATTTAGCATGATGAGTGTCAGAGGGATTAGCAGTGCAAGTATGTGGAGTTGTGGGAGTAGAGGCTGTATAGGAGTGTGGTTAGTACAGATTTGATGGGCCAATGGCCTCCTGCACTGTAGGGATTCTCAGTACAGTTATCATGCACAGAGCAGAGACAATGCAGATGCATTGAGTTGTCTCCCTTCATGGGACTTGCTATCCAAGGCATTGTATCCTCACACAGAAACTTAAGAGGCACTTGAAATTTGTTGCTCATGTTTACAGCTGAAATTTTTGTCGTATCCAGAACTGAATACCAGGAATTTTTAAAGCATTATCAAGTTTGTTACAAGTAGGCTTAAATTAACATTGCAGTGAAAATCCCCTGGTCCCCACACTGTTTTATGCCTGTTTAGGAGGGAGAATTGGTGCATTGGCCAAATGTACCTAATCAGGAAGTCTTTTGGATTGTGGCAGCTAACTGGAACACCCAGAAGAAACACACTATGGTTTGGCATTTTGTCATGAGACTGCAACCTTGAATTGCTCAGACACCAAGATCATATTTGTTGCGACTCCAACAGGAAAAATTTGGTGTCAGCAACCATTGCAGTTAACGTGGCAGAAGGTAATACTGCTATGGGCATTCAACAAATGGTTCCTGTGTTTCCAGGTTTGCCAGTTGATTGCTGGCAAGTAAAGCAATGAACGTTGATGTATAAATTCACAATCTACCTCTTCACTTAGGATTACTGATTAATCTTTACAAGATTCACCAATGGGTATTGACTCAGTTGCAACACAACTGCAAAGCTACTGCCAGACTTGGACATTACTTTCTTTGTATTTCTGTACTGATGGGGATTGCAAATTTAAAGGAAAGTGTTTGGTGTGTCATTATGAGTAATGTTCTTACAAGCCTTTCTCCTATGTAAATTTTTATTGGTTCTGGGATTTGGTAGAGCAAGAAGGTGACGTATAAGTGACATCTATTTCACTAATGCTCTTATTTTCATGTTACTTCTGACTTATTGTTAAACTTCATTATTGATATAAAGTTCCTCCTTTTTAAACACATTTGATTATCTTGTGGTCTCAATCATCACAAATACAGCATCTTGCCTTTATCGTTGAATATACCAATTTTTTGTTTATCTAATTTCTATTACCTATCTTCAGGTTTGAAACAAGTTTTTACATTTAAATGTCTCGAGCTTAATTTGTGAAGAATTAACTATCAGTCATTTAAGTCTGAGTGGATTTGATGGGGTGGATGCAAAAAGATAGTTTCCTCTTGTGGGGAAACAAGAACTAGGAATCACACTTAAAGGACAGTCCTATTTTTTAAAATAGAATTGAGGAATTTTTTGAGGTTGAGACTTTGGAGCCCCCTTCCAAAAGGTGGTTGAAGTAGACACTTTGAATATCTTAAAGGCAAAAGTAAATAGAATCATGATTAACAAAAAAGTGAAAGGTGTTACTGGGGGATAGACAGGAATATGAAGTTGAGGTTACAATTTGTTTAGTCATGATCTTGTTGACTGAGCAGGCTCAAGGAGCCAAATGATTGTCTCCTAATTCATAAATTCATCAGCAATTAAATGCTGTCCTCAATTAAACAATTAGGAAATCATTGCCAGAGTTTCAGCCAATGCACTTTGGGAGCAGGATTTTCCAGCTGTGCTCACTGCACAGCTATCTTTGATCCATGACTCATGATTCTCATTGTAGTTGGGAAGGGAAAATTTCTATCTTGGGTATCTGAGGAACTGGAAGAGTTTGTGGTTTTACTTTGCTATCTTGGAAGTGATCCTGTTTTAAGGTACAGGTTAGCTTCAAACTCATTTTACTTCCCAAAAATAATTGGGATTAATACCATTTATATTAAGATGTCATGTAAGAAGCATATAGGACTAGATGCATTGTTCTGACATGGTGTAGAGCTGTGGGTTAAGGGATGACATGTTGAGTTTCACATTTGTCCAGTCGTGCATTTGTGGGATGATTCAGAGCAGGCAATCATTGAGGGAGTTGGAAATATTTTTAGTTGAGTAATTACTCATTGCTACCAGTAGCTCATTCATTGAGAGCAAATATTGTGAAGTCTGGTGTGACTAGAAATGAGCTGAAGAGCTAAACTCAAATTGTTGTGGGGTAGTTGGGGAGGAAGTAGTTATGACCAACAGAATGCTGAATCTACCAGATTTCCTCATTTATCCCTAATGACAATCTAGTGGTGTATTTCACTATTACATTATTGCCAAACATTTTACAGCTCTTTGTTCTACCAGGTTCCTATCTATGAGATGAGAAATGATGGCCATGATAATTTGCTTGGAGCACTTCTGATTGCTGGCCAGTATGTGATACCAGAGGTATGTGTACAGATGGCAATTAGGTCACATGTTTAATATGGTCGTTTTAGTTATTTGCTTTTATTTGCACTCCTGACATTTGTGTTCAATTATTTAGGTCAGTCTTTATTTTCAACATCACTTGTACAGAGGAAACCGGGTGACAAAAATAGATGCTGGAAGTTTTACTGCATTTTCTTCACCAAACTTGCGTCCACTTGTCAAAGCTGAAGTGGAAATTAAAGGTGAGTCACAGTTGGACTTTGATCACTTTGTAAATTTGAGCAGTGTCTTTTTTCTAAACAGAGGAAGTTAGTAAAATGAAATTAAAAAATCTATTAGGTATGATTTGGAGACTTAAACAAGTTTTTTGGTGTGTAAGTCTGGTGTGTAAGACTGGACCAGGAGTCTGACATTGAAGTCAAATAGGAGTCCCAACATTGTCCTGTATCAGGCAAAGTCATCATACTAGGTAAGCCTATTAAAAGTCAGAGGATGCACACATTCTCCAATTAAGGATGGAGGGTGGACTGTCAAAGGGACAATAAGATGCCCTTGAGCATGAAAGGAACTGTAGCGTGTCATTCCAGGTAAGGAAGAGAAGTTGTCTCCATCTTGCAGCACCCTCAACTTTAACACATTTGAGCTATTTAAAAAATGGCCAGAGATGTCTTTTTTGGCTTCCAATAATTTACCCTTAATTGGATATCTGTTGCTTTCTGCAGCCCAACTTCTGGAAAAATGCCCTGGGGAGGGATCATGCAATAATTGGTGTTGCACCAGGCAGCAATGTGAAATTACTCGAACCTACTTCATGTTGCCTCCCCAACTGACCTGTGAAAATTCAGCCCCTGAAATGAAAAATAAAATCCTAGTTTTGAGGAATTTTATTCAAATTAATGAAATTGCTGTTTGTCACGAAAGCATTTGGAATGCCATATTGCAATTTTACACTTAAATTTCCTCAGATTTTTTGCCCTGTCTAAGGAAATCACAGCCTATTTTCTCAAGTTAGAGGAGCTACAGTTTGAGTTCAGGAGCCAAGGCAAGGGGGGGGCAAGATAGTGGTTGAGAAGTGGGGAGAGAAGAGTAATGGATGAAATGGGAAAGGAGGTGATAGGCCAGATGAGTGAAATAGAATGTGGTGGTGTGGAAACTTGAAAGAAATTGCAAATGTGTATATAATTTGACCCACACTGGAGCAGGTAAAAGTTATTGGCTGTCAGTGGTGGAGCATTTGAAATTTGGGATTCAGAAGATCAGAATCAGAAGGGATTGAAGAGATAAAGAGGAGTGTTAGCTTGGAAGGATTTGTCAGCAAGATGCAATTTAAAAATCGAGCCTTTTTCCCTACTAGAAACCAATGTAGGTCAATCACCACCTCCATGATGTGGGCCTTGGTGAGGAAGGATATGGTAGCATAATTTTAGATGCAGTCAAGTTTATGAAGGATAGAATATTTAAATTCAGAGCTAATGAGCTGAGCCAGGAGGATGTAGGCAATGTGGTTGGAAGCTTGTCTTAGGTCCTGTTTGTTTTGTTTTTGGGGTATGAATACTGTTGGCAAGGTCAACATTTGTAGCCCAGCTCTGGTGTGGTAAGTTATGTTCTGAGGTAGCTACAGATCATGATTTTGGTACACTGCGATGTTGAGAAGGGAGTTACAGGCTTTGTGATATAATTCTGAGTCCGGATGGTCAGTTTGGAGAGCAACACGAAGTGCATCAACTGCCCTTCTCCTTTTCGCGTGAGGTTCTGGGGTTAGAAGGGACAATTTGAGGCTTGGTGAGTTGTTGTACTGCATCTCATTTTTGTGTACACTGCACTGGTGGAGTTGATGTCTGTGGTGTGAGGTGTCAATCAAGCAGGTTGCTTTGTCATGGGTGATAGTTTCCAGTGTGGCATTGGAGTTTACCGATCAAGGCAAGTGGAGAATATTCCATGACTTCTAGTGAGATGGATAGGGAGTAAAGAGTTGTCCATACAATTCCCAGTCATTAACTTTTAAAGTCTTGTAGCTGGTGCAGGCAAATTTCTGATAAGTGATAATTCAACAATGGGAGTACTGTAAAACATCTAACATTTTTTGGAGATTTGTTTGACATGTAGTGCTCATGTTATCTCATAGCTCAAGCCTGAATGTTACTGCATAGAGATAAAGACTGCTTCGTTATCCAAGAAATCTAAAATGGTTCTAAATTGCAACAATAAGTGAAAAAGCTAGTTCTGTCCTTTTGGAAGCATGCACCTAAAATAATGAGGGGTCTGGGATATGTAAAGCCTGGTCACTGAATACTTTGAACTATGAAGTAAAGCACTCGAGGATCCCAAGGGTACTCTGTTTTTCATGTCTCCATCTGACTGGCAACAATTATTAAAGCATGTTGTACACTTCATTCTAAATTACTAATAAATGAATGAATTATACCTGTGGCTAATGATGGTAAATGTGGGTTATTGTACTTTTTTATAATACAAACCTGCAAATATTTGCTCTCTCACCTAGGCTACAGCACTCATGCTGCATCTCTTGTTTGCAGTTTGCAATTGACCCTTTCTCATTCTCCTAGCCTTGTGAGCTTTTGTACCACTGTCTGTTAGCTTGCATTTATTTATCTGGCTATGGAACACAGTTTGAATACCGGAAATGCATTTGTATTGCATACAGGATTTTTCATATTGCTCGCCTGTAAAGTACGAGGTGTACTTTGTGTAAAGCACACAGCATGTATCTCCTTTTGAGAATCGTGTGCATTTGTAGAGCGTAATTTTTTAGTTTCCTTTTAGTGAAGGCTGAGAAATCTTCACATTTTTAGTTAAGACTGAGTAATTGTGTATGGTGTGAGCATAACTTAAGTTGCTTGCCTGCCTTTTATATACCCACCAGAGTCCAAGGTACTACTGATTCATTTGCACATTTTGCTATGCAAAAGCTTTCGGTCTAAAAACCAAGTTGTATTGGTAGAGCAGTAGCCCTGTTGCCAATAAATGCTCTTGCATTTGATATTCAAAATTCAGGGGCCTGGGCAAAGTAAATGGAAGAAACCATTCACAATGGATGGGCACAAGAAAACATTCTTTACAGTGAGTAGTTAGGATCTGGGTACACCATCTGCAAGTGTAATGAAGGGTAAGTTCAACCATGGCTTTCAAGAGGAAGTTGGGTCATCCTTTGAAGAGAGAAATGTGCAAGGCTTCATGAAAAAAAGGGACAAGATGAATGGCTTTTGCAGGGAACTAGCACAAACAAATTGAATTAACAACTTGTTGCACCTGTCCTATGATTCTAAAATATACTGAGGTCTGTAGCTCATGACAGATGAAATCTTAACGTGGTCTACTCTGCTCTTTAAACTCAAGTACATATTCATGGCTCATTAAGTGGAGTCACAAGTGAAAGACAACATTTGGCATGTTTGGTTTCATTGATTAGAACATTGAATACAGGATTTGCGACGTCTTGGAAGTTATACAAGATGTTGGTAAGGTCACACTTGGAATGCTGTATGTAATTCTGGTCACCCTATTATAGGAAGGATATTAAACTAGAAAAAGTGCAGAAAAGATTTACTCGGATGCCACCAGGACTTGATGGATTGAGTTAAGGAGAAGTTGGATAGACTTTTGTCTCTGGAATTTAGGAAGCTTCGGGGTGATCTTAAAGGTCTATAAATGACGGGCATAGATCAGCAAGATTAGGCAATATATTGACTAAGGGCAGCCTAATATTAAAGGGCATAGGTTTAAGAGGAGATGCAAGTGTCCAGACAGGTAATTTTTTTAGAGGGTGGTGTCTGGAACAGTTGGTAGAGGCAGGTATAATTTGTGTTCAGTCACATGGGTAAAATCGGTAGAGGGATATGGGCCAAACTTGGACAAGTTGGACTGAAGGGCCTCTCTTCAGGCAGTAACAATTTTAGAAAAATGTAGCCAATTAAGATGGTGGAATTGAATGAAATAAAAGATGTATTTGTATTGTGCCTTTTAATGTAGTGACAAATGTTGCAGTAAATTTGGTAGTGAGCTATGTAAGCCAAAATTGGGGCAGATGACAACTTTGGACTTTGAAGGACTGGCTTTAAAGAGGCATGAAAAGGGATTTGAGGGTGCAATAAGGGCATCAGCATTTGAAGATGTATACCAGCTGTGAATCAACTGAAACAATACTCAAGGCCACAATTCAAGGAATTGTAATGTTGTGGGGGGGATGCGGTGGGTGTGCAATCTAGGGTAAATACATCAGTTATGGTGATAGGGTCTGTGTGGTCAGTACAGACTCAGAGTAGCCTCCTGCACTGTCGGATTCTGTCCTTTAAATTTGCCAAAGGAAAAGTATCTCAAATGAATTAACCGTAGTTTTTGTAGAATCATAGGTGGTTACAACACAGGAGACCACTCAGCCCTTTGACATCCATGTCTACAAGAGCTAGGTCACCTGGTCTCCTTTTAAAGTTTTAGTCACAAGTAGGTTACATTAACACTAATGAAGTTACTGTGAAAATCCCTGAGTCCCCACATTTTGGCACCTGCTCACGCATGCTGAGGGAGAATTTAGCATGGCCAATTCACCTAACCACATCTTTCAGACCATGAGAGGAAACCATGCGGACAGGGAGAATGTTCAAACTTTTCCACCCAAGGCAGTGGTTGAATCTGGTCCCTGGCACTGAGACAGCAGCACTAACCACAGTGCTACTCTTCTACCCCCTTCACCCTAAGCCCTACAGATTTTACTATTCAGCTGGTTATTTAATTTGTTTTAGCACATCTTTAGGTAGTAAATTCCAGATCTTCCACTTGGGATCTGCCTCTTTTCCTACCGTAGTGTATCTCAGAAACCAAGGGGGCAATCGTTCCAGTGCACGGCACTATTTTTGTAGCACAGCACGCCAGGAGACTTGAGCAAAGGCGATTTCACACATGCTCCACTGAGTGCCACAGCTTCTGTGCATCTCCAGCAACCTGATTTCTGGCACTGTCAGCTCCATGCCAGAAATAGCCATGGAGCTGCATAAATGATTTTAAATGGCAATTTTAATCTCACTAGTAGGTTCTGGCACTGAATCTCTGGGCTAGCATTCCCCCCTGGCCAGATGTGGTTCACTTAAGGTTTACTATTGCTTCCCACTTGCTGGGAACTGGTGGCCAGACCCTGCTGGATTGAAGGGGAGGATAATCAAGTCTCCCAGAAGGCCTTGTCAATGCAGCTACAGATTGTGTGCAAGGGGAGGAAAAGATCCAACACTGATGTTCAGCGCCTGCTCAGCATCACGATCTTGGCAGTGCTAGTCAGGGCTCCTGGTACTGCCCAAGGGGCAAAGTACCAATGCCTGGGAAGTTGTTCCTCATGGAGAGGGGGGTAGATTGAGTGTGGGAGAAGCCCCTCTACACTCTGGTTGAGTGGAGGGAGATCTGCAGTTGGGAGGCCAGCAGTGCAGGACTAGGCATGTGCCAATTTTATCACTATGCTGCTGCACTCCAGCATGAATAGGCCCTGCCCATTGAATTTCAGCATGACTTACACTGCGACACTCCAGTGCACAAGATGGGATACTTAGAATTTTTTGGGAGAATTGCCTTTCAAATTTGCAGTATTTGGTGTTCTTAGCAAACTGGAACCCTTTGATCTGGAACACTCTCACTGCCTTTGCTAGAGATTTGGGCTCAATGCTGAGGTCACGTCTGTGTGGATTTCCTCCTGCATTACAAAGATATGTGGGTTTGGTGGATTGATGATGCTAAATTGCCCCTCTGTCAAGGGGACTGGCCAGGGTAACTGCATGGAGTTGTGGGGATAGGCCCTAAGTGGGATTGTGGTTGGTGCAGACTCAATGGGCCAAATGGCGGCCTTCTGTCGGGATTCTATTCTATATTTTCAAAACTTGTCAAATCTCCTCTCCTGTTTCACCTCAGGAAGACACCCACAATTTCTCCAATCTATCCATGTAACTGTCGCCTCTCATTCCTGCGATCATTGTTTTTCCTGAACCCTCTGTCATGCCTTTACATCCTCAAACTATGCTGCCCAGAACTGGGCACACTGCTCCTGTTTTGTTTATTCCCTGTGCCTTAATTAAAAATTTTGGTTTTTATTAATATCTTACTCAACCTGCTCTGCCCCTCCAAGTAACTTGTGCATATGTCCTGAAGGACTGTCTGCACCTGTACCTCATTTATATTTGTCCTCTGTGTTCTCTACTGAAGTATTTCGCTTCATCTGTCATGTGTCAATCCATTTCATCTTCCCACTTGCATCATCTCAGATGTTTCTCATAGCTCATAATCCAATTTTGAAATTGTGCTGAGCACAAGTCTGTCACTAATGTAGAGCAAGAATAGCATTGATCTGATCAGCTACTGAGGAATCCCATTGTCTTCAGCCCAATAAAAGCTGTTCACCTGGTCACAATTAGGTGATGTTTCATCAATGCCTTTTAGGGGCCTATGTACACACCGACCTTCTGTTACCTCATCAAAAAAACCTCAATCAAGTTAGCCTTCAACAAATCAGCTGACTTCCCATAATAGATCCACATTTGTCCAAGTGACTATTTGTCCCAGATGGTCTTTTTCCACTACTGAGGCTAAATTACTGATCTTTGTAGTTACTTGCTTAAACGTTATTATAACGTTTGTCAATTCTCCAGTCCTGACACCACATCTGTATCTAAGGAAGATTGGAAGTCTGTCTGCAATTTCCACCCTTGCTTCTCTCATCGGATGCATCTCATCTAATCTGGTGTCTTAACTTTAACTGTGCTAACGTGCAAGCCAGAAGAAAGGTTAGGCAGCAGTTTTGATAGCAGCAGTGACTATAATATTTAGGCCTGTCAACATAAAAACAAAAGTAATTCTGGAGTTGGTTTATTTTCCTGAATGCTAACATAAATTCTCCTGTTCCTGTTAAATAGGTTACAGCTACTTGATACTGATGTGTACTTTTGCCATACTATATTGTCGTCCATTGGGGCAGTCAGTCTTTAGATTTTAAGACCTTAAAGACTGAGATTTTCACACTATCGATTACTCACCCATTTCCCTACTGCCACAAGCCCTTTTGAATTGGGGAAACATGGAGATGAGTATTTTGAACCTCCAAGTGTGGATAAATATTACTATAAAATCAGATTAGTAGTAAAGAAATGGATTTAATTCAACTGCCTCTCAGTATCAGGGATCTCGGTTCAAGTCTGACCTGGAGTTTGCACATTTTCCTTATTCTGTGGGGTTTCCCCTCAAGCCAAAGATTTGCAGGTTAGGTGGTTTGGCCATGCTAAATTGCCTGTTAGCGTGCAAAGGTGTGTAGACTAGATGGATTAGCCATGGTAAATGCACAGGGGTGAGTTCTTTGAGTCATTAGACTTGATGGGCAAATTGACTTCTGCACTCAGAATTCTATAAATGACTTTCAAGCTTTCAAATTCTGTTCACTGATAGATGAACTTTTGAATGCACATCAGTTGGTATCAGACTTTGTAAAACCTCATTACATTAATGCAAAATAACACTTTTAAAATATAGAGCAAGGCTTTGCCCAGAATTTCAACCATGATTTATCTCAATTTATTATTTCCACTGTGCTGTAAATATTATGTTTCAATACACTGGAAAATTGTGAAAAATGTACTTATTTGAAAATCTCATCCTTAATGTCAAGGAATGATAGTCCACACTTAAGGTCAGGGTAAGTGTGGCAGGAATAAACCATAATTAAAAATTTGTTTGCACTGGAATGGAGAAGGCTTGAGTGTTCTCATCTGCTTTTAATCACATTGCAACATTCCATTTGTGTAAAATGCAGATTGTGACCATGTATAGTTTTAATGTCTGTTCATGAAATGTGGTTGGATCAGCATTTGTTGCCCATTTTTGCCCTCAAACTGAATGCTTGTCAGGGCATTTAGACTTGGAAAAAAAATTGTTTTAAAGCATTGTGGACACATCCTGATTTCCAGGTTTAATTACATATGTGCAGTCACTGGAAATTGCAATCCCATTTACTGTAATGGGGAATGCTTATTATCTCAACTTGGACATTGCAGTAACAAAAACATCTAATTACGAGTGATTTGTCAGACTTGTCTCATATTGCCCTACATCTATTTGCATTGTAGTGCAACAATACCACCCTTATCCTGACTAAAAATTGGTGACTTTCACAGATCTACTTCTCCAATTTGTTGGAAGGTGGATCCAAAACCTATGTGGCTGATTTAGGCCAGATACAAATTTATTGAGCTGTTTTAGCATTGTAAAATGTGTATAATGTTTATGGTTGGACTCATTTTTAATCCATATGATTTATCTTCAGGTAATATAAAGCAAGGAACCATCACCATGGCAGTGCATTATCTTACTCTACCTTTTTTTTAATTATTAAGCAACACAGCACCGGAAACAGGCCCTTCGGCCCAACGAGCCCGCGCCGCTGTCATACCAAATAGTAGCAAATACATTATCCTATTTTAATATTCCTATATAATAATATATATATTATTCCTAATATGGAAAATTTTCACCATAGGGACAATTTGTTACCCAATCAGCCTAAGAGCGAATTTTTGGGTTGTGGGAGGAAACCGGAGTGCCCGGAGAAAACCCACGCAACCACGGGGAGAACGCGCAAACTCCCGCAGACACCGGCCCAATTCCAAGTGTCTGCACAGCCACATCGATAGTCTCTGAGCTGTCATGGTGCCCTTCAGATGGTCCACATAAAGCACCCATTTACGACATGAGGTACCAGGCAACCCATGAATCAACATCCAAGAGCTGTACCCGCACCACCTGCTGAATGCGTGCTCAAATTATGGACCGAATTACCTGTGGAAAAAAGCCGTAGTTAAACAGTCCTAATATATCCCTCTATCTGCATACCGCTCATGTGGCTGTCCAAGAGACCCTTAAACAGCCCCAGCGTGCCTGCTCCCACCACCTTCCCCACACCCTTTGTGTGAAAAACTGCCCTCTAATATTCGTCCTATACATAGCCCCCCTCACCCTATGGCCATGACCTCTCGTCCTATCCATTTCTAAAGGTGGAAAAAGTTTACCTCCATTTACTCTATCTATACCCCTTATAATCTTATACACCTCTATGAGATCCCCTCTAAGCCGACGTCTTTCAAGGGAAAACAACCCCAGTCTATCTAATCGTTCCTCATAAGACAGTCCTTCCATACCAGGCAGCATCCTGGTAAACCTCCTCTGCACTCTCTCCAAGGACTCCACATCCTTCCGATAGTACGGAGACCAGAACTGGGCGCAGTATTCCAAGTGAGGCCTAACCAAAGTTCTATACAACTGCAACATCAAACTCCTACTCTTGTATTCTATACCCTTTTCTATGAAAGCTAACATACTATACGCCTTCTTTATCACCTTCTCCACCTGTGAGGACACCTTCAGAGACTTGTGAAGTCTCTGCACCCCCAAGTCTCTCTGCGTCTCTATGCTCTGTATAGTTTTACCTTTTATCCTATAACTCTCTTCTACATTTTTCCGGCCAAAATGCATCACCTCGCATTTATCTGGATTAAATTCCATTTGCCTATACATGACTTCCTATCTGACTAACTTGGGTATTTCCATACTCATCCATAAAAGCACCAACATTCTATTTTACAAAGTTGGCCATCTTCAAGTTGTCATGTTTGAAAATACCTTTCTTAACTGTGTGAGCTGAGATTAGAAACAAAAGTGATAAGAATGTTCCAACACAATGATTTGATTTATTTTGTGATAGCTGAAACAACTTTAATAGGATTGTAATAGGGACTCGCATTCAATTCCCAGCGTGGGTCACGATCCATGTGGAGTTGGTACCTTTTCCCTGTCTGTCTGGGTTTCATCCCGCAGTCCAGAAATGTGCAGATTGGGTGAATTGGCCATGCTAAATTCTCCTGTGTACCCAAACAGGCACCACTGGCAACTAGGGGATTTTAACATTGCAATAATGTTACTGTGAATGTAAAATGTAACTAATATTTTTAAAATTTGTGACAAAGTAGGCCCAAATAGTCCATGGCAGCATTTATTCTTCACTCCTCTGGAATCCTCTCATCTTTCCTCATTTAAATATTTTATCTTTTAACTCTCTTTGCATCTCCTTATTATCTTTTTAATACATGGATGCTATTTGCTTCCACCATTCTTTCGCAGTTGAGAGTTCTACATTATTCCTATTGGAGATAAAAATTTCTTCGGAATTCCCTACTCTTTGACTCATTGGTTTCTAATTTTGGTATTCCCACCAGTAGAGAAATTTTCTCTAACCAACCATTCTACCAAAATTTTAATCTGAAACTTTATTAGTCTACCTATTTTACCAGAGGAAAAGAGACCTAACCTCTTCATTATGCACATGCATTTCTAGGATCAACCTTGTAAATCTTTTCACTCTCCAGTGCCTCCTATTCATTTTTGATATGGTGACCAGAACTGCATGCAACACTGTTCTAATCTTTTCCTCTACAAATGAAGCTAATGTTGGTTTGCTTTTTAAAGGCCTCATCAACTAGTTATGCAACATGTGATTGTATTTGTACTTTGAGATACCTTATTCCTAGACTCCCATCCTAATGAACTGTTGTTGTTTACTGTGGGGAAAACACCATCACTACTAATTCTAGGGCATCTGATTTTACTTTATAAAATCATAGAAATGTACAGCTTGTTGGCCCCTTGTGCTTGTGCCCACTCTTGAATAGAGCTGTCCAAGCCCTACTGTCTGCCTCCATAGCTCCCACACATGTCCCCTTTAAGAATCTATCAAGTTGAACCCCCAAATCATGCTGTTTAGCCAGATTCATATCCTCCCAAGGATATACTAACATGCTGTCATCCTCTACAGTAAGATGTCTGACAACACCAGGTTTAAGCCTAACCAGTTTATATCAGATGGCCTGACAAAGGGCAAACCCCAAAAGCTTGAGTTTACTATCAAATAAATGACTTAAATCTGGTGTTGTCAGACTTGGTGTTTACCCCAGTTCAATGCCAGCATCTCCATGCCAGAGTCCTTTCTAAACTTGTTACAGCACACTATTCTTAGTAACTTTTAGTATTTTAAAAGAACAAGTGATTTATCTCAAATTTCTCAGCAAATATTTATCTCAATCAGAATCACTATCAGATTATCATGTGGATTGCAGGAAATGTTTTGTGAATTGCCACAATTTTCTGTCCTAACGCTTATAAAGTATCTTGTCATGGATGTTGCTGCATGAATGCATTTTTCTGTTTTTTAAACTACAGATGCAATGAAATTGTTTGTTTTTTTTCTAGTCAACTGGGACACTGTCTGGAGGCCAAATACAACCAAAAAGTTTATGGTACACACCAATATGAATCGCAATGTGGGATTGATAAGGTTATTCCCAGGAATCACTGTTGCTACGGTAACTAAAGATTTTGGAATTTTCAAATTGAAATTGCAGGCTGGATTTTCCTCAAACAAACTGGGAGTCCAACTATTTTCTTGCCATGATCTCTCCTCCTGAGTCATTGGTCATGCACTTCCAACATAGTTCACGTCACATAGCTGGGCAGGCTGGAGTTGAATCATGTGGATACAGAATCAGGTAGGTTACAAGATCCACCTCTGTTCCCTGAGACACTGGACCAGTGTGATATACCCTCATTCACCTCAACTAATATATCCATTCAGTACCCTCTATCTCCCTATCCTTCATGGGCTCCCATATCCCACAATTTCTCATGTCCTCATCACTTGCATCCACACTGAGCCAATATCCATTATTTTAAGGATTCT
The DNA here is from genome assembly GCA_024679065.1 of Sphyrna mokarran. Classification (NCBI taxonomy): domain Eukaryota; kingdom Metazoa; phylum Chordata; class Chondrichthyes; order Carcharhiniformes; family Carcharhinidae; genus Sphyrna; species Sphyrna mokarran. The sequence goes on from JAGIQG010000015.1 coordinate 32,413,967, forward strand.
TCAACACTAAATCAGCTTACTCAAATGTTTTGAAAAATAGGCCATAATCCTATCTCTCAATAGTCAAGATTAAAAAAAATTCACTGTCTCTTTGACAGCTATATCAACAACCTCTACTGAGCTGAATCCACTACTGGAATTTGGAGCTTAGCCAATGAATTGTAATGACCCTTTCAGATATGACATATATAAACAACCTCCCAGCCTGAATACATTTAAATATTTGAAGTGAAGCTCTTTAACTAATAGTAATTCAAAACTTTGAAGCAGGATAATGGATGTCTGAATTGTCATTCAATTAAAAGTCTAAATTACAGGGGACAATTGATAGCCAAATCTGAATATCAAGTGTTCAATCAGAAGAGCAATTTATCCAATGGTTGATGTCCTCCAACATATCTGAAGAGTTTTCACTTCCACAATGCTGGTCACAAGTTATAATAGTCTTAAGTCACTGTCCTTATTTAATTTGCTGCACAATATTTAATTATGACATGTAAAATTGGCAATACCTTTTGAAGTAAAGAGTTTGTGACTACAGTTAGGATTCCCCACAATTTTGATGCACTCTGTACTACATTGTTTACAGAAATGGGTTCAATTTAATGAAAATTGCAGGTGGCCTGAAATGCCTGACCCCACAATTGAGCTGTGATTACTGTCTACAGCTTTACAACCCCACATTCCAGACCTGTATTGCTTGAAAATTGCTCAAGGCAGGAATTGGTGTGGGAATTGGCCCTAACTCTGAACTGGAAAATCCTGTTTCACACTTAAAATGGGCATATATAATTTTAGAAGGCTGGCAACAAGGACAATTACTAAATGGCAGCTATTGGTAACCACAGGAACCCTACACTGCAGAAAGAAGCTATTTGGCCCATTGAGTCTGCACTGACAGCAATCCTACCCAGGCCCTATCCCTGTATCCCTACATATTTAACCTCTGATCTGTCTAACCTAGGCATCCCAGGACACCTAAAGGGCAATTTAGCTCGGCCAATCCGCTTAACCTGCACAGCTTTGAACTGTTGTAACAATGAGATGCTGTCAAAGTGTCAGAAGATTTCAACAAAAAATTGCTTTGCATTGAAATACCAACGTGTGGGATGAGCTGGGCCAGGATTTGCAAAAATCTGGTACACGGAATACAATTTGATTCAGGGCAACACCCTTGAGCTCCTATCTTAATGAAGAATTCTGCATCAGTTTTAAAACAAGTCAATTTTCTCATGATTCTGCCACAATAGTTTGCTTTATGAACCAATGTTTGCACCAAATGCAACTGAAAGCTTGTCATGTAAACTTATTGCTTTGTCTTGAGAAAATAGCACTTTCTACAATGCTCTTGAACAAGTGCTTTAGTACTGTCTTTTAACCATACCTATGTAAAAATCATTAAGAGGATATGTCTTTTTGAACAGAATGAATTTTGTCTTTGAATCCCCTGATTTCTGTGTATTACAAAACTAGAGTTGCAACAGGACCAACGGCTGACTTTTTAAAGTGTATTACTCGTGGAGGCAATATCATAAACAAGATCATAATCTGCCAGTGAGGTTATGACTTGCCTTTGGTGCAGAGGCCTGGGAAGAGTACACTACAGCAAATTGTGCATCTTGCATGCAAACTAAAAGGAGGATTTTCATTTAAAAATTTCAATTTGATCCCAATTGGTGGCAACTTTCAAAGCAGAGGAAGTCAGGAGGTCTGGTCTAATCTCATTAATAGATGGCATGGTTTTGCACAAGGGGGCCATGCCTCTCAAATTTGGTGGGTTTTTTTTTGAGGAGTGATAAAAATGATTGAAGGAAGGGCCGTGGATGTCATCTATATGGATTTTAGCAAAGTGTTTGACAAGATCCCTCATGGCAGGTTGGTGCAGAAGGTTAAATCCACAGGATAAAAGGTGAGTTATCTCGATGGGTGGTGAACTGGATTGGCCATAGAAAACAAGGTTGCAATGGAGGGGTCTTTTTCTGATTGCAAGTCTATGACTAGGGGTGTTCTGCAGGGTTCTGTGCTGGGATCTCTGCTGTTGGTGATGTATGTGATTTGGAAGAAGATGTAGTTGCAATCAGTAAGTTTGCAGATGACAGATTGCTGGAGTTGCAGATAGTGATGAACATTGTCAGAATACAGCTGGAAAATTGGATGGAGAAATGGCAGATGGAATTTAATCTACATAAATGAAAAGTGATGTGTTTTGGTAGACCTAATGTAGGGGGAGTTGTACAATAAATGGCAGAACCATTAGGAGTATAGACAGACCTAGGTGTGCAAGTCCATGATCTTTAAAGGTGGCAGCACAGGTGGAAAGGGTGGTGAAGGCATATGGCATGCTTGCCTTTATTGGACAGGGCATAGAGCATAAAAGTTGATGTATGATATTGCAGCTATATAGAACGTTTGGATTACTACATCCAGTTCTGGTCACCACACTACCAGAAGGACGTGGAGGCTTTAGAGAGTATAGAAAAGATTTACCAGGATGTTGCCTGGTATGGAGGGTATTAGCTATGAGGTGAGATTGCGTAAAACTGGGGGTGGTTGTCTCTGGGAAGACAAAGAATGAGGGGTGATTTCATCGAAGTGTATAAAATTGAAGGGTGTAGAGTGAACGGTAGGAAGCTTTTTCCAACGTCAGAGGTGACAACCACGACGGGTCTCAAGTTCAAAGTGAGGTGGGCAAGGTTCAACAGAGATATCTGGATGTATTTTACACAGGGTGGTGGCCTGGAATGCACTGCCAAGCAACATGGTTGAGGTAGATGCACTGGGATCATTAAGCCTTATCTAGAGAGCCACATGAACAGACTGGGAATAGAGGGATACAAGTGAATGGTCTAGTTGAGTACATGAGCAGCACAGGCTTGGAGGGCTGAAGGGTCGTTCCTATTCCTGTGCTGTATTCTTTGTCTGCAGTTTCAGTAGCGAGATTAAATTGTGGGGAAAAACCATTGAGAGAGACTCCTGAGTGTGCCATTTACCCATCCCATATGAATTTTGACTCAATTTTCCATGAGGATGGTGAGGTCCCTTTTTTCAACCTGACTCCAAGCCTGCTATTGCTTTCAGGAATGGGATGCTGAGGGTAGGAGGCCATTATTGGGCAGATGGGGAATTCCAGCCAGTAATTCCATCAGGATTCCAGTTCAGAAAGAGGCCATTTGGCCTATCAAGTCAGCACTGATTCTCTGACCAGAGCATCTTCAGTAAGAAGTCTGACAACACTAGGTTTAAATCCAACCGATTTATTCAACAGTAAACATGAGTTTACTATCGAATAAATTGGCTGGATTTAAACCTAGTGTTGTCAGACTTAGTGTTTACCCCAGTACAACGCTGGCATCTCTACATCACAGCATCTTCATCCAGACCCAAATCCTTCCCTATCCCAATAATCCCACATGTTCACCCGACTAATCCCCCAACCTGCACAGCAGCATGGTGACAATTTGGTTAGCATTGTTGCTTCAAAGCACTGGAAACCTAGGTTCGATTCCATCTGAGTGACTAGAGTTTGAACGTTCTTCCTGTGTCTGTTTCCTGCAGATGCTCAGGATTCTCCCACAGTCAAACTGATATAGAATCCTACAATGCAGGAGGATGCTATTCAGTCCATCAATGTGGGCAGCACAGTGGTTAGCACCGCTGCTTCACAGCTCTAGGGACCTGTGTTGAATTTCCAGCTCAGGTCACTGGAGTTTGCACGTTCTTTTCATGTCTGCATGAGTTTCCTCCAGGTACTCCAGTTTCCTCCCACAGTCCAAGATGTGCTGATTAGGTTGATTGACTATGCTAAAATCACACCTTAATGTCCTATGATGCATAGATTAGAGGGATTAGTGGGTAAAATATGTAAGGACATGGGAATAGGATCTGTGTGGAATTGTGGTCAGTGCAGACTTAATGGGCTGAAGAGCCTTTTTCTGCATTGTAGGGTTATGATTCTATGAAGTTTGCACGCACCTGGGCCCTAACCCAACAATTCTATGCATTTACCCTAGTTAGTTTCCCTGACACCTAAGGGACAATTTATCATTTCTATTTTGAACATGTGCAGTGAGTGAAATTTCACAGCTCTGGGGTAAACAAAATACCAGAGATTCATCACTGTCTGAGTAAAAGAATTTCTCCTTGGCTCTGTCCTTAGTTCTACTCCTTTATTGAAACTGTTCCAGATTCTCCAGGTGGGGGAATCATTTTATCCAGGTCTGTTGCAGGTGAGATCATATCAATCTATAAAAATCTAATTACAGGCTGTTTCCTCTAACTCTCAAAACAATTCTACACTCTATAATCTGTCATTCATTTAAGAAATATTACACTTTTTTTCTTATACTCTGGATAACTTGTTCACTTAGCCTGAATTAAACCTCTTTGCATCTGCCTCACAATTGAAATGATCTCATACCTGGGATCTGGATGGAAGTCAGTGCAGGTGACTTGCTGTACAGTTGCAACAATGAATCAAAGAGCCTGACATCTCCAAGTCACCAAGCCTATAGTTGCATTCAGTTTTTGTGTAGGAAAAACTTAATATTTGAATAGCTATGGACTTCAAGTGCAAAAGTAGTTATTGATGTAAGGGGTATTAGACTTGAATCCTTAATGAGTAATGATGTGGAGTTGCCAGTGTTGGACTGGGGTAAGCACTGAAGTCTGAACTCTAGGTTGAAGTCTAATAGTTTATCTGGTAGCATGAGCTTTCAGAGCACTGACCTTTCATCAGGTGAGTGGGAATTGGATTCACAAACCGGGCATACATAGACACAGTCAATTACCTGTTAAGACTTGCATTACGTTATCTGAGGCATTGACATTTTTGACATCTATTCCACACTTCTTTTGTGTCCTACATGAGAGCTGGGGGAATCAGTTACAAATAGCTTCTGATCTATAAATACAGATTCAGCTGAACACCTTGAATGTTTGTTCATGGGATATGGGTGTTACTGGCAAGGTCAGCATTTATTGCTCTTGAGCAAGTGGTTATTTTCATTTAACAGGATATTAATGTCACTGGTATGCCACCATTTGTTGCTCATCTCTAATTGCCCTTGAACTGTGGTTTGCTTAGCTATTTTGGAGGGTATTTAAGATTCAACAGCATTGCAGGTCTGGAGTCATAAGCCAAAACCACCTTAGTTAATTAGTGAACTAGATAGGACTTCACTACAATCAACAATGGCTTCATGGTGATCTTTAGAATTTTTTTATTGAATTCAAATTTTTCCATTAATCCAGTGACTATGCCACACTTGAACCATAATCCATATGATGTAGACACAAAGTACTGTTAGGAAGGGAGTTCTGGTGACAGTCCAGGAATAGTGTTATGGTTCCAATCAGGATGGTGTGGCTTGAGAGGGATGTGCATGGATCGTTCCCGTGCATCTCGTGCTATTGTTTGTGTTGGAGTTGGCAGAATTAAGTGTCATCAAAGGGGCCTTGAGTGACTGTGGTGCATCTTGTACATGAGGCATAATGATACCCTATCTGGTTGTGGATGGGATATCAGTCAAGCTGGTTGTATTTGTTTTTTGGGACTTCACTCATCCAGACAAATGCGTAGTATTCCATTACATTCCTGACTCATGCATTAGAAATAATGGAGGCAGAAATAAGACTTGGAGGCAGGAGGTGAGATGGGTGCAGCAAAATCCCAGCCTGTGACATTTTGTAAACATGATATTTATGTCATCATCTTTGGCAATAAGAGCTTGTATAGCTTTCAAAAGATTAACTTAATGGTTAAGCGATTGGATTTCACAATTGTTTGTCAGTAGTGTTCATTAATTCTCAAACATAAGATCTGTTTTTGGGGGCACTTTGTATTCATCCATAACGTCTTTTCAGGTACGAGCATTTCTGCAACCACCAATGGAAGGAATTGTGTTGGAGACGTATGGAACGGGTAATGCCCCAGATAATCGTCCTGATATATTGGAGGAATTCAAGAAAGCTGTTGATCGTGGAGTGTTGATGATAAACTGCACTCAGTGTTTGAGGGGCTCTGTTAGTCAGTCATATGCAACAGGAAAGGTGAGTAACTGATCTACTTAAATACCATGCATAGGATTTCCTTTTTGCTGTGCTTTGCAACATTTTTAAAATCCATTTTAATGAATAGAACATCAGATGGGGAGTCGAGGTACATAATCTTGCGCACCAACTATTAATTTACATTTTAAGCCAGAAACCATTTTCTAATTAAATTCTGCACTGTGATTTTTGAAATAACAATGTGATGGCCTAGGCTTTTGAGGTAAAATGACAGAGGAATTGAAGAAGACGAGCATTTTGACCTTTTTGAAGTGCTAACCCTCATTATCTTGGTTTTCCAACCTTGTGATTTGTGGTGGAAGTAATTTTCCTTTTATGACTAAGATTAGAGTGCAACCTCAGCACCCTGTACTGGTGGGGGCTAATAGCTCACTGCTTGCACTCTTGCCTCTGAAGCAGAAGTTGGTGTTTTCCAGTCTCGTTCCAGGTCATGAATCAAAGTAGAAACATGCTGTGCTGTTTGAAGTGTTATCGTTTGGATGACAACTTAACCAGAAGCCCACTCTGCCTTTTAGGCTGACACATTAGTGATCCCTAGGCATTATTGTGACAAAGGCTATCCTGGCTAATATTTATCCCTTAGTTATTTGGTCATTATCACACTCCTGTTGTAGGAGATTGCAATACACATCTGCTACCATATTTCCTACATTCCAACAGCCACTGCAGTTCCACTTATACTGTCAAATTGCACTTGGATTCTTTGTACCCCAAATTGTTTGTTATTAGTGACTAACCACATGAAACAAACAACTTTAGCATGGGATGACTGTGATATGCCTCAACTAGTTATTCAGAGGCCCAGCTTAATACTGAGGGCATGGGTTTTGATCCTATCACAGCACCTGGTAATTTAAATTCAATTAATCTAAACAATCTGCAATTGAAAGCCAGTATCAATAATAGTGACCATGAAACTATCATGGGTTTTAATAATCCCATGTGTTTCACTGTTTCCCTTCAGGGAAAGGAATTCTACTATTCTTGGTCTGGCCTACATGTGACTCCACACTTAGCATTGTGTGGTTCACTCATTTCTAATCAAGCAATTAGAGATGGGCAACAATTGCTGGCCTTGCTAACAAAATTAAATGTTCTAAAGCCTCCAGCGAGGATGTTGGAGGCAAGAGTTGGTGTAAATGATTTAACTTCATTTTGGGGCCACTTTTACCCTTTTTACATTTGAGTTATAGCATCAGCTATAATGTGTTTAAATCAGAACTATTATCTTGATTTCAGTTTTTGACTATCAATTTATAAAATAAAATTAGCAGTTAAAGAAATTCCTGACTGCTCTTTTGTTATAACTGTCTAAAAGGTTACTTTGACACAGGTATCCAATTGAATGTCATCCAGTTGATTATAGGACAGGATGCTGTAGATCTCAAGTTCATAGCTCCATTTTGAATGTGTGATATTTGTTATGTCAAGTGTAAAATTGAATATTTGGGCTATTGAGTATTGATTCCAAAACACTGATTCTTGTATTTACAGATCTATGTATGTTCTCATTTATTTCAGTAAAAATAGAAGTTCTTATTAAGATTTGTTTTGGGCCCTGTTTAATTTTTGATTTCAGGCTCTCACTGATGTAGGTCTCATTCCTGGATGTGATATGACACCTGAAGCTGCTTTGGCCAAACTGTCTTATGTACTGGGTAAGGCAGAACTGACTATACAGGAGAAGAGAAAGGTAATTGTTTTGTGATTGAAACACGTTCCAGTGCAGTCTTAAAACTTGCTTTTAGCTGGCATCCCCTTGAAAGATTTACAACATGAGATGTTCACCACAAGGACAGTCAGTATCTTGCTGTTAACTATCTTCCGTTCATGTGATGAAGCATCTCATGCTGGATTGTTTCGGTGCAATTTTAGTTCACCTTTGAACCCAGTCCCAACAATACCACAAATCAAGCTTATGGTCTCTTATTGACAGTAATCCAACAAAAGAAGGACTTGACATATAGAATATTAGGACATGTTTATGCTTAAGAGTATGTAGCACCTACCTTGTATATTCCTATCTCTGGGAATACATTTGTGCAAGAAGGGCTTTCATTTCGATTCAGATCATGACCTGGAATTTTTAAAGTAAACAAGTTTGAATTTGGAGTGACTCAATGTAGTTTTCCAGCCCCTAAACCAGCAGGCCTTGGATTCAAGAGCTGCTTCAGGATTTTGTTATGAAAGAACCCAGCCACGTGTTTAGGCAGGCCAGCACACATTGCTTCCAGCCGGGATAAATGAGAGTTAGCAGTAGGAAGGCATCCAGCTACAAGGCATGCCAGAATTCAAAGCAAAGTTGCAGGAAACTTCAACTACTAACATAATACATTATAAGCAGCATTATAAATGTGTATTTCACACTCTAACCTCTCCAGTCCAGAATGCTTGGGACCAAGTTTCTGAATTTGAAAAATTTTCTGGATTATAGAACAACATGAGAATGCTTAACCACAAGTGTCAACATGTAAATGTTTACCTGAAACATAATATAATGCAATAATGAAAATGGTTTTACTTGGCCGAGTAATGTTTGTAATGCTTCCTCTGTGCTATATTAAAATAATACCAGTGATCGAGAGGTAGAAGGTGTTTGTTCTGTCCTGGGAGTTTGGGCCTGATCAAGAAGTTCTAGACAACTAGTTTCTAAACAATAGTTTTTCAGAATAGAGGTTAGTGTCTAAATATCGTTAGAGATTCAACAACTTTTGATTTCTAGGATGGCAAAGTCATTTAACTATTCTAGCATAAACCTGATCAATTTGTCCAATACAAAATATTTAACTTTTTCTGTAAATTCTTTGAAAATTGTAATCTTTGGCTTAAGTATAAGAAGTAGTACTTATCACATGAATTGATTTTGTTTTTGAAGGGAAGCTTTCCACACAACATCATGCAAAAATAGTGAAGTGAGAAACCTAGATAAATCTCATATGAAGAGACTACAACTATTAAGATGAAGAAAGTCCCTTTTCTGATTCAAATGTATAATTTGATCTCTAGCTAGTCCTCAATCTGTATTTAATTCACTTAATGGGAGAAGAGTTGTGGGAGGGGCAGGTGTTGGTTGGAATTAATGGAATACTATAAGGATCAGTGGGATCACAATTAAATTGTATTGATTTGGACAAGGGTTGCCAGTCTACTGTGGAGGGATTTTGAGGTTGTGGGTTGGGCCAATTCTCATCTAGAAAATGAGGGGTGACTTTTTATTGAGACAAGATTCTCAGGGCTTGACAGGGTTGTTTTTGTGGGAATGTCAGACCAGAGAGCAAAATCTCAGGCTGTCTAAGACAGGTGATTTATTAATGTTGTGTTAATAAGTGAGAAATGTGTTTCTTGTGCACTATACCAAGCAATACTGTTCATGGAGAAGGAAATCAGAGAATGCAGTTAGTTATCTCTTAGGTGTAGAGAGATCAACGTAATGCAAGATAATTCCATTAAAATCTGATGGCAGCAGGGAAGAAGCTGAGTCACTGGTACATGGCCTTAGACTTTCCATCTTTATTCCCAATGGAAGGAGGTGGCAGGGAGTGTCAGGGGTGCATGGGATCCTTGATTGTGCTGAGGGGCAGTGAAGAATGTGGACAGTCAATGGATAGGAGGCTGGTTTGCTTCATGGATTAGGCTTCATTCACAACCTTTTATAGTTTCTTGTGGTCTTGGGCAGAGCAGAAGCAACGCCAAGCTGTGATACAACCAGAAAGAGTGCTTTCTATAGTGCACTTCAAAAAGTTTTTGAGTCATAGCTGACGTACCAAATTTCCTTTCTCTTCTGAACTGTAATGTTGGCATGGGGGATCAGGATGAGTTGTTGATGTAGATACCTAAAAACTTAGTGCTCACCCTTCATCCCCATCAATATAAACAGAGGCACATTCTCACTTACATTTCCTGAAGTCAATAATGACCTCCTTCATTTTGTTGATATTGAGGGAGATTATTATTGCTACACCAGTTCACCAGATTCTATCATTCCTGTCCTGTCTCGTCATTGCTTGAGATCCAACTCACTATGGTGGTGTCATCAGCAAACTTGAAAATCGAATGAGAGGAAATGAAATCAAGTTTGGTAGATCAGTTATAATCTCATTGCAGCAAACTCAATGGCTGGCTGCATACTGCTCCTATATCTTGTGCTCTTAGAAGTGACTACTTAATGTAGTAATGTACTTGGAATATTTAAGTTATTATTGTACTTGGGTAAAACAGATGACCTGAGTGCATCAGATAAGAGGAAAATCATAAATTTTTAAAAACCAGACTGGACAAATTTTAGTTCAGTTTATGGATAGAAAATTGGACTTTGGGAAACATATACAGTTCTTGATTATCTTGGGCTGCTGTGGTTGATCATTCCTTTAAACTAAAGTATCCGTATCTGCTGCTTTGCAAAGTTCATGTGACAAACATTGTGGAGTAGATCCTCTTGTAGCATGTCTGGTTGGTCAGATATTTTTCAGTTGAAGGATATACAATTTGAATGTGAGCCAATAACAGCATGACAAAAGGAATGGGAACTTCTAACCAATGAGATTTAAGGATTCGGTTAGGTAAAGCAAGGCAAGTGGATTAGAGTAGATAGATTCAATGCCATATCAGGTACAATAAAATATGGAAAGTGATTTGAAAGCAGAAGAAAATAACAAAGATTTAAAAGCTTAATTTGACATTCTTTAATCCCACAATATATTCACTGTCTGAAGAAATGAGACTTGATGATTTTAATTGTTCATTGTCTAGATAAAGGTTAATTGACAGTCACTGGCAATCATAATTTCATTTAAAGGATACTTAGGCTGTTAAACACTAGACTCGCTTTTCTGTAGTTTTTGGGCAAACTTAACAACTAATTTTTTTAACCAGATGCAAGGTGAGATGTTTTCACAAAGCCAAGTGTAGTGGAAACCATCTGATGTACAGTGATTCTTAATTCACAGGATATATTTTCACCTGTATTTTTGTCTGTTAATTTCTGCTGTTGGTTAACTGCATTGACCATTCCTAGATGTTACCAACAATTGCAAGCTTTGATTGGAGATTTCAGCTTGCATAAATGTGATTCTGTATTTGATGCAACTGATTTTTTTTTAGATGCTATCTGATAACTTGAGGGGAGAAATGACTGCAACAGTTGGGGATGCAAAGATCTCTCTTCGAGACAGTCGATTTATACAAGCAATTGCCAGGTCTCTGAGTGTCAGCTGCAAAGAGGTAAAACTTTATAGTTCAGATGCTGGAATTATAAATTGACTTTGCTATTTTACATTCTGATTTTGTAAACATCTTTTTAAAGACAATCATTTCAGCACAAGCAATTGGGAGCTGGAAGCAGTGAAATGATTTTGTGCCTATGTTTATAAGAGCAGCACAAAATATTTGAGTTTTGTTGTTTTCAGAATATTGAAAGATACGAATTGTAACCAGCTTCTGTTTCCTTTAAACAATAGGAACTGGAGGCCATCAGAGATGCTCTAACTCCTTCATTGGCTTGTGCAGCTGCGAAGGCTGGTGACATCGGTGCATTGGAAGCAATACTGGATATGGTAAAAGAAAAATTGTTTTGTACTTGATTTTGCTGGTTTTATTGCAGTGTTGAACACTCCAAATCGAACAACACTTGTGGAGAAAGCAGTACTTAGCAATTCTAGCATGGATTTTTTGTGGAAATTTTTGGTTTATTAAAGATTTGAACTTTGCTTTCTCCAGAGACAGTCTTCACCTGCTGAGTGTTTCCAACATTGTTTTATGGTGGTTCAGTCACTTCTGAATCTTCCAGTGGATTTTGATGGTTGAAGCTAGCTTTGACATTTAACAGCTACAAGACTCAACTAGTTACATAAAAACCACATTGCAGAAACTGGTTTTGTGCCAACTAAGTGTTTTTGATCTACCATACTGTAGGTTGAATGATGTCTTTACATCAGACTTTTTTAATTTAAAGCATTCTATAATAGAAACAGTGCCTTGTAACAAATTGTTTGGAATTGAGCCATATTCAAGAGTTTTAATACTGACAGAATTCTTGGACTTCTATTCTGGAGCACCAATACTGTAATGTGGCTAATGCTGACATGCATCTAATTAAAAGGCTGTGATGAGTCCAAAATAAATAAACAAAATGTTCAACAATTTTTTTCCATGCGCTTGCATGGGCTTTCTAATTCAAATTAAAATTCTCCGAGTCCAGGGGAAATGTAGTCAGCATCTGTTCCATCTCAGATCACTTCAGAAACTTTTTCCAGGAAGTTAATGCTTGTAGTTGTTGAAGATTTGTTCAGTTATAAACTGAACAAATCTGCCAATAACCACAATCTATAGGCTCGCTCATAAACATTAAGTATGGTATTAGAAAGTGCCACTAGAGCTGTATCCTTGAGTCAGCAACTTGAAGAGGGGAAAGAAATAGTTCTTTGAGGGAGTGGGCATGGGGGCAGATGTTACCAATGTGATACATTGCAAACTCTCCAGCTCAACCTGAGACAGTAGACAAGGGAGCCACTCAGTGGGGACAGCACAGATGTTTTGCTTTGGGAAGATTTAAATTTAGCTTCACCAATGTTCAGGAAACTAGTTCACACCAAGACTGGGGTGGTGGGGGGAACCACAAGTTCATCAAGCCTACTTCTGCACACCATTTACAGACTGATCAGTCAGGACTTCATTTCATCTTAGTTCCTTGAAAGAAAATTCTTCAATATCCTCCACTTAGAAAATTCAAAACTGCTGAATATTATATTAATATTTAACATTGGTTTCTTGCTTGCAAATTAATATTCATTCCCAAACCCAAGCAGTATATATAATGTTAATTGTAATGAGTTTGATTATCTTGAATGTCATTTCTTCCACACTCCCCTGATGGTTTTTCTATTTACGGAGATGAATAACACATCTACTTTTGTCTAGCATCTGTTCAGTATTTGTGTTCTTTTGGAATTAAGTTCTTTCTGATTGTTGGTCTCATGGTTTATCTTAAACTGATGTAAAAATATCTATCATAGGTAACTGAGTCAGTATCTGGAAGAAAAGATGGTTTCTGATAAAATTCAAAATTAATTTGCCACCTTAAACTTCAGTGTTTGATGCAATTAGTTTGTCTATTTTGTCCTATTCTTCCCACTTCTTTCAAGGAATATTTAGAGGTAGATTGTATAAACAAGTGTTAGGCCATGATTAACAGGTTAATCAGGTATTGAATCCTTCAGTTGAGCTCAACTTTATGCTCACTCGATATCAGACTTAAACAGGAATCCTGGGTTAGCAATCAAAAGCAGGGAGGGTTAGATGCTGTGGCAGGAAGCTAATACAGATCATAAGCATCAACAATATGGCCTGCTCCTCTGTTGCAAAATCTAATTAAGCCTTGACATTTTTCCACTCAATTCTGGAAGACTGAGATCAATTCTGTATTCCAGTGGATTCATGTCAAGAGAACATTTGTGCCTCATCTAACAAGAACTGAACCCTCTCCATGTAATTGAATGATATTACAATCACTGAATCCCACCCTCAGTTTTTTTAGGATTACCATTGTCTGACTGGAAACTCAGCTAGACCAGCAATACAAATACTGTGGCTACAAAAGTAACTTCTGCAGCAAGTAACTTACCTCATGACTCCCCAGTGCCTGTCCTTAATCTACAAGGCACAAGTCAGGATTGTGATGGAGTATTCTCTCCTTGCCTACATGAGTGCAGCTCTAACAATGAAGAGGTTTGATTTTTTTCCACTGCACTGCCACTTTCAATATCCACTCCCCCCTCCATCACTGCACAGGTGGTAACATTCTGTATGTCTACAAAATGTACTGCAGTGATTTACTGAGGCTCCTTCTGCAGCCTCTGTAGATATTGTAAATCTACAATATCTACCACCTCACAGTAGATGCATGGAAACAGCAGGACCTGCAAGTTCTCTTACAAGCCACATCATAATTTGGCACTATATTGCAGTTCCTTCGCTGAATTAAAGTCCTGGACTCTCTTCCAATCAGTACTGTGGGTGGAGCTACACTACATGCTCTGCAGCAGTTCGAGACAGCTTACCACCTGAGAGTGCAATTATGGATGGCCTAGCCAGTGATACCATGTTCTGAATAGAAAAAATTATATCAGGATTTGAATTTCAGGTCCTCTGGTCAGTTGAGCTAACTGCAACACCACAGGCTGCATTCCTGTTTAGTTGCTGTTACTATTGTAACAATAATAACTGAAATAGCAATAGGGAGTTTGAGGACAAACCTGTAATTCACTTTCTTTCTGATGCTAATTAAAACACATGCTTTTCAGGGTGGTAACTTGTGCAGTGAGGATTATGATGGACGAACCCCACTCCATGTGGCAACTTGTGAGGGACACTTGGAAGTTGTCAAGTATCTGCTCAGTCGTGGAGCCACTGTTTATGCCAAAGATCGATATGGTGATACACCCTTGAAGAATGCAGTAAGATTCAGGTACATGAAAGTTTGGGAAACACGGCAGTTTACTGCAAGCTTTTTTATTCTGTACGTGATGTGGGCATCATTGATATGCCAGCATTCATTGCCCATCCCTAATTGCCCTCCATTTGCAGGCATTTGACAGTCAGCCATATTCCTGTGGATCTGGTGTCACGTAGGCCAGAACAGGGAATGATTGCAGATTTCCTTCCCTAAAGGACATTAGTGAATCAGATAAGTTTTCACAAAACTGGTTTCATCATTGCACTTTGAATTCCAGATTTTTATTAGAATCAAATTGTGTTTTGTTGGAATTTGAACCTAGGACCTCAGATCTTCTCTTGGTCCTCTGTATTACTAATACAATGATGAGTTATTATCTTTGAAATATAACTCCTTTTATGGAAATTTGTATATGTGGTCCTATTTCATAAATCATGAGTAGTGTATCCCTAAAAGCCATGGTAAACACTCTTGGTTAGTTCCCCAATAGAGGGAGTACTTTGTGGCCTCACCTTCCATTCCCACTCAGCCTGACCTTTTCTGTGAAGGCCAATTCCAGCAGTTCAGTTATTCTCAATGTGAAGGTCTCCACCTCTGCCGAGGCTTATCAGAATCCAGTTCTTCAGGGTGCTTTTGCCTCAAACTGGCTGGTCAGCTCCTGGTGATGTAGTGGGATAATGATTATGGTGTATTGCTTTTTGTCAACTGCAGTACCACAGCCCAGCGTGCATCCGTGAAAATGCAATTTGGTTTCTGGTACAGCTGGAAGGGCTTTATGAATTTTTACAAAAAAAGTAATTGAATTGAAATTTTTATATTAACATCGCAAACATAATCTTTAGTATCTGCACAAGTTGTGATCTCATTCTGTAGTTCCAGCTGATGCACATTTTTAAATTTGGACCATAGAGTCTATTAAATGTAAGTGCTAATCACTAGCAACTGAAAATGCCTTCAGCTGAAAGAGTGGTAGCTTTGCAACCTGTTGGTGATATGATTTGAATTGATGCTTTTGTGAAATTTGTGGAAATCTTGTCAACTTTATATTTTTGTTTCCTCCTCCCTGTCTTAATCTGTGGTTTTATGCTCTTGTGACCTACCACTCAGCCAGGAAAAATCCCAGGATATGCTCCCTGCAGCATCTCAATTTTGTTTTTCCACTTTGTTTAACCACGATAGGCATCACCCTGACCTGTGATTCCGCTATCTCAGTATTGAGGATAAACTATATTCCTTGACAGTGACAATTCCTGATACCAGAAAGCAAACTTCAATTTATTAACTAATCATCTGACATTTCTGTTAATATCAGTAACTGTCTGCCCTTCTCATTGTGAGAACTTGTGAAACTGTTTTTTAACCCAAATAATGGGTTCCAGAAGAGCATTATACGTCTGGTTCATTTCCAAGGCCACTATCCACCTGTCAGTTTTTTGACCCTGGTCAATTTTATGTACAACTGACCTAGTTTAGATTTGAAAACGTTTGTCTTGCATGAGTTCATATGCTCTTAGGGATTTTTCATATCATTGAGATATTTCTGATAGTGATGCAAACATCTTACTAGCTCTAATTTACTATGTTTAAATCAGCAATACCGATATGGTCTGTGCCCATTTCACTTGCTTAGCTACTTCCTCAAAGAAAAAAGGCTTCGATATCCTTGTCAAACCTTGGTAATTCTGCCAAGATTTAAATGTGTTCATATTTAAACAGATACCCACCAGGCTTTGATTACGATGGATTCACTTATCCTCATCACTACAAGCTTTTACTGTCACCGCCTCTATTTTAAGTTGACTTTTCAGTTCCAGGTTCTGAAGTTCAAACTTTTTCTACTGCTTTTAATAGACATTCAAGCTGTTTTAATTTTTCCTTTGTTTCCCCCTCTTGTTTCTAATTCAAGCTGTTTCATTCGGAATTGCACCTTAGCCATTTCCAATAATTCCAGCTTGTATTTGACAATTTGAAATGCTGAGGTATCACTCTGCCTTCCTTGCCCTTTCAATGTCAACAGCAACTTGCTTGCCAATTGCAAATACTTTGCTTTAAATATCCTTTTTGTAAACCGAGTGACATCTTCTCCATCCACAAACCTATAAGCCAACAGGTGGTTTAGATAGGACAGTATGATTGGTGCAGTCTTGGTGGGCCAAAGGACCTGTTTCTGTGCTATGCTGTTCTGTTCTTTCACCACCTTTTCAAGAGCCATTATTCCTCAGGTACTCTACTTAAACCATTGAAAAGAAAACACAATCCTAACTGATCACTCTCTTTGAGTCTAATGATCCTAAACCAAACAAGGACAACAGTTTGGGATTCCTGTAAGCTCTTTTTTCTCAATGCATATTCTGAACCTCCATGGCAACACAGTTTCAATGACTGCTGCCTTGTGATTAGGCTCGAGAGCACTTAGGTGAAATTGGCTGAATAAAATGTGCTCCAATACTTGCCATAATCTCCATGCCAAGTTGGTATAGGGAGATCTGCATATTTCCTGAAGTGACTGTAGGCTTTCTGGCAAACTTCCCAAAGAACCAAACATTTCACTGAGCACGTCTGTCTTTATGCTTCCTCCATCAATATCCTCCCCTAAGTTGTCTGCAGCTTGACCCCTGGCAACTTTCTCACCTGGCACAGATGATATCCTTCAACCCTGCTTGTTTGAAAATGAGCTGTACTTAGCTCTACGTGCTGATGCCACCTCTAATCCATCCACTGAGATGCAGGGTCAGCAGCTGAGCTGGCAATTTTTCAGCTTGAATACTGTTGATGAGGATATTGTTCATTTTTCCTTTCCTCAACTGCTTGCTCACGTTGGACACGAGTATCAAAGGTACAGTTGTGTGGGCAAGGAGGATGGTTTGAGTAAAAGTTGATACTCACATCATCTGTAGGTTGTCAATCAAAATTTTGGATGAGGGGGAAATGTGGTGCTAGGAGGCAGATTACCTATGAGGATATTGTCGTTCTTGCTGGCCACTGTCTCAAATAGCCATTCCAGTAATGACTAGCATCTCTTCTGTGGGATTTGGATAGTTTGGAGCCATTGGATTTGAAATTTTGCATAAAATCAAAACATCTGGACACTTGTAAATTTCTGCCTAAGCTATGACAGGAGGCCAGAAAATTATTTGTTTATAAAATACAAATTTAACAATGGGTGTACTGTTTCTGAAGGAATCCAGAATTCTTAGTAGCTTGTTGCCTGTATTTGAGGTTGCACAACAGTTAGTACTGCTGTCTCAGTGCAATGGACCCAGCTTCAATTCCGGTTTCAGTTGTTGGCGTGGAGTTTGCTTGTTCTCCCCATGTCTGTGGGGTTTCCTTCACACTCCAGAGATGGATTAAGATGACCCTCAGGGCAGAATTGAGATTTTGTTGGGCAGGCATGGAACTGGGAGTTCCAGATGTTTTTGGGGCACATTGCCAGGTCTAATCTTATGCACTGTCTTTAAAATTTTGTAAAGTTTTACAACACCAATTTTAAATCCAACCAATTTATTTGATAGTAAATTCGCGAGCTTTTGACTCTATAGCCTTCGTCAGGCAAATGCAGTGTTCTGGTCTGTAATAGCACACATCAGCACAGACAGTCACAGATTGCTGATTAGAATGCGATTCCTTACATCTAATCTGCTATTCAAGTGTTAAAGTGGCTAACAATGTGTGTGAAGGGAATCCTGAGTATTGGTTAGAGAATTGTGTATTTTCTCCAGACAGCACAGTAAATGACGTTTTTTGCTAATCCAGGCAAGTTATGGGGGTTACAGATAGTGTGTCATGAAGCCAAGATCCCTATTAAGACCGTCCTCATGTGTGCGGAACTTGGCTATCGGTCTCTGCTCAGCGACTCTGCGCTGTCGTGTGTCACGAAGGCCCCCTTGAAGAACATTTACCCGCAGGTCGGAGGCCAAATGCCCATGACTGCTGAAGTGTTCGCCCACAGGAAGGGAACTGTTTTGCCTGGTGATTGTTGAGCGATGCTCATTCATCCGCTGTCGTAGTGTCTGCATGGTCTCCCCAATGTACCATGCTTCGGGACATCCTTTCTTGCAACGTATTAGGTAGACAACGTTGGCCGAGTTGCAAGAGTATGTACCGTGTACCTGGTGAATGTTCCTCACGTTTGATGATGTCCATGTCTATGATCTGGCATGTCTTGCAGAGGTTGCTGTGGCAGGGTTGTGTGGTATTGTGGTCACGTTCTCCTGAAGGTTGGGTAGTTTGCTGCGAACAATGATCTGTTTGAGGTTGTGCGGTTGTCTGAAAGCAAGAAGGGGGGTGGGGATGGCCCTAGCGAGATGTTCATCGTCATCAATGATATGTTGAAGACTCCGGAGAAGATGTCGTAGCTTCTCCGCTCCGGGGAAGTACTGGACAACAAAGGGTACTCTGTCCACCATGTCCCATGTTCGTCTTCTGAGGAGGTCATACTCTTGCAACTCGGCCAATGTTGTCTACCTAATACTTTGCAAGAAAGGATGTCCCGAAGCATGGTACATTGGGGAGACCATGCAGACACTACGACAGCGGATGAATGAGCATCGCTCAACAATCACCAGGCAAAACAGTTCCCTTCCTGTGGGCGAACACTTCAGCAGTCATGGGCATTCGGCCTCCGACCTGCGGGTAAATGTTCTTCAAGGGGGCCTTCGTGACACACGACAGCGCAGAGTCGCTGAGCAGAGACTGATAGCCAAGTTCCGCACACATGAGGACGGCCTTAATAGGGATCTTGGCTTCATGACACACTATCTGTAACCCCCGTAACTTGCCTGGGTTAGCAAAAAACCTCACTTACTGTGCTGTCTGGAGAAAATACACAATTCTCTAACCAATGCTCAGGATTCCCTTCACACACATTGTTAGCCACTTTAACACTTGAATAGCAGGTTAGATGTAAGGATTCGCATTCTAATCAGCAATCTGACTGTCTGTGCTGATGTGTGCTATTGCAGACCAGAACACTGCATTTGCCTGACGAAGGCTATAGAGTCAAAAGCTCGCAAATTTACTATCAAATTAATCGGTTGGATTTAAAATTGGTGTTGTAAAACTTTGCTGAGTTTACCCCAGTCCAACGCTGGCATCTCTACATCATGTTTAAAATTTTGGCCAGGAATATGAGTGTAAATGGTACAATGAGGCTGTGAGTGAGCTTAATATGCTCAACAGCCTGTAGAGGGAGGTATTGCTGATGTGTATTAACAGTAGTAGGGCTGTGACAGAGCTGTCAGCCCCTGCTATTTTAAGCAGTCTCAACTAGCAACCTCCTGCCCTCAGTAATTATGGGGGCCCATGGCCCAAGATGCAGTACATCCACCATCCAAAGTGGCAGCAGGCTTCAGCCCCCATTGGCTCCTTGCTGGGCTTTGCCAGGTTGCCAAGGGCTCTCTATTCATGGGGAGCAGGTGTTTCTCTCACCAGAGAACACCTCTCCTGACAAGGCCATAAAAGCAAGTACCCCAGACAATTGAGTGCTGGACTCACTAATCACATGTTAAAGATTTAATTATATTTAAATGCATTAACCAGCCTTTCCCATTTTCCAGCAAGAGGTTGAGCATGCTGAAAATTCAGCTGCTGTAAAATTCAACCTGTTATAAAACTGGCGCCATTCATGCTAGCTACTTTACACCCAATTTTATGGTACTTTCCTGCCTCAGAATGGATAGTGGTGCGAAGTCCCACCTTCAGTGTTGGAGATTAGCAGGGTAAATGTGGGGTTGCAGTAATGAAGCCTGGGTGAGATCACTTTCAGTGCAGGCTTGAAAGCACAAATTACTGCCTGCACTGTAGGGATTATGATTAAATTTTGTGGGAAACAATCTTGGCAAAGCGTCACCACCAAAAGAAAATAAACCCAGTGCTAATTTTTTGTGGAATTATTGATGGAAGGATTCTTTAAATTCTAACACTGGCTGAATTGGTAGCACTGATCAGAAGTTCAAATCCCTCTGCTAGTCGGTGTCAATATCATACTGAAGGAGCATGAATCCTCATTTAGTGATGTATTTGCTCTGCTTCCACACGGGGTGAACTGATCCATTGTGTTTTAGGGTAGCATGATGGCACTGCTGCCTGACTGCCAGGGACCTAGGTTCAGTTCCAGCTTTGGCTGACTGGAGTTTGCACATTTTTCCCATGTCTGAGAGTTTCATTGTTACAATAGAAAGATATGCAGGCTTGCGTTGGCCTTGCTAAATTGTCCCTTAGTGTCAGGGGATTAACAGACTAAATATGTAGTGTTATGGGGATAGGCCCTAGGTGGAATTGCAGTCAGTGCAGACTTGATGGGCCAAATGGTCTCAGTACACTGAAGATTGAGTGCTCTATTCTGGGATGCCACCTTTCAGATGGAATGTTAAGCCAGTCTGTTATCAAGTGGATGCAAAATATTCCATGACCTTATTTGAAGCAGAACAAGGATGTTGGCCCAGTGCTCCTCGCCCAACTTCGCGCTCATATTTTAGTTTGTCTTTTATCTAATTGCTGTTAAAAGAACCTTTGCTGTGCACACATTTGCTGCTATGTTTCCCCAAGTGATATTACTTACATTTCAAAGCAATTCCTTGGACTGTAATACCCTTGGCATGCTCTAGGACATGACAAGCACTATATATAATGGCAACTTATTTGTGCTGTTTGCCAAACAATGGAGAGATCATATCAATTGGATATGAATGATCTGTTCATTGTTGGCAAGCTCAACATGGTGAGTGAAAATCTCTTCTTTCTGCCTCAAGATAACTAGTTTAACTATTATCCTTTCATATCTTTAAACCTTTTAATCTCTTTCAATTATTTTGTTATTACAATAGTTTTTCTTCTGTGTTATCAGTGAAATGTCCCAGTGTGTATAAGATTATAGTACAGTTATGCCTGTATGCACTGGGGTATTTTATTCTTGTATGCAGCTATTGAAAGGCTCACTGGTAGTTTTTAAAAAAAAGTTTCATTAGTTAAGGAAAGCATTAAATTTGTAAAAGAAATGCTTTGTTTTGACCAACTTTTCTACCTCCTAGTGATGTTTGAGAAGGATTTTTGCTTTCTGACAGATGTTTTGCAAGATTATGTATGATAAATTGCTTTTTTATGACTGCAAATTCAGCTTTGCAAATATTAATAGTATAATTGAAAGCAAGAGCAACCTGCCACTTGAAGCTGATTTTGCTCGAATTGCAGGAGTGAAATTGCACCAAATCATTAAGTAACAATCATACACCAGTTTTTAAACAACTTCTGACAAAGTGCAGCATTTTGCAACCTTGGGGTTAAATTGCAGGCTTGAACCTACGTTACTTATGCTACATTTTCATCCCAACTGTGCTGCTATGGCATGTTACTGAATGAAATTCAGTTATTCTCACTTGGGGAAAGGAGGGATGAAATATGTTGTATGTTTAATTGTACTGTAATTTTTACACTTCTGTCACAAACAGAGAATTTACAGCAAAGCACAAGATGATTCAACTCATCATGACTTGGCCTGTCAAAAAAATTGCAGTATTCAACCCAATTCCCACTTTCCAGCTCTTGGTCCCTAACCTGGAGGGTTATGATATTTCCAATAGATATCCAGCTTTTTGTGATGGTTTCAGTCTCTATCATCTTTTTCAGGCTGCAGAGTTCCATCCTATCTTGGTGAAAAGGTTCTTCTCTTTCCTGTTTAATCCATTCACCAAAAAATTTAAACCTAAATCTCTTTGACTTCTCTGATAGAAATTGATTCTTTCTACCTCTTCAACCATCTTTGCAACGTATGTCAGATAAGTTCTTGTCATCTTAATACAGCCCTACTTAATGGGAAGGGATTTTTGCGAGAGTCATGGGCAATTTTAAAAGTGGAAAGAGATGCCAATCACAATCTTACAGAAGATTACTGGAATATCCAAGTATCCTCAACTTGTACTAATTGCAAAAGGTGAAGTTCTGGCAACTTGGATGGTAGCACTTGTCCCGTGGCCCAGAAGGCCCTAGATTCAAGTTCCACTCCAGAAAGTGATGGCCTTGGAAATGGATATTCATGAAGCCATTCAAATGGTTATATAACCTGCAAATCCTTCTAACACTAGCACCCTTCTGAAGGGAGGAAAGTGAGAATGCCCAATAACTAGTTCAGGTTCATTTATGGAATTGTCCTCACTTTTGCTGTTGGAACCATAATATTTGAAATCCGTCAATACGTTAAATGAGTGTTTTTGGATTGAGAAACCATAAACAGCTGGATAGTGCACTCATTTTCTGATTTTTCTGTAGAATGCTGTATTTTACCATTAAAAACTTTAAAATTTATGCTTTCAATTACACCAAGGACTTTCCAGCCCCCCTAACTGCATTACCAGTTTCCATATTTTGGAAAATTTGTGGTTCAAATTTCGTAGTTTTGTTTTGAGGTGAGGAGAAAAACAGGGAACAAAACTGAATAGTATGACTTGCTGGAATAAAGTGTGTGCTCAACAGCTGTGATTCCATCAGTGCACAATAACACTGATGCCCGTGGACAGTTTTGGATCAATAAATGGATGCAACAATTTAAAATTTGTGCATGAAAGCGTCAAGATCCAATTTGCCTGTGAAAGGGGAGTAAGTGTTTTAGGCTTCTAATCCTCAGCTGGTGCATTTCATGAAATAACTTGCTAATCCTGGCATTTCTGATGTTTGCTTTTAATAAAGCATATGTTTTACCATAAATTTGTTCAAGGTGTTTTGCTTCCCAATTGCCAAAATGACACTTTTCCTTTTGCAGGCACTCTGAGGTCATTAAGTTATTGCGACAGACTGGTGCCCACTTTTCAAGCAACGAGACTGTAGATGTGGGGACTGACTTGTGCAGGTAATACTTCCCACATGATGTGCCTAATGGAGCCTGATTTACAATATTTATTACACTTGAGTCTTTGTGACCAGTGAGACACTCTACTAACTTGTTATAGTTGGTGTGAATAATATTTAATATTTAAGATTTATTCAACTGCATGTCCTCAAAGAAGGCAATTTTATTATAAGGGCAAAATATTGTTTGCAATGAACCTAAAAGCATAAGTTTGGCAGCATTTATGAACAGTTATGGGTTTGAGTCTAACATGATTCTTTGGAACTGAAAAGAGGCAGAAATGTGACTGGTTTTATGCTGTTTATAAAAAGAGCGTTTTTTCTTCCATTCATGGCACTGAAGTACCTCCTGCCAATCTTGTGGTGAGAGCAGTCTAACCAGAGGTCTTTGAAGACAATGCTGGTGGCTGCTGAGAAATATTGTTCAGAGATTAGAACAAAAATGTCCCTGCTTACTCCAACCTTGTTGTGTTATTGGCTTGAGTTAGACCATATCTCCCATTCCCCTTGGATCAGTTATACTGGATGGAATTTCCAAAATGTCTGGACATCACTGCAATTGCTGCTTTAGCTAGTTTTAATTCGTAGGGCCTGAAGTCAGTACTTTAACTTGGATGAGCAAGATTTAGGATTAGATGGCTGAAAATTAAGATTGACATACTTGATTTTTATTATTCTCATGTATTTGGATAATGAAAAATATTGTTTCCTATGCACTATACAGTTAAAACTTACTGCTCATAGAGGACATGAGGTAAAAGAGTGCAGGATATCTTACAGGGTGAAAAAAAGATCAAATTAATGGACCTACTTCACATTCAAAAGTCTGGTTGCAGGGAAGAAGCTGTTTATTCTTTTCAGACTTTTTCCTAAATAAAAACATGGAAGGGAGTGTGTCCAAGGTGCATAGGGTCCTTTGCTTTCCTGAGGCTGTAGGAAGATGTAGACAGTTGATGGGTGGGAGGCTGGTTTGCTTGATGGACTGGATTATGTTCACAACCCTTCATAATTTGCAGTTTTGGTCAGAACAGGAGTCATACCAAGCTCTGATAGATCCAGATGGCATGTTTCCTGAATGGTATATCTGTAAAAGTTGAGTTGCAATGGACATGTCAAATTTCATAGTTTAAGTAGAGACATTGGTGGGCTTTCTTAACTATAGCATCAGCTTGGAGGGACCAGAACAAATTGTTGGTGATCTAGAAAGTTGAAGCTCTCAACCATCTCTATTTCATCACCTTTGAAGACAGGTATGCTTAAATTGATGACTTTCCCTTTTGACTTGAGCAAGATTTAGTGTCATAAGCACCATTTTGTTGACTCCATCCCATTGTTTGAGATCTAACCCACAACAAGTATCAAAGTTGAAAGTGGAATTTGATCACGCAGTGACAAGCATAGAAGTAGTATGATAGGTTGAGGATTAGCCTCACGGCAACAGTGTTGATAATGATCATGGAGACATTGTTGCCTATCTCTACTGGCTCCTTATGGATTAAGTAAAGGATCTAGTCCCAGAGCCCTAAGCCACAGTTTGGAGATGTCTTCATTGTTCCCACAAAATACAGTTGTAGTCAGTACATGTTTGTGTCCTTGTTACCAGGTTTTCCAGAATTGAGTGAAGGCCTAGGAAAACAGCACATGTATGCACTTGGACTTTATCTTGCCAGAAGGATGCCATCTGACCCCAGCTAGTTCTCCCAATTTCAACCGTTTTGGCAGATTCTTTGGTCTCCACCAAGAATTCTGCCTGCAACTGAGGTGAAGAACTGCAACTGGCCTCAGACTTACTAAACATTTGCAAGATCCGCCCTCTGAAATTCTGGAAAAAATATGGTTTTTGCTTACTTTTGGTCCCATGATTTGCAGTTGGCTATTCTGTGGGTGATGAATCAGGCTTTTTATAGTCTTAAATAAACCAAAGTAGTGTTGAACAGCAGAATCTTAGAATTATGTAGTGATGTGGCATTGCACATACTGGAAATGCTTATTTACTTGGTCCATTTCCAGTTTTTACATGGAAACCTGCCTATTAATAGCAAATGTCTCTGCTGCCACTAGTCTGCATGCAAGAAATCAAGGGGAAGTGTCAGTGTACTAGAGGCTATCTGCAATTGTGTTCATACCCCTCACCCACCAGCTTTGCACTGAAAAATTGGTGGAGGGTGGCAGCTATTTGCTGGAGAGTTTTTGGGACAGACGTGATGCAAAGAACAACTTTGTCTGTTGATCTAAGTAACAAGAAATCTTGAGCCTAAAAAAGATTCATGGCATTTGACTGACGTGAGTCTCACATTGACAGCTCCATTCTGAATGAAGTCCTAATTTTGAAATGAAACTATCCCTGCCTGTGTTCAGCTCCAGAAGAGAATCTGATGCTGAGCACACTTGGTCATAAACCCTTCCTAAAGCAGCCTGCTGCCATGCATGCTTTTTGCTTTTACATATTAGTTTATGCATAAAACTGGGAACAAGGCTCCAGGTATACATTTCTGAAACTTTTTCGTATATTTGACTGAATCCCAGAAATCTTTAAAGGAGAATCCCAACTTTATCATTATTGCGATGGAATACTCAAATTTCCCCAGCTTTGTTCTTTCTGGAGCAAGTTGTCTGCAATTTGAGCTTGTTTGCTTCTGCTTTGCTTGCATCAGCATCACAAACTAACATTCATATTCTGCTGACATTTGTTTATTGACAGCTAATCTGGTCATGAACAGTGATTTTTTTTTTTTGCAATGCAGTAGGACATGATTTCTCAAAGGAAACAAACCAACTACAATGAGGTTATTAAAAGGTGGTAACGTCATTGGACTAGTTGTCCAGAGGACCAGGCTAACGATCTAAAAACACTTGTTCAAATCTCACCACCAGAAGCTCGTGGAATTTCCTTTCATTAATTGAACTCGAAGGCTATTCTCAGTAATGGTGACCACAACTAAAATTTACTGTTTTGGAGACTAGGTGCAATTGTGGGTGAATTGAGGGTGGACTGTTGCATGCCACCTATTTCAGGATGTTAGTGAGATCAGTTTAGGTTCTGTCAGGTATGGTATGTTAGAATGTGATTCGAGTTGTTTTTAATGAGCATGTTAAGCATATAGTGTCCCTGACCCATGTTCCACTCATTAAGTGGTGAGAATAAAACTCTGACCTGTTTTCCTGCCACCAGTGGGACTGGAAAATTCCATCTAATTGAAACCATTGTAGATTATCTAGTTCACTAAGGTCCTTTCAAGTAAGGAAATGTAATGTGCCTACCTGGGATGACATACATGTGACTCTAGATCCACAACAATGTGGTCATAATTGCCTGCTGAAATCATGTGGCAAGTCAAATTGTTCAAGGGTAATTGAGGATGGGCAGCAAATATTGGCCTTGCCAGCAATGTCCATATCTCATGAAAACTTTTTAAAAAATCAAGTTTTTATCAAATAGGCAAAAATGGATTCCACTTTGAGCCATACCTTAGTGCAGTTTTCCTGTGTTCCATCCTTTCCTCCCTGTGCTCTATTGGTTAAGGATTCAATGCCTGAGTTTTAAAATTACTTTAGTAACCATTGCATGTGTCAGACCATTGATTTCATAGAATTTATCAGCTTGGCATCACCTGAGACCTGACCTTGATATAACACACCATTTGTACTATGGTTTAGTTCTCATATATCTGATCTTAAATATTGGGCTTAGTTTTTGGGTATCAGAAGGTGGGATAACAGGTTTCTAGAATTAAAAACTAAGGTACATAAAAACAAGTTGACTGCACCATAAAGTTGCCAGTGACTCTAGAGACTGGAATTCTGTGAATATTAGCATTGTTCAGTTTCTTTGCAGAATGAGTCTGTTTGCTTTTGACTTATGAATTGTTACACTGTAATTGGCATTAAGCACCTCCCTCTGGTTTTTATTGTTTGAACACTGTCATGCAGCTGTACTTTTATTTCTCACTATTACAGCCAGCATTAAAATGATGATTTCCCATTAGGCCATTCATTGCAACCCAACTGTTGATCAACCTCTGGAAAACCTTCCTATTATCACAATGTTTTAGTGCTTTCGAGCTGTAATCTGGATCAATGCCATGCATTAATAGGTTTGCTCTGGCAATAAACATAGTACCTGTGCTATGTTGAGTGATCCTGTCTTAACTCAAGAATGTATTCCTGCCTCTTTTGATCCAACCAGAAGATTTCTCAAAGAACAGGAACTAAGTTTCCCTTCTGAAAGGGCAGCACTAACACATTGTAACAAAAACTAAATTTTGCTTATCAAATTAAGGTCACGTTCTGAGGCAGGAGGTTATGGTATCCAGTCTATCTGATGCCAATGGCCATGAAGATATCAAGCATACCAGCAAAAATGTGCTTTCTCTAGGGATACCAGAGTGTGGACATAGCCATGGAAGAGAAGTAGGTAGCTGGGTCAAATGATCACCCTCTGTGTGGATCTGTTGATGGTGACCTTGATCAGACTCTAGAACAGGCAATGAGGAGGTCCTTTAATCTGCCCGCCTCCTTTGTACTAGAATGGGACTGACATGCAGCAAACATTGGGCAGCATCTCTTCAAATGGATTTCCTATAAAGATGAGTGGAATTTTCCAGACCCCACAAATTATAGATCTCTGAATCAGAGATGCAGGGTAGAAAAATGCCCTTTGGCCCACCGTGTCTCCATCAATAATAACTACCATTAATGGTGTACTAATGCTATTTTCCTGCACTTTTCCCATATCCTTGAATGCTATGATATTGCAACTGCTTATCCAAATACTTAATAATTGAAAGGTTTCTGTCTCCCATCTTCCAAAGCAGTGCATTCCAGATTCCCACTACCCTTTGAATAAAAGTGCTTTCTTAAATCCCTCTAGATCTCCTGTCCCATATCCAAAAATAGTGCCATTGTGATTAAGCCCCCAACCTAGGGGAACAGCTGTTCTTTACTCACTCTGTCCATACCCTTCAATCATGTACACCTCCAACCATTAACACAATGCCCTCCAAGTTGTTCTGTTCCTGAAGAACAGTCCAAGCTTGTTTAATATCTCAAAGCTGAAATGCTCCATCCCAGGCAATATCCTGATGAACCTCCTCCAGTAACCCCTCAAGCTATCACATCATCCCTAAAGTGACCAGAATTCTACACAGTACTGCAGCTGTGGCCTAAATAATACTGTTCCAGCTCCAATATTATCTCCTTGCTCTTGTACTCTACCATGATTGATGAAAGCTAGTGTCCTAATTGCTGCCCTAACTATCCTAGTCACATGCTTTGACTTCAAGATCTGTGAATAATTAATCCAATATCCTGAGCTTTCCAGTGTCTTGCCATTCATTAAATACTCATGTTTCTTTCAAAATACATTGCATCATCTTGAACTTCAGGTTTAAATGCCATCTTCCACTGCTTCCTATCTGACTAGCCCAGTTATATCTTGTAACCTACAACCATCTCTATGAATCTCTCTACCAATCTTGGTGTTGTCTGCCAACATTTTTTATAAAGGTAAATCACCATAGTCCCTGATGATCATAGGCTAAAATGGTGGTGATTTCACCTGAAGATCACCATACCTCTATGATGAGGGGCAAGATTGAGAAGGTAGGCCTTCTAAATCGAAGAGTTATCCTGACTTGGGTCTATTGTCTCTTCACGTGCTGTCAGACATAAAATCAACTCTAACTTTAGCATTATTATTTTAAACACTCTTAAATAACTGCTCCCACCTGATTTTGTGCCAGTGAAGTCACTGTCACTTCACTACTTCTTTGTCCCTGTTTGGATCAGCAAATGTGGTTCGATGAGATGTAGAGATTGAGTGAGTCACTGCAGGCTGTTTAGTGTGGCATTGATAAAACTGTGGAACCTGAATGCTTAGCAATCATCCTGGACCAGGAAAAATGCATGAAAATAGTATCAATCTTGGATGAATATTGATTTTGAAATGAAAAACACAGGAGAATAGAATCTGAGTATTTGTTTAAACTGCCAGAGTCAACAAATGGGCAGACCAGAATTTTTTTAATAAACCTGCATCATGGATAGTGCTGTAAAGTTGAGATTATGAATTCAGATGCTGCAAGTAGTTTTTATAGAACACTTGCAAATAGGTTGGTCCCTTTTAAAACAGAATGAACCCAATGCACTTCTATTTTTGCTATTTCTAAGAAAAAAAAATCATTGTTTGTTTTACACAGCCTGGCTGCAAATGGTGATGTGGATGGACTGAAGGCTTGGCACCTTGCGGGATTGGACTTGAACCAATGCAATTATGATGGACAAAGGCTTCTGGAATTTGTAAGCAAACACATTGCATTGTATTCAAGAGAGACTCAGTTAAATCCTACATGTTACATCCCTCCCCAAATGATTCACACAGTATTCTGCCACTCCCTTAGATGAAGTTCTCATGATTTGGTTTTGAAAATAGCTTTTGACACTTTCCAGAATCATTTTTCTGATGGGTGAAGCTAAGATATGTTTGTCTTTGCCTCCAGGCTTTGACTGATGGTAATGAAGAGGTGATTACATTCCTTAAGTCAGCACTTGAAGCAAACCAAACTGGTAAGAGTTGCATGAATATAGGACTGCAGAGTAAACAGCAATCATTGAACTGAAATCTCTCATTTTGGGGACCTGTCCCTTTTCTGGTCAAGCTATAAGATGACAAATTGGTTCACGTCTGCAGCATGGGCTAAATTTTATTTCCCTTTGAACTGCAAATGGAAGCAGAGTAAGATAGGGTCCAAAAAAGACTGGTGCCAATGTGTCAGTATCCAAATATTAAGACGACACTTCCAGCACTGCCCATTTTGGGGGAAAGAGTTTGGGTGTGTAAAGCCACTTGCTGCCCTTCTCCCAGGATTGGGACAGGACGACCTATTAGTCTCTAAGAACCTTGCTAGAAGGTAAGTTTACTATACCTGCAATTTTCCATTCAACTCCAAGTTTCCCAATGTGAGTTTGGAGATAAATCGACTGACCTCTAGGCCCTTCCTACTTGCCTGGCTAGGGATACACCAATGCCCACTCTGTAGAGAGAGACACACACACACACACACACACACACACACACACACACACCTCAGTGGTGTGGCCTGGCTATCTTTTAATGTTTAAAAATTGCTGAGATGCCCAGTTACTATCCTGTAATGTAACTGGGTGCCTCTCTGAAGCTAAATCCATGATTTTGTCTTTTCTTTCAGAATTGCCCACAAAGGATCTCCACACCATTTAAGCATTCATGTACATAGATTTTTACCTATTTTCCTTCTGGAGGTGGGTTTAAGACCCAAAAACAAACATACTCTATTCTTTCTTTTCCTTCTGATTTGGCTCCATATGTCAATAACTAATTTATACCACTGCACAATATAGCAGGTATTTAGGTTGTACATACAAGTACCTCATTTCTCCAGAATAAAGCTGTAAACCATGGATGCATCTTCAAGAGGAGATGGATGGCTGAGTTACAGATTATTTCAACACATTGTTGGGTGACATTTGGGAGATTTTAAAACTATAAAAAGTAGAACATGGGCAAGTGTGGGACAGATACAAAATTAATCAGTCAAATGAAAGATTTTTTGCTTTTTGTTTCTCATTGCTTTGTCAATCCATCTGGTACTCTCTCAGTTGTCCTACATATTCTTAGTGTGATCTGCAATGTATCTTCAAGTTGCTCCTTTATTACTGTTAACATTTAATCTTGTACATGTTAGCTTGATGTTGGTATTTCTTAAAATTCCTTTAATTGAAATCATGGAAATCCATGATTTCTAAACTGGTGCTATAAAAAGCTTATTAAATTCAAAGTAGAAACTAATTAAAGATATTGGATTTTAGGGGTAGGATTCTCCAGTTGCGCTTGCCCCAAAACTGGAGAATCCTGTCCCAGGTCAATGGACTTTGCATGGTTCCCCCTGCCTGCCTACTATGATTCCTGCAGCAGATGTGGTGAGAATTTCCCCACCACCTATTTGGGAGCTGCAGCAAGTTTCAGTCCAACTCTTGTTGACAAGAGCTGGAAATCAATCTGTTGAACAACAGAGATCTTTTCACAAGTTTCATTGGTC
This sequence comes from Sphyrna mokarran, assembly GCA_024679065.1. NCBI lineage: Eukaryota > Metazoa > Chordata > Chondrichthyes > Carcharhiniformes > Carcharhinidae > Sphyrna > Sphyrna mokarran. Next base: position 32,445,398 of record JAGIQG010000015.1, read on the forward strand.
AGTAGAAAACTTTAAATTCGTTGCATTAAACTTCACAACCTTTTGGGTAATTCCACGTAAGCCTGCAAATATTAATCATGTACTTGATGCTGGTACACAAAAAACCCAGAACGTGAAATTTTGGATTTGTCTAATTAGATAAAAATTTTGCCTCTTTCTACCTATAAGAAACCGAGCCTTTGAAAGCAAATTGTAAGAGTTGGAATTTCAATGCATCAGTTCTGCTTCCAATTTTCATTCTTCTCTTGCCTTCACATTGTCCATCTCAAATATTTCCCTTTCTTGACCTTCATTTCCAGTGACAGACTGACCATTTCATTTTAAACTCAGACTCCAAGGGCAGCTTCACTACAACTCCTTACCCCTTGCTCCTTGTAAGGACTCCATCCTTTTCTGTTTCTCCATCTGTTGCATCTGTTCAGAACTTTGAAAATGGTGCTGCTAACACATTGGTCTTTTTCCTTGAGTTTCCCTCCCCCACCCATAATTAGGGCATTCAACCAAGTTTGCCCCCAATTCCTGTACCTCTGCCCTCATCCCTTTCCGTCCTAGAACCACAATAGGATCTCGTCCTCACTTTGTACTCTAAGATTCCACATTGAAAGGATCATCCTCTACCATTTCCAGCAACTCTGGCCCAATGCTACCATGAAACACATCACAGAAGGTGTAATGTTTGCCCCTTTACCACCTCTCTGCTCCCCATTCAAGATCCCAAACACTCCTTTCAGATTAAGCAGTATTTCACTTGCACTTCCTTCAGTTTGTTCTGTATTGGCTGTTCCCAATGCAGTCTCGTCTACATTGGAGAGACTAAATGCAAACCGGATGACTGCTTTATGGAACATCTTTGCTCAGTGCACAAGCATGACTTCTTGTTGCTTGCCATTTTAACTGTGCTTTTATACCCACATATCCATCTCTCCCATGGCCTGCTGCAATACTCCAGTGAAGTCCAGCACAAGCTGCAAGAGCAGTGTATCATGTTGGGCAGTTTGCAGCCCTCAGGAGCAGGAATTCAGCAGCTTTGTATTGGACATTTTCTTTGTCTTATACCCCTTTGCAAAATATGGAGCCAAAAGGATTTGATAGTTAACTGTTTTCTCTTCTTCCAGCTGCTGCCAGACCTGCTGAGTTTTTCCAGCATCCTCTGTTCATTTATTGTCATATTATACACAGTATTGTTTTTGCACACTCTACAGACAGTATAAAGTACATAGGGAAGGAAATGAGTGCAAAATGGGGTGGGAAAGATCAACTTAATGTGAGGTATGTCCAGTCAGAAGTCTAATAGCAGCAAAGAAGAGGCTGTTCTTGAGTCAGTTGGTATATGACTTCAGACTTGGTATCCCTTTTGCCAACAGAAGAGAATGGAAAAGAGTATTTCCAGGATGTGTGGGATCCTTAATTATGCTGGCTGCTTTTGAGACAATGGGAAAGTGTAGACAGTCAATGAATGGAAGGCTGATTTGTGTGAATTGGACTTCATTGAACTTTGTAGTTTCTTGCAGTCTTAGAGCAGGAACCATACAAAGCTGTACAATTGGAAAGAATGCTTTTATGGTACATCTAACATTTGGTGAGAGTCGTAGCAGACATGCCAAATTTCCTTAGTCTCCTGAGAAAGTAGAGATATTAGTGGGCCTTAACTATAGCATTGGCGTGAAGAGGCCAAGATAGGCTGTTGGTGATCCAGACATTTTAAAAACTTGAAGCTCATTTCTACTCCATCCTCATTGATGCAGACAGGGGCATACCTTCTATACTTGTGGAAATCGATGACTAACTCCTTTGTTATTGAACTTGAGTTGGAATTTGATTGCCATCAATCTGATGTAAAGCAGAGTTAACTAAGTCAAAGGATACATAAGTTTAACACAAAGCTAGTTGCAAATGGTACCTGATTTGACATCAATTTCCTATTCTTGAAGTGCAACATATATCATGCTGTTTCAATGAGTTACTGTTTGGAGGACAGAAATAGCGCATTTTTTAATTTGGGTATTGTTGGTTAGATTTTCATGTGGGTGAACTAGTAGCAATCCAGTTGAGTTTGACATTTTGTGGCATGGTAGTGTAATTAAGGTATATGGAAACTGAAATAATAACCTTGGCAGCATTTGAAGGACAAGGGAATTACTTGTGAAAGAAGGACCCATGTAGAGAAGGGATGGGGAACATTTAAATGGGAAGGGCATAAATATCTTAGCTAGAGTGTTTAGGCAGGGTTTAAACTAATGTGGAGGGGAGAATGGGATGAGACCGATAGCTTGGTAGGTAGTGAGATTGGGAGCAAGATGGGAGATAAACTAAGCCTGGATGAGAGGAAATACACCAGGGAGAAGGAGGTTCCAAGTGGGCTTGGAGGTCTGTAGTGCGTCTGTTTCAATGCGAGGAGCATAACAGGAAAAACAGATGAACTTGAGGCCTTAATGTTTGCAAGGAACTTGGATGTGCACAGTGTGACAGAGACGTGGTTAAAGGCAGGGGAGCACTGGCAGCTGAATATTCCTGGCTATAAGTGTTTCAGGCATGACAGGACAGTTGAGAAAAGGGAGGGGAATGGCATTGTTAGTTGGGGAGCACGTCACAGTGGTGCAGAGGGAGGACAATATAGAGGAGTTAGTTAAATCGCTGTGGGTGGAGTTGAGGAATAAGAAGGGGGCATCACTATGCTAGGGGTATATTATAGGCCACCCAACAGCCCATGGGAGTGTAAGAAGGCATATGTAAAGACATTTTGGATAGGTGCAGAAAGAACAGTTGTTATAGTGGGAGCTTTTAATCTCCCTGGGGATTGGAAGGTATCTAGAGCTGGTGGTTTGGATGGTGAGGAATTTGTAAAATGTGTACTGGAAGGATCACTGGAGCAGTATGTAGCTAGTCTGACTAAAGAGGGGGCTATGTTGTATTTAGTTCTGAGTAATGAGCCAGGTCAGGGGGTTGAGGTTGTAGTAGGGGAACATGTGGCTAACAGCGACCACAATTCTGTCTACTTTAGGATACAAGTGAAAAAGGATGCTTGTTGCCCTAGGGGGAGGGTGCTGAATTGGGGGAAGGCTAACTACAGTCAGATTAGGCAGGAACTTATGGAAACTGGGAAAGGTTGTTTGAGGCTAAGTCCACGCTTGGCATGTGGGATTCTTACAAAGGAATAATCAAAAGGTTGCAGAAAAGGTATGTGCCAGCTAAGAGGAAGGTAGGGAAAGGTAGGATTAGAGAGCCATGGATTACTAGGGATATTGAGGACTTGGTTAGGAAGAGAAAAGAGATGTGTTAGGTTAAAGCAACTGGGAATGGAGAGTGTGTTGGAGGAATATAGAGAGAGTAGGAGGGAGCTCAAATGGGCAGTTCGAAGGACAAAAAGGGGGAATGAAATGGTTTTGGCGGATAGGATTAAGGAAAATCCAAAGGCTTTTTTACTCCTATGTTAGGAATAAAAGGGTGGTTAGAGGAAAAATCAGACTTAGGGACAGAGGGGAACTGTGCTTAGAGCCCGATCGAACGGGGGAGATCCTGAATGAATACTGTGTCAGTATTCACGAAGGAGAGGGGCTTGTTGACTGGTCCTGTCTCTGAAGGAGCTGTTGACCAGTTGAGGGAAATATCCATACCAAGGGAGGAAGTGTTCGAGCTTCTAGGTGGCATTAAAACTGATAAATCTCCAGTGCCTGATGGCATTTATCCCAGACTGCTTAGGGAGGTGCAAGGTGAAATTGCTGGGCCTCTAACGCCAATCTTTGTCTCTTTGGACACAGGTGAGGTCCCAGAGGACTGGAGAATAGCTAATGTTGTACCATTGCTTAAAAAGGGTAGTAGGGATAACTCTGGAAATTATAGGCCGGTGAGTTTGGCGTCAGTGGTAGGGAAGCTGTTGAAGGGGATTCTTAGAGATAGGATGTATAGGCACTTAGAGCGTTGCAATCTGATCAGGGATACGCAGCATGGCTTTAAGGGGAGGTCGTGCCTTACGAATCTGGTAGAATTTTTTGAGGTGACAAAAATGGTCGAAGGGAGAGCCATTGATGTCGTCTATATGGATTTCAATAAGGTGTTTGACAAAGTCACTCATGGGGGGGTTAGTTGAGAAGGTCAAGGCTCATGGGATACAAGGACAGGTAGCTAGATGGATAAGTAACTGACTTAGTAATAGGAGAGTAATAGCTCTGAAGGGTGCTTTTCTAGCTGGAGGTCAGTCACTAGTGGTGTGCCGCAGGGCTCAGTACTGGGATCTCTTCTATTTGTAATATATATAAATGACTTGGAAGAGAGAGTAAGTGATGTGATCAGCAAGTTTTCAGACGATACAAAGACAGCTCGACTTGTGGATAGTGAGGAGCATTGTCAGGTGATGCAGCAGGACATAGGCTGGTAGCTTGGGCAGATGGAATTCAATCCTGATAAATGTGAGATGATGCATTTCGGGAGAAATAATGTAAGGGGGAGGTATATGATAAAGGGTAGACCTATTAAGAGTATAAAAACACAAAGGGACCTGGGGGTGCAGGTGCACAAGTCTCTGAAGGTGGCAGAGCAGGTGGAGAAGGTTGTGAAGAAAGCATATGGTATGCTAGCCTTTATAGGAAGGGGTATAGAATACAAGAGCTGGCCTTTAATGTTGCAGTTGTATAAAATGTTGGTTAGACATAATTTGGAATACTGTTTCCAGTTCTGGTCGCCTTACTACCAGAAGGACGTGGAGACTCTGGAGAGAGTGCAGAGGAGGTTTACCAGGATGCTGCCTGGTATGGAAGGTTTGAGTTACGAGGAGAGGTTAGGCAAATTGGGTCTGTTTTCTTTAAAGGATGTAGACTGAGGAGATCTAATAAAGGTGTACAAGATTGAGGGGTACAAAGAACAAAACAGCATGGGAAACAGGCCCTTTGGCCCAACGAGCCCGCACCATCACCTCGATGTTCCCACTTCTACCTGTGATCCCTGTCTATATTTTTAGATCTATGCATTGGAACCAAATTTGAGACAATTTAGGGAGAATTTGTTTTGCCAATTCGCCTAAGAGCACGTTTTTGGGTTGTGGGAGGAAACGGGAGCATCTGGAGAAAACCCACGCAAGCACGGGGAGAATGTGCAAACACCCACAGACACAGGCCCAAATCCATGTATCTGCACAGCTATAGTCACTGAGCTGTTGTGTTGTCCATCAAATGGTCCAGGTCAAGTGTACACTAATGACATGAAGCACTAGGATGCTCTCGAAATCTAAGAATAGCCCTCTCACGACCCATTGCGTGTATGCCCCTTAGACAACAAGGTGGACCAAAGTACCTATAGGATAAAACAAATACATCAATATCATCAACAATTTACATATTCCCAGGGAATTCCCAAGGCTCATAATCCCTATTTTAAATCAGTTTTCTATACCCCTCCATTCCTATTCTGTTCATGTGCCCATCTAAGTATTTCTTAAATAACTCCAGAGTGCCTGCCTCCACCACTTGGCAGCGCATTCCATACCCCCACCATCCTCTGTGGAGGGGAAAAAAAAACTCCCTCTTGCATCCAAATTATACCTCCCCCTGCCCTAAGCCCATGATATTTGAGTCCATCCCAGGAAAAAGCTTAACCCTGTTTACTCTATCTCTACCTCTCATAATCTTGCACACCTCTATTTGATCTCCTCTAAGTCTACATCTTTCTAAAGAAAACAGCCCCAATTTGCCTAACCCCTTCTCGTAACTCAGACCTCCCATACCAGGCAGCATCCTGGTAAACCACCTCTGCACACTCCAGAGTCTCCACGTCCTTCTAAAAGTAAGGTGACCAGAACTGGAAGCAGTATTCCAAATGAGGTGTAACAACGTTTTATACAACTGCAACATTAAAGGCCAGCTCTTGTACTCTATACCCCTTTCTATAAAGGCTAGTATACCATATGCTTTCTTCACAATCTTCTCCACCTGCTCTGCCACCTTCAGAGACTTGTGCACCTGCACCCCTAGGTCCCTCTGCGTTTCTATACTCTTAATAGGCCTATCCTTTATCATATACCTCCCTCCTACATTATTTCTCCTGAAATGCATCACCTCGCATTTATCAGGATTGAATTCTATCTGCCCAAGCTACCAGCCTGTCTATGTCCTGCTGTACTACCTGACAATGCTCCTCACTATCCACAAGTCCAACCATCTTTGTATCATCTGCAAACTTGCTGATCACTCCACTTACTCCCTCTTCCAAGTTATCTATATATATTACAAATAGAAGAGATCCCAGTACTGAGCCCTGTGGCACGCCACTAGTGACCGGCCAACTAGAAAAACACCCTTCCGCTATTACTCTGTCTCCTATTACCAAGCCAGTTACTTAACCATCTGGCTACCTGTCCTTGTATCCATTAGCTTTGACCTTTTCAACTAACCTCCCATGGGGGACTTTGTCAAACGCCTTACTGAAATCCATATAGATGACATCGGCTCGCTTTTTGTCACCTCCTCAAAAAATTCTACCAGATTTGTAAGGCACGACCTCCCTTTAACAAAGCCATGCTCTAAGTGCCTATACATCCTATCTCTAAGAATCCCTTCCAACGACTTCCCTACCACTGATGTCAAACTCACCGGCCTATAATTTCCAGGGTTATCCCTGCTACCCTTTTTAAACAACGGTACAACATTAGCTATTCTCCAGTCCTCTGGGACCTCACCTGTGTCCAAAGAAGAGAGAGATTTGCGTCAGAGGCCCAGCAATTTCACCTCGCACCTCCCTAAACAGCCTGGAATAAATGCCATCAGGCGCTGGAGATTTATCAGTTTTAATGCTACTTAGGAGCTCTAACACTTACTTGGTATGGATATTTCCCTCAACTGGTCAACAGCTCCCTCAGAGACAGGACTAGTCAACAAGCCCTTCTCCTTCGTGAATACTGATGCAAAGTATTCATTCACGATCTCCCCTGTTCAATCGGGCTCTAAGCACAGTTCACCACCTCTGTCCCTAAGAGGTCCGATTTTTCCTCTAAGCACCCTTTTTATTCGTAACATAGGAGTAAAAAAACCTTTGTATTTTCCTTAATCCTATCTGCCAAAACCATTTCATGCCCTCTTTTTACCCTTCTAACTCCCTGTTTGAGCTCCCTCCTACACTCTCTATATTCCTCCAACACTCTCCGTTCCCAGCTGCTTTGACTGACATACGTCTCTTTTTTTCTTAACCAAGTCCTCAATATCCCTAGGAATCCACAGTTCTCTAATCCTATCTTTCCTCTTACCCACCACATATATATCTTGCAACATTTTCAGTACTCCCTTGAAAGACTCCCACATGCCTAGCGTGGACTTGCCCTCGAACAACCGTTCCCAATCAGTTTCCATAAGTTCCTGTCTAATCCGACTGTAGTTAGTCTTCTGCCAATTCAGCACCCTCCCCCTAGGGCAACAAGCATCCTTTTCCATCTGTATCCTGAAATAGACAGAATTATGATCACTGTTAGCCACAAGTTCCCCTACTACAACCTCTGCTCTGAGTCATTACTCAAAACTAAATCCAATATAGCCCCCCTCTAGTCAGACTAGCTACTTACTGCTCCAATGATCCGTCCAGTACACACTTTACAAATTCCTCCCTGTTCGAAGCCCCAGCTCTAAGTACCTTCCAATCCACTCCAGTGAGATTAAAATGCCCACTATAACTAATAGGTTCTTTCAACACCTATCCAGAATGTCTCTACGTATGCTGCCTTCCGCTGCCCGCTGGCTGTTGGGTGGCCTAAAATGTCATTGCCCCTTTCCTATTCTTCAACTCCACCCACAGCAACTCAACTCCTAACTTCTCTCTATTGTCCTCTCTCTGCACTGCTGTGATGCTCTCCCTAACTAAATGCCACTCCCCCTCCTCTGTCATGCCTGAAACATTTATACCCAGGAATATTCCCTTCCTTTAACCACGTCTGTCACTGCAATTACATCCAAGTTCCTCGCAAACATTAAGTCCCTAAGTTCATCTGTTTTTCCTGTTATGTTGAAACAGACGCACTCCAGACTTTCAAGCCCACTCGGAACCACTTCCTTCCTGATCTATTTCCTCTCATCCAAGCTTGCTCTATCTCCCACCTTGCTTCCTACTGAGCTATTGGTCTCATCCCCTCCCCCACTCCATGTTAGTTTAAACCCTGCCTAAACACTCCAGCTAACCTCCCAGCTAAGATATTCATGCTCCTCCCATTTAAGTGTGCCCTGTCCCTTCTATACAGGTGCCCTTTCACGAATACTTCCCTATTATCCACAAATATAAAACCCTCTGTCCTACACCAATCCTTCAGCCACGCATTCAGCTGCAGGATCTCATTTTTCCTGGCCGTGGTAGCAGCCCTGAGATTGCCACCTTGGAGGTCCTGCTCTTCAGCCTACCCCCCAACTCCCTAAACTGACTTCATATATCCTTCTTGCTTTTCCTTCCTACATCTTCTCTGTGAATAATCACATCTGCCTGGATCCCCTCACCCTTCAAAATGCCCTCTACTCTGTCAGACACATCTTGCACCCCTGCTCCAGGGAGGCAAACTACCATTCTGGAGTCCTGCCTTTGACCACAGAACTGCCTATCTATTCCTTTAACCCTCCCATCCCCCATCACTATCTCCCTTCTAGCCCCCTTCCTTCCCTCTGAGGTACTGTGTTCCTCCTGCCTTACCATTTTTACTCCGCCCTCAATATTTTGGGGCACTGCCACTGGGGAAGTCTTTGAAATATTGCCGTTCTCTTTTTTTTTTCCCCTTCCTTAAGTAACCCACCTGTAAGGGTCAGGTCCCCCCCCCCCCCCCCCCCACCTCCAAGGTTCTGGGTTCACCACCTTACTATGCCTCCCTTCTATTATTGTTTCATTCTCCCTGACTAAAAATACATTTTCCAATCGCTGCTCTAGTTGCTTGACCCGAGCCCTCAGACACTGCAACTCCAAACATTTGTGGACTTTCGGGAGACACCCTGCCTCCAGAATGTTCCATGTATGACACCGTACGCAGGTGAGGCATCTTCCCATAATTGCCATTGTCCTGAACACTTTTGGAGGTGTGAATGCAATTGGAAAACCAGCAACACCTTGCCTAAGCCCAGCGAGCCAGAGCCAAAGCCCTCATCTCTCCGCTGCCCGCTGTCTACTGCCTTTTTCTTATACTCCCCAGTTCCCTTCCCAGCTACCCCCATGCCTAACTATGGCAGCAAAAAGCAATCAAAAAACCTGCCGGCTGGAAATAAAATAAAAGCAAATTGAAAATTTTTCACACTCAGCCACCAGCACTTAAACACACTCCGTTCCAGAGAGCAATGAGGCATAAATAGGATAAACAGTGGTAAGCTTTTTCCTGCGTTTGGAATCAAATATCATGTGGGGTCACAGGCTTAGAGTAAGGGGTGGCAAGGTATAATTTGGATGCTAGAGGGAGTTCATTCACACAGGGTTGTGGGGGTATGGAACGCACTGCTAAATAAGATGGTGGAGGCAGTCACTCTGGAGTTATTTGAGATACTTGGATGGGCACATGAACAGAATAGGAATGGAGGGATATAGAAGACTGATTTAAAATAGGGATTATGAGCCTTGGGAAATGTGTAAATTGTGAATGATATTGATGTATTTCTGTTTTATCCTACAGGTACTTTGGTCTGCCTTGTTGCCTAACAAGGGGCATACACGTGATGGGTCGTGAGAGGGCTGCTCTTGGGTTTTTCGAGAGTATCCTCGTGCTTCACGTCGTTAGTGTACGCTTGACCTGGACCAGTTGGGGGCACAACAGCTCAGTGACTAGCGCTGTGCAGATACATGGATTTGGACCTGTGTCTGTGGGAGTTTGCGCATTCTGTGTGCTTTCGTCCCACACCAAAGATGTGCTCTTAGGCTGATTGGCAAAACAAAGCTCCCTAAATTGTCTCAAATTTGGTTCCAACACAGATTTCTATAAACATAGACAAGGATCACGGGTGGAAGTGGGAACATCGAGGTGGCGGCGTGGGCTCGTTGGGCCGAAGGACCTGTTTCCCGTGCTGTTTTGTTCTTTGTCAGCAGTTGATCAGTGCTGTTTGACAGCTGTGGAAGGAGACACATTTTCATGGGTAGAAAGATCCAACAATAAGCACAATGCTTCACTTGGAGAAGTAGTTGGGAAGGCATTGATTTGGGTTGAGCTTTAGTTGACACCCCTACTGGGGATACAAGGATATCAGTTGAGAGGGAGCTATTATGGACAGCATTGCAGCAGCTACTGATAGGGTCTATTCAGATAATCAGTGCCTAAGTTCCCTGTGGAGAACAACCTGAGATTGTGGTGTGGGTACAGGAGCAACCACTGGTTTAGGGAAGTGGGGCCAGTCTAGTTTCATGGATGGTTAGTGTGGCAATAGTTGCCCAAAAGCTAACTTTTTCTCCGTGGCTATTGCTGGAAGATAATTGCAAACTTTGAACGGTTCCAGTTGAAATTACACTTTTGAATGATTTCCAGTGCAGCAAATTGTCCATTAGACATTTTCACTCCCTGGCCAATTGCTGTGTAAACCATACCTTGGAACTTCAGTGGGAGTTGGGGAGTAAGTGTTCCTCAGCACATCTTGGGGTTTGTTTCCACCCCCCATGCCCTGGAGCTCAGTTATGTCCCTATTTTTCAATCAAGCCTTAACACCTGTAATGGTTGCTCATCCCTAATTGCTATTGAGGGTGTGCTGCTGGGTTATTGTCCAGTAGGTACAACCACAGAGCACCAACAATGGATGGAGACTGACAGAAGCCAAACAAGACTTCTCAAGCAGAGAAGCGTAAGCCATTTTGTCTCCTCCTCCCCCACCTTTAAGCAGAGAAGAGTAAGCCATCTTATGACTGATGAAGCCCAAGTATATTTTCTGTTTCTCCCTGGTATTTCCCTTCAGCTGCAGTGGAAGCAAGCCACTGGTAAATCTGATTGGATAACAGTTCTCCAGCTCCTCAAGGCATCATGCTTTGGTGGCCAGAAAAGACACTGCAAGGCTGTACATGAGCCTAAGTCCTGCAACTGCTCATCAGGTAAGTACCAGAGGTCCTGGGACCAGGACTGAAATGGATGCACGTGGGGAAGATGGAAGGCCTGAAGCTCCTACCCACCCTCCCCAGCTCAGAATCCATCACTGGGTGGACATAAAATTCTGGCCCTGTGAAATTGAAGACTTTCTTCCCCAGAAAAACCCATAAAAGACTGAGTGATCCAAACATCATCTTCAAATCCTGGAGTTATGAAGATTATTTGTACTAATCAAATTAATAATCATGAAAAACAATACCTGCTCCTAACTTGCATGTTTGTAAATTTAAGAATATGCAGGAAATTAAGGGGAGTTTGCAATGATTTTGTGGTTGTAATGTGACGCGTTCTGCTCAAGTCAATTATAAATTATTGAAAATAAAATGAAACTATTACTCAAGAGCAGACATGGAGGAGCAAGCAGGAAATTGGAGTTAGTTTGGGTGGCCTTTGTAGAAAACATTAACATGATCACAAATATGTGATCTATCTCTGTTAGGTAGCCTGGCTTTTGGTGTTGCTATGATGGCAAACAATTAATCCTTGCTGCTCTACAGGCTACACTAATGAAATCATCACGGGTGGAAATCACTTGGTTTTATTATTAGTCTGGCTACAAAACCACTGGAAAAAAATTATGCCTTAGAAGAAGAGCAATCAGCTTTTTACTCCTAATCAATCTCACTGACCCTGAAAAAACACTTCTCCATTATTAAGAGCTGTAGTGTTTTTCCTCCAAGTTGGTTTGATATTTCAGCTAATACCTTTAATACCCTGTGTGTATATCCTAATCCTTATTTTGCTGTGTCTAAAATGATTGAAGTATAATCAGTGCTTTCTACATGCTGGGGATTTGCTGTCTGTGATGACCTGCTTACCTTACTGGATGACATCACTGTCAATGCCTTGCAATCCCTTTGAATTGGCACCAGATTCTCAGTGTAGAAGATGAAATCCATACCACAATGTGAGATCATGTGGGCATCATTAAGATTAGTGGTGGGTATGGTCACCTTGCTACTGATTGAGAATTTCAACCCATGGTTTTACACGTAGAAATATGGTGCAGTGATCTCATTGTTTAATTTGATGTTCTAGAAGATCTATCAGCAATTACCATTTCAAAGCTATTTTTGGTAGCTTCAATACCAGGTTAAAGCTAACTGAGTAAGCCCACCTGCTTGCTTAGGAAGATTTTTGGTTAATTGAGACAAAATGCTGAATAGTAATGAAAGAAGCAGTTGGAGACAGCCAGGTGGAGCCAAGCCCTCAGTGGTTTAGTTAGTGAGTGGACTGTCAGCCTGGCAAGTAAGATGTTGTAGATAATGACTGCTAGTATGATTAAAATTATGGTTGACAAATTCAGCTTTTGGCACAATTTCAGTACCCATATTGTTGAACTGCAGAGTACCAAAAAGCAACTTGCTGAAGCAGAGGAAACAATCTTTACTGTTGTGAATGCAGCTTTTTCAGTTGAAGCCTGCTTTCAATCCTTGGAGAATCACTACATGGTGTATCAGAGATCCAGATCAGTTGGAGAGCCAGGGCCAGAATGTGTCCATGTGATTAGTTTTCCAGCCAGAACCAAGGATGAGCTAGCTAAATTAAAAACCAGCCACTAGGTTTTTGTCTTGCTACAAAAGTTGGTAGCATTATTCTTGGGTTCTTACAACTATTTGATCTTAAGGCTTTAGCCTCTTTAAACTCCACGGATGGTAATTTGGAGTCTGCAGTTTATTGCTAACTTTATCCCTTGTTGCATTCTTTTTTGATTTTGCAATTATGTTGATGGGTGATCTAGTATTTGATCATGTAATAGTATACTAATGGAAAGTAATGTTTCTTGCACAAAATATACCATAAGGAGGGTGCAGGATGTGGTGTACATGAGCAGTTGGGTGAATTTTGCCTATTTTCCCTTAAACCATGAACATAATAGTCTCTGTCCATCAGCATGTTCCTATTTAATTTACTTCAAACTTAAGACAGTTGCTCCCACTGTATTCTCTGTGCCAGGGTTACAAGGTGTACAGAGGTGAGGACTACCTACGTTGCTTCTGGCCTGGAGTCAAAATTGAATCCTAGTTGTTTAATATTCCTTAAGAGCTTCAGTGGGGAACATGCTGGCTAGGTTGTGTAGTGCTGGGGTTAAGGTAGGTATCCATCTTGTATTTGTAATGATACTGTGGTATCCTTGTTTTATGGCTATTGAGTAGCCCCATTTGCAGGAGGGGTATGGGTGGTTTGTGGATGTTGTGGGTATGGTGCAACAATTCCTCACAGCTGGGGGTGATAATAGCTCCTTGGAGCTATTGGTCAGTTTTTCCTGTATTTTTTGTTTTGGATCAAAGAATCTGTAGACTCAAAAGATCCAGCACAGCACAATCAGTGCTGCCTCCATATCAATGGCATCTCCTGTATAGCTGGAGATGGGTAAGTGTGAACCAAGCATGGTGCAAAAAGGCTGATCAGCCTTTTCTATACCCATGTCAACATCCACTTACTACCTCGGCTGAACATTCAGTGACAGTAGCTACATTGAAAACCTGGAATGTGCAGGGAATAAATGGAATACATCCCTCAGCCTGATATTTGATGGAGCCTGGAATATCAGTGTATTACTTAAGCTTGATGTAGCTTTGCCTTTGGCCCTATATCAAAACTAAACCCTGGATGATTTAATATCCGTGAACGTGTTATCCTGATACTGTCATATGGGGGAAATATCCTTTGCTTCGAACTTGTGTTGGGTCTCCTGCGTCTTGTTGGAAGATGTACTCTCTAGGTTGTATGGCACTTTTTTATCCTTTTTCTACTATGTTTATATCATCTGACTGGGCCAACATTTATTCCCTTCCCAAAAAAAAAGCTCTTGAACTGAGATCATCTCCAAAGGGGAGTTGAGAGTGCGCCACTGTGGGTCTGGAGTTGTATGTCAGTCAGTCCAGATGAGGATGACTGATTTCCTTCCCTAAAGAGAGAGGAAATTAATGAACACAACAGTCATCATTAGACACTTACTTTATTGAATTCAAATTTTACTATCTGTCATTGGCAGGATTCGAACACAAGTCCCCAGAGAATTACCCTGGGTCTCTGGATTACTAGTCCAGTGACAGTACCATTTGCCATTAACTCCCTTCAATTATGCTAAATCTAACCATACTTATGGTCGTCATTTCCAATAGTCACCTACTGCTTCTTTTCTAGAATTACACTTCCCTTGTTGGGCTTACGTGCTGGCTAGAATGCTCTTGAGCAGTTCAAGAATTTTGCCCTTTGCTTTTCACTATCCCATTTCACATTAGGATAGTTGAAGCCCCCATTATTACTGCATATTGTTTTTGCACTTATTTGTCTACTCATATGCTTTTACATCTCCTTCCTCACTATTTGGGGATGTATAATTCCCAGTAATGTGGTTATTCCTTTTTGAGCTCAACCCAAAGTCCTCATTTGATGCTTCATTCAGTTTCAGCCCTCGTCACAGCTGTAACTGATCCTTTAATATTACACTCTGACCTTTTTAGCTCCTCTGCTTAAACTGTATATTAAGGGATGTTGAGTTGTCATTTTGCCTCTCCTTAAGCTAAGTTTCCATTATAATAATGTATCATGCTACCATCTGTCTAAATGCACTTGGCTCAATTACTTTTATTTGCTATACTCATTTAAATATGTACCTCAAGTGTCAATTTTTTGCTGATACTTTAACGTTCTATCTTTCAGAGTCCTTTACTAACTTTCTGCCTCCTGTCCTATTTCTACTACCAGTCTAGTAGTTTAAATCTCCAACACTGGGAAATCACTTTTGCAAGTACATTTGTCCTGCTCTGGTTCAGAGGTGGACTGTCCAGCTTGTATAGATCCAACTTTCCTCAGAAATCTGAAGCTCTCCTCACTGCACCATCTTTCCAGCCATTCATTATATAATTTCTAAACTCATGCACATGATCTTGGGAGTAATTAGATATTAACTTAAGTCTCACTTGCTAATTTTTTCCTGACCCTGTAACTCGGCCTGCAGGACATCATCCCTTTTCCTGCCAAACCAGTGGTGCAAATGTGAACCACAATCTCTGGATGTTAACTCTCATCAGAAAGATGTCCTGTGGCACTCCTATGGGATCCTTGACCACAGTACCAGGAAGGCGATACATCCTGCAGTCATTTACTGTCACAGATCCCTAACTATTCAATCCCCCATCACTATTCCTCTCCCACTCCTCTTCCTCCCTCCAGTGCAGCTGAATTGCCAGTGGTGCCATACAGTTGTTTGGCTACTCTCCTGAGGCATGTCCTCTAGTAAATGGAAAACTGAGCAAGCAATATTGACTCAGGACTCTTGCACTGCCTGTCTGGTTGGCTTAGATTGTCTGACAGTCACTACTGCTTATACATTCCTAACTTGCAGTGTGACCATCTTTCTAAATGTGCAATGCCCCTCAGTTGCACCAGTGACCCAGCTTCCAAATTCCAAACCTGTCATTCAAGCTTCTGCAGCAATAGTTTTTGTAGATATTTGTAAAATACCCATGATTTCCTACAATCCAGAATCCAGTTAACTTGCCAAACCATAACTTTAAAATCTTATTATAATTAGAAGTAGAAAGACTTGTCACTGATTCACCAATCAATCTGCTTTCGTTGTACTGAAAGCCAAAAAAAGTCACACATCTGCAGATAAAGCAACATTGAGGAAAGACTTCTTATGCTCCTGGGGGGAAAAAACTGACTCAAGCTTCTGAAAACCAATTTAAGCTAGTTATCCAATGAACTACTGCAGTTGCTGTCAGCTTGCACACCTGTTAAGATGGCAATAAAATTTGGCTTCTTAATATGGAGTATTTTTAGCTCAACTGCTGAATGAAATAAAAGGTAAGAGTTTCAATAAAAACAAACTTCCACTTTGCACTCATCTCTCAAAGCAGCATTCCAGTGCCAGACCCATCAATCTAATTGCGTGCATGTTACGTTCTGAAAGTTAGAATTACTTACTCACCAGCTTTTAAGGTGTCAAGGATTGAGACCTATTGTAGAAGCAGAGGTTTGGGTGAAGTGCTTACTGTGCAGCCACTGACCTTAATTGAAAAATTGTCACTGCACAATATTACTGTGCTATACTCAAATGTCAGTATATAGAACAAAAAAATACAGCACAGGAAATGAGCCTTTGGCCTTCAGCCTGCACCAACCATGCTGTCTGACTGAACTGAAACCCCTTCCCTTCTGGGGACCATATCCCTCTTTTCCCATCCTATTTGTGTATTAAGACACCTCTGACTCTGTAACTCGGCCTTCAGGACATCATCCCTTTTCCTGCCAAACCAGTGGTACAAATGTGACAATTAAGACACCTCTTAATACCACTTCCGCTTCCACTTCCTCTTTTAAAAAATCTCTCACACATCTTTTAAACTTTGTCCCTTGCACCTTAAACCTATGCCCCCTAGTAATTGATGCTTCCATGCTGGGAAAAAGCTGCTGACTATCCAGTCTGTCCATGCCTCTGTCTGTCAGGTCTTCCCTCAACCTCCATCATTCTAGTGAGAATAAACAAAGTTTCTCCAAACTTCCTCACAGTTAATGCATTGCATTGCATTGCATTCCATTCCAGGCAAGTCTTTTCTGTACCTAAAACCTCCATTTTTCTGGTAGGGAGGCAACCAGAATTGAAGACTATATTCCAAGTTCAGCCTACTAAGATTCTATAAAGCTACAATGTGACCTGCCAATTTTTAAAGTGTCCTGGCTGAAAACAGGCATGCTGTATTCCTTGACCACCTTCTCTGCCTTTGTTGCCACTTTGACCTGTACACCAAGGTCCCTTTACCTATCAATACTCAAGGGTTCTGCCATCTACTAATATAGTTCCTGTCTGTATTAGATCTTCCAAAGTGTGTTACCCCCATTTATCCAGATTAAACACCAGTTGGAGACGTGGGTAGAGAGGTGGCAGATGATCTGTATCCTTTGATCATTTCTATTCACAAGTCCACCAACCTTTGTCATCTGCAAACTTACTGATCAAACAAGTTACATTTTCTTCCATTTATGTACATTTTACTAAGGTTCCAGCACTGATCCCTGAGGAACATCACTTGTCACAGCCCTCCATTAAGAAAGGCATCCCCCTCTTTGAGCCAGTTTTGTTTCCATCTTGCAGCTTGCCTCTGATCCCATGTGACTTCATCTTCTGCACCAATCTGCCATGAGGGGCCTTGTCAAGGCCTTAATGAAATCCATGTAGACAATCACTCATCTCATCAAACATCTTCATCACTTTCTCAAAACTCCATGTTCATGAGGCATGACCTCCCTTAACAAAACTATGTTGCCTCTCACTAATATGCCTACTTATTTCCAAGTGGGAATAAATCCTGTCTCAAAGGATCCCCTCCAATAATTCCCTTACCATGGATGTAAGGCTCACCAGCCTGTAATTGGATTATTTTTGCTACCCTCTTAAACAAAGGAGCAACATCGACTATTCTCCAATCCTCTGGGATTCCCTGTAGCCAGTGAGGATACACAGATTTCTCAAGGCCTAGCAATTTCCTCCTTGCTGCTTCTCAATATTTTGGGTTATATTCCATTGGGCCCAGTAGATGAGGGAGAGCTGATTTCTATTGTCTTTCTCCAAGATCATTGAGCGTAAGTGGTTTGTGTGTAGTGAAAGCATAAATCCCTTTTTCCCAAATTAATTTGGACAAATAAGCAGATTTTGTGCATTAATTATGTTAACTAAAGATTTGTAACAGCTTATTTTTCTTTTTATTGAATTTTTATAATCTTGATCTTGACATTTTGCTCATTTTGTTTTGGCTTTAGGTCCATAGTCAAGAGTGATGGTTTTACATTCTGGATTGTCCGCATAATCAGAAGTCAGTAATATTAAATTGTGTTCATCCTCTTACAAGATCATCTTTATAAAGAAAACTATAGTGCAACAGAAATTGCAGATGTAATAATCAAATTTGAAGTTAAGAAACCAAACAAGTTAGACCAGTAACAGGATGGTCTACATCAAAATCTGAAGGTTCCAATTTGAAGTCAAATCATGGCAAATATATCATTTGCAACTACATTTGGAAATTACAAGTCAAGACAATATTGCAGGGTGTTGTATTAGCAATGTCAGCAAATTTGTCATTCTCTGCCCTTGCCCAATCAAGAGCAGTGTGAAATAATACTGCATTCGGACAAAACAGTTTGATTACTTCTCCCTACAATGTGATTTGGACCACATGGATGTACTTTTATTACCTCTTTCCCCCACCCATGTAGCATTAGAAAATAAATTGTAATGTGCAATTTACCTTGTTGCATTTATGTTTTTTCAAATCACGAGTGAGCCAGGGCCTATATCAGTTCAGGTTTGTGCAAATATGACCTGCTAGATTCAGCTGATAGCAGAGATGGCAAGGAAACCACCAGTAATCATAGAATAAAATTTTCTCTCTGTATCTTACTACTTTGGATCACTAAAGGGCCTCAATTGACCCACTGATATGTGGGCTGCCAATACTACCACCACTAGTAAAATTGTGGTGGGGATAGGAACAGGTGATGGGCAGGCTGCTTGCTGAGTTTTGCATGCTTCCCCCCCCCCCCCCCCCCCCTAAACATATCAGGGGAATGTAAAATCCAGCTATGGATTTTTGGGGGAGGGGGGGTGGTGGTGGAAATGACTGAAAACAGTATAATAGAAAAGGTGTGAAGAGGGAGATGGAGTAGCTGTACTTGGAGACTGATAGTGGAAGAAAAGGATGCATCCATCAAAGAGAATGTAGAGATTGCTGCTCCACCCTTTAAGTGTGGTGGAAGGGAGGTAAAGAAATTTGCAGACAAGGGAGGGATTGAATAAAGAACCAAGGAATACTAATAGAAAATTTTCAACTACCCTGATTGAGATCACAACACCAGGTTATAGTCCAGCAAGTTTATTCAAAATCACAAGCTTTGAGTGCTGTTCCTTTATTCGGTGAACTGATATTAATTGGATAATAGAGAGAGGTAGAGAAATGGAATGTCTTCCAAGGACAAGCAGTTGCCATCGGCTTGCGATTCCACTCTTTTATAACACAGCACCAGCATTCCGTGTTTCTTAACTGGACCTCTAAGCTGGTCCTATTTTTAGAAATGCAGCACATGTATGTTCTCAAGATCCTTCTTTGTAATGAGTATCTGCAAGGGCAGCTAACCCAGGTCCGCTTCTTTCAGCACTAGCTGCAGTATTTCACAATGAAAGGCTTTGGGGTGTTTAAATAACTTTTTGCTATGTTACTGCAAGAGATAAATGGGTAAGATGGTGAGGTCAGGTGAAGTGGCAAGTCCAAAGGTCAGTTTGGGCAGAAGGGTGGGTGTGGAAACAATTTTATAGTTACCCAGAGTTGAACATGATCATCTCAACATTTTATGGGTAACTATTTCCAGTAATTGAGTCCAAACTATCAAGTTGCCATCTCCACAGATAATTGAATAATTGCATCAAACAAATGGACAAACAAAAAAAATATTGATAGAGGCATTACTACTCAGTTCACAACTCCTTAGGAAAATGTGTTATCTTAGTCTCCCAAAGGCCATAACTGAACATAAGTTCCTGGCACTGTGTGGAAATTGCATGTCCTCCCTGTGCATGTGGATTTCCTCCCACAGTTCAAAGATGTGCAAGTTGTGTAAATTGGTTTTGCTAAATTGCCCTTTAGTATCCCAAGATGTGTCAGTTAAGGAAATTAACATGAATACATGGGGTTATGGGGATAGGGCTTGAGTAAGATGCTCTGTCACTGCAGACTCAATGGACCAAATTGTCATTCTGCACTATAGGCATTCTATGATCTAGAAACAGGGAATATAACGATATAGAACCTGCTTGACCAATCTTGTTGTTTTGAAGCAACAAAAGAAGGTTAAACAGTAGTAACAAAATAGATGCAACTTATCTGGACTTTGAAAGGGCCTTAAAAGATGCCCTGTAACAGGTTAGTGATTTATGCCCAAGAATGTGAAGTGAAAGATACGTGGTAGAACAGAGAACTAGCTGGCTATAAGCAGAATTGGACTAATGATTTTTCAGATTGAGTGCCAGAAAGTGGTGTCTCAAAGAATCACTGTTAGGACCACTGGTATTCATAATTTAAACTTAATGATTTGGATTTTGGAGGGCACAAAATTGGTGTGATGCTCAATACTGAGGATAAGTTACAGAAGGGCATTAATTTTCAGGAAGGGCAAATATTGGTGAGTGAAATTCAACACAGTAACATCTGAGGGAGTATATTTTGATAGGAAGAATAGGGAGGGCATTTATTCCTTTGGAAGAGTGAAGTCTAAATGGAATCAAGAAACAAAAAGATCTTGGAGTACAAATACATTGCTTCAAAACAACCAAGATGATTGGTCAAGCAAGTTTTCATCAAAAGTTGCACCAAAGGCTACCAAGATCATAAGAGAGAACCAAACATTTTGCTTTGTTTGTATCAAACCTTGGATCAATCACAGTCTTGACACTTCAGTACAATGTGGAGTTCTATCCACAATATGGTGACTAGGGACACTGGGGAGGGTGCAGATGAGATGAGGATGATAATGTACATACTGTGTATACATATTGGGAAAAGATTTATAGGCTGAGTCTATTATCTTTCTGCAGTGTGACCTAATAGTGTCCTTTTAAAATTATTGAAGGTTTTGATGGGAAGGGTGAAGAGTGTAATTAGTGGTTATTGACATTGAGCAGTGCCAGGAAATCCAATAGCCAATTCAGGAAAAACATGTTGCCCAAACAGTGGTGAGAATATCCCAGGAGGTAGTTGAAGTGAGTAATATAGATGCAACTGAGGGAGAGCTGGACAAGCATTTGAGGGAACAGGCAATATTGGTAGGTTTATATGGGAAGAGGTTTGAGTGGAGTATAAACACTTGTCATTTCTGTAGTGTGTCCTTTGCCATTATATGTAACATATCTATTTTCCAGTCAAGTATTTTTGCAGCGTTGTAAAACAGAAACTTGAGAGGTACTTTATAACTTAGTGTAATGTTTGATTAATATTTCTAGTTTTCATAGCTCAACATTTCAAATAATCTATTAAAAGAACCTAATAGTCAAAGCAAACTCCAACAGAATTTGCAGCAAAGCATTTATTTCACTCATTCAGTAAAATGGGTATAAAAACTGGGAAACATTTAATATTCTCCTTTTTTAAATGTGTAAGTTATCAAACAAAAAGGGTTTGGGCATCTGGAAGAGTGTCAATTTCCAACTCTAGTAATGCAGTATTTCCAGAAGTATCGTTCTCTTTTTGTCATAAATTTTCTAAAAAGACTTGCACCACTAAACTCAAACTTGAGGTAGAATTCTAAGTTTTCCCGAGTGCAGTGGTGGGTGATTCCAGCTGGTGTGAACTTGCACCTGATCCCTTGCTTGTCGCCTCATAATGCATGAGCAGACATCCCCCAATCAATTGACAGATTGAGAGCTGATTTATCCATCTGCCATGCAGTGATATGCTCAAAGGCCCAGGTGCCATATCTAAACATCAGTGCAGCACGCACATACCACTCTCTCCAGCCCACCTGCCTTGAAGAGACCGTACAGCATGTCCAGAACCAAAGCAAAAGGCTGGCAGCCTTGAAGGGAAAAAGCCTGTACACCAATTCAACACCATCTTCTTAAGGCCTTGATTCAAGGAGTGGGTGCAGAGTCACGTGCTCTCCCTAAGAGGCGGCTTCAGGAGTACACTTGCAGGACAAAATTAGATGTCTAGCTTTGTCACTTCGAGTGACCAAATGGAAATTTTTGGAGTTTCAAAACTGGTCTTTATCTTCGTGCCGTAGCAAGGAATTTGGTGCTGCAGCTGGTAACACACCTGAGCCCTGAATAAAACATTACACAGTTTACTTCTGCATTCAGTTACAAGTAATTAGCATATTGTTTAAGGTGTGCATCTGTTCAGAAATTATCTATATCAAGTCTCATCCAGTAGTTAGAACTTTATGATGTATAAAATGAATATAATTATCTAATTGCAACTTGCATAAGTTGCAATTATGTATAATTACTACATAATTATAAAATGATTTTTCTCTACACTCGTAATCTTACCAAAGCCAGTCTTCCATCACCAATCATCCTTTATTTGCACAGTAAGAAGTCGCGCAATATCAGGTTAAAGTCCAACAGGTTTTTATTTGGAATCGGCTTTCAGAGCACTGCTTCCTCATCAGATGAGTGGAGAGCTAGGTTTCATGAACACAGCATATGTAGACAAAGATATATGTAAGATGATGATTGGAATACAGGTTTTTACATTGTATTGACAATGTGAGTGGAGAGGTGAATAATCACTGGTGGAGGTGTGAATTGTCTCAAGCCAAGGTAGTAGGATTTTTCAAACCCAGGTCAAAATGGTGGGAATTACATGTAGTGTGACATGAATCCAAGATCCTGGTTGAGACTGTCCTCGTGCACGCAGAACTTACTGTTCTTGGTGTGCCCAACCCAGTACAACACTGGCATCTGTATGCCATCTTTATTTGTGTTTGAAATACCGTTCGGTGGCTGGAGTGAGCTGGTCAGCCCTGAATCTTTTGACTGTTATCCTAAGTGACCCTTGGTCGCTACCCATCTGCAATGACCATCCTCACCTACAGATTGCCTCAATCAATAAAATACCTTCAAATTGCATTGCTAATTTGAAGTTGTTTGCGTATCAGTCACTAAATGAAATGAACTTATGATCCTACAGCTGTCTTCTTTAAAGCTGCATTTAATTTATGGACTTTTTTTAAACTTAGTATCATTCCTGTACCATTCCAGTACCACTATTCCTCTGACAGTAATTCAGACTCAAAATGGTGGCTCCATTCATTCTTCACAGATGCTGTCAGATCTGCTAACATTTTCCAGCATTTTCTGTTTTGTTTCATTAATCCTAACAAAATTTTAGGAGCATTTGAAATGTAATCTTTGTCACGTGGGGCATATCGAGCTCAAGACCTTGGAATCAACCACATTAAGCAGCCAGAATGATCTCAGATACCACAAACTTTCTCCACTCTTCCCCAATTTATTAACATGGGACCAACAACACTCTTCTTGTTTCATCATCTTAATGAACTAATAGAAATTTTGAGCAGCTTTGTGCTCTCTACCCATGAAATTTTATTGCTAATTAGTTGCCTGTTCTGGAATTGAATTGCCTGTTTTGCAAGTTGACACTGCACTGTTTATCTAGATAAAAATGTCAAACTTTCACTTTGGTCAAAATTTTTATCAGTGATTAATATAACAGCTTAATTTGTGTTTCACCATATGTAAGTAGTTACATAATGTTAGCCTGTTCAATCTGTATATATTGAAATGGTTTGAATACAATTATTGTTCTCACACACACCATTACATTCCACCATTGCATGTCCCAACTTAAATGGGTAGATGTAAACTGGTCACATGATGTGGCTACTAAAGATTCATGTGACAGGAGCGTGAGAGTTCTCTGCAAAATGCAGGTAGAGTACAATCATGGAGTAGCTGCTCAGCTAGCGAATCAAGTATTATTTGTTTCAAATCTTTGGCCAGTCTTTGAGAGCCCAGCACGTTTACATAAATGACAGCAATGTTGGAATATGGAGTAAAATTTTGAACTTTTCTGATGTTATCAAAGTTGCCAGATTCTCACTCCCCACTCACCTGAAGAAGGGGCAAAGCTTTGAAAACTAGTGGTGTTTGCTAACAAATAAACCTTATTACTGTTTACCCCAGTCCAACGCTGCCACCTCAGGACACATGATTTTTCATACAGGAGTTGTTTGCACATTTTGGACAGAACAGAATGAAGGCACTAGCCTGAAGCTATGTTGGGTGGCAATGCCAACAAGCAGATTGATAGAATAGTCAGTCATACCCAAGTTGTCAAACCCACTGATCATTGCTGCCACAGCCAAATATACATCTGCAGGAGTGGCCAGGCTGGCTGTGGGTGTTCCTTGCAGATAGCTTTTGCTGAACCATTCATAGATCATATGTTCCTCCTCCAGGTTGATACACATTCAAAGTGGCTAGATGTTCAGCTAGTGAAATGTATCATGGCCATAGCCACATTTGACAGGTTGTGGTAGATCTTTGGCATCCTTGCTGTCTTCGTGTCTGACAGCATTTACGGCTGAGGCATTGCACTACTTTCAGGTCAAATGGGAAATGCCACATTTACTTACCACCCAGTCTTGAAAGACTAAGCAGAAAGAACTGTCCAAACGTTTAAAGCTTCTATGAAGAAGCAAACTGAGGCTATGGACTTTGGCCAATTTCTTGTAATTGGCCAATGTTATGCTAAATGCTCCCACTGGAATTCACTAACTGGGGTAGCAGTGCTAACCACTGTGCTGTCATGTTGGATGTGTGAAGCTGGTGAATATGCTATTTCATCCTTAACTTGTGTCTTTCTTGTAGATATCAATTATCCTCCCCATGTCCAAGGTCCCTAGTGTTCAACGGATGATCTCAGGCTAGGGAGGTTTGATAAGCAAACCGTGTTCAAGGTGTAAACTGTGTTGTCTCCCTCTCTTGAACCTCTTAGACTATTTGGTGTCTGAATAGCCTTGTTTTGCAATCTGAAGGTTAACGCTTGCAGTATTTGTGTCTCAGAATTAACAGCTGACAGTTTTATGCCCTTAGACACTGCCTACTGCAAGTATCTGAGTTTTCTGCTAAACCAAAACCAAATCTTTTTAACCATTTTTATTAGTGTGGTTACTTCATCACCCTGGCTCCTCAACTTCATTAACAATACTAAATATAGATTGCAACATATAATCCAGCCAAATTGTATGGGAATTAGGCCTATGTACAGCACCCAGGTGACCCTTGTGGCTACAGCAGACAAACCATCCAAGCTGAAGGTGTAACTACCCTTCATTGCATATGTCAACCAAGTTTGATACAGTTGATCAGAATGTAAGATCGTTATTAGATCTATGGGATTGCATTGGCACTCATTCAACTTGGTCCAGGAATGCATGCTCTACACTACCAGACCCTAGAGATGACATTGTAACATCATTGGTAAGTTACCAGTTGTATATCACATGATGCTAGATGACTTAGTACCACCAACAGTGAGTATACCAGCAGACATGAAGCAGAAAATAGTGAATGAGGTGTATTGCATAACAGTATTGAGTGTCAAAACACCTCTGGGCAAGGCCACTGGCTTTCAGCAATGGCTGTAGTAAAAAATCTTGGCATGGTCATAGTATGTATTGACCTAATGCACTTAAACAAGACGTCGCTCAAACCTCAACACCCTATGAAGGCAATGGAACGGGTGATAGCAGATATGCCAAATGTCAAGGTGTTTAGTGATCTTAATGTGTGATGTGGGTTCTGGTAAGTTCCATTAAATGAGGAATCCTCAAAATCACCACATTGATATTTTTGGTAGGCTGATATAATTTTCCTTCACTCTCTGGGATCGCCACTGGCAGTGAGGTCTGTAGCAGTGCATGGAGCAAACTTTGCAGACTAACCTTGCAAAATGATTGTTGATGACATCCTGGTTTGGGTTGTATTGTGTAAGAATGTCTTTGTCTCATCTTTGACAGAATCAGGATGATACATTTGAAGCTTAACCCTGCAAAATGCAGATCTGTATTCCTTGTGTGCTATTTACTCAGTTGATGGTATAAAGCTCCATTGAGACAATGGCTAAATGTCAGAAGACCATTCCCACGAACAAACATGCCTGACGATGCTTTCTTGGCATGGCAAAAGTACCTTCTTAAATTCATCCCATGTTACAGTGAGCTAATTGAAACTCTATTAGTTCCTCTATGGGATGTCACATGGTGCAAACAGGGGCCTCACACAATGTTTTAAAACTAAAAGACAAAATGCTGGAAAATCTCAGCTGGTCTGACAGCCTCTGTAAGAGGGAAAAGAGCTGATATTTCAGAGTCCAGATTTGTCAAAGCTGGTCTTCAACAGACTCAAACGGGTAATCACAACCCCACTGATGCTACAATACTTTGACATTTGAGCACCCGTACTTATTATCAGTAGATGCCTTCTGGCCCAGACTTGGCACAGTCTGTGCCCAGAAGGGCAGACCAATAGCCTTTGCATCAAGGACTCTGACACTTGTTCTCCACAGATTGAAAAGATTTTGTCTTTGGCTGTCAGAAATTTCATAACTTCATATATGGTCATCCTATAGTTGTTGAAACAAATCATCAGCCACTCATAACTATCTTGAAGAAACCCCTTTACACTGCGTCTGCACAGCTTAAACACGTGATTTTAAAGTTGCGCTGTTACAATCTCAACATCATCTGTGAAAGTCTTGAACTATACTTAGCCGAAGCCCTCTCCAGAGCCGCCTTATCCACTACAGACAAGGCAGATTGCGAGATAGACATGGACATCACATGCAGAGAGCTGCATGCTGTCATCGTGAAGGACTGGTCAGAGTTAACAGCAGTTGATATCTTTGAATGGAACAATGAAGAATATTTGGTCTTAATTGATTCATAATCCCAATGGTTTGAACTCGACTATGTACCAAACATGATGAGTAGAATAGTGATCATCAAACTGAAGAGACATTTCACTGCAAGTGGCATTCCATAGATTGATGACAAAAATGCTCGCTAATTTGTTTCTGTGGCATTTTGGAACTTTTCACACACGTGAGACTTTGAGTGTATCCCAAGCATCTGCCTGTATCCATTGGCAGAATGGGCAGTTCGTTCAACCAAGGCATCTTATAGGGAAATGTGCGTGGATTGCACAGATTATTATACTGCTCTCCTCAGACTTGAAATCTATCACGACAGGGCTTGCCCTCATCAGCACAACAATTCTTTTCGAAGTGCACCAGGACCATGATTTCTAATGCTAAGGATTTGCTGCAGCCCAAACTTGAAACCAACACATATAATGACCTCTTGCAATGCAGATGGAAAATGAAATGCACCATGACCATGATGCTCATTGACTTGTTTCCCTAACATCAGGTCAAACAGTCAAGATTCAGACTGCTCTTGGCTGTGACCAGTTGGTGGTGGTACACACTATACTCCACAACTGAACAGTTATGTGATAGCCTTGAATGGTGCCCATGATATATACAATTGCTACTACTTTCTATAGGCATCAAAACCAGCACCAACAGATAATGCAGCAATTCACATAATAGGCCTATAGCACAGCGTCTTGCACCAGTGGACCTGCACACTACTACAGAAGTCAAAAAACAGACTGTGCCCACACTAAAGGCAGTGGTCAGAGTAAGATAACAGCACCACCAGCTGGCATACCACATGGTCTGTGCACCTGAGAAAACCAAATAAGAGGTTCCAGGATTTTATTACCACTTAGTCTAGGAATATCTTCCATGTTTTAGCTTTCGACAACAAAAAAAAAGGGGGGATAAGGAGACGAGATTGGCTGTGCAGCAGCTCAATCCACGTATATGTAAATAGTTATGATGTTAGCTACTTTAATGGGTATATTACACAATGGTCTGTAATTAGCTCCTGATTGGCAATGCTGTTACTTCTCATGTCACTGGGTGTTTCAGCTAAACAAAGAAGATGGTCTTGCAAAAACATGGTGACGTGGCTACAAAAGAGATCATGTGGTGGAAATTAGGAGCACAGGTTCTGAAGTAGCTGTTAAGATCGTGGATAAGTTACTCTTTGTTGAAAGTCCTTGCTATCAGGATTCAGGAACCCACAACATCTGTGATTACCACACATTTAACCATACAGCAAAACATTACCGTGACAAGTAGAGGCTGCTATTCCAGATCAGGCAGGATGGTAGGCATACACAAACACTTCTTTTTCTTCATTTCTCCTCTTGTCAATATTCTATATCTTCCTGATTTTTCCAATGACAAGAATGTTGGACAAAAGTCAGTATGAATCTATTCTTAGGGGTTTCTGTCCATTGCCTACCTACTGCAATGGTTTCCTTCAAAAATATATTTATACTCTTCAATATTTACAATATTTGTCTAGACAATATAAATCTTAAAAGCATAGAATAAAATGACAAGTTATTTCTCATAACTGGTTACTCATTTAATATGACACTGATATTTCCCTAGTATAGATTAAATTACAGCCCCAGTTAAGAGAGAAAAAACAAGCTGAAAGTTCATTAGTCAACTATCTGATCATCTTACTATTGCTTCTCTCTCCTCTCTCTTTTCTCTGGCTCTCTCTCTTTGACTCTCTCTCGCTCTCTCTGCATGTCTCCCTCTCCTTCTTCGCTGCTGCCACCACCGCATATTGCCAGAGTTAAGTACTTGACTTTGTATTTGGACAAAGTTGCACTTTTGTGCTTACATCACAGCTCTAAACGTGAGCACAGCAACTGTGGCTGGGGTGCTGCATCCTAGTCTCACCATCCCCACATAATTTCACCTTAGTGGTAGCCTCAACCAAGAAAGTTAGACACTGAGCTCTCCCATCACTAGTCCTAAAGTGACCTTGTACCAAGTTTGTGTGCCCATAAATGAGCTCTGGCTCTTGAGAAGCAGTCGTGCAGATATTCTCTCAACACCCATAAAGACAACCGACCTCTACCTTATGCACCCATTGATGATATGTCAGACTATCAAACACCTTTCTTCACTGCCATGGCATCAGCTAATTAACCAATGTTTGAACACATTGTAACCCATGTACCGTGGGCGGAACAGTGACATAGTGGTTAGCACTGCTGCCTGAGTGTGGAGTCTACATGGGTTTCCCTTGGATGCTCTCACAGTCCAAAAGATGTGCTGGTTAGGTGTCATGGCCATGCTAAATTCTCCCTCAGTGTACCTGAACAGGTGTTAGAGTGTGGCGACTCGGGGATTTTGACAGTTACTTCATTACAGTGTTAACGTAAGCCTAATTATGACAATAAATAAACTTTATGGGCGAGGCTGTCCTTAACTGAGAACGAGTCCTGAAATGTGTTACTGTACACCATAAATTCTGATGGTCAAAGCCTGCTGATATTTTTCATAGCACAAGAAATCTATATCTAATCCTTCTTTTATTCATTTAAGAGTGAGGAATATTCTGAAATAATGTCATCAGATTAAATCATAGCACGAAATGAGATGATTTGTGGAAATGTTGACAGAATTTTCAAAGTAAACTGGTGCATCAGTCACATGGAGGGATTGTCGGGGCAATTTGAGATGAGAGAGATTTGAATTAAATATTGCAACGGTTTCAATTTCTGTCATTTTAGGGCAAGATATGGAAATGCCAGCGTTGGACTGGGGTAAACACAGTAAGAAGTCTCCTGTTGGACTTTAATCTGGTATTGTGAGACTTCTTACATTGTAGTGCAAAGCAGAGAC
This sequence comes from Sphyrna mokarran, assembly GCA_024679065.1. Classification (NCBI taxonomy): domain Eukaryota; kingdom Metazoa; phylum Chordata; class Chondrichthyes; order Carcharhiniformes; family Carcharhinidae; genus Sphyrna; species Sphyrna mokarran. Next base: position 32,474,768 of record JAGIQG010000015.1, read on the forward strand.
AGACTACAAGTAATTGATTCTGGATGTTGTAGACAATGCTCATCACTTGCAGTGTTTGATAGAGTTGCAGTGGGTGTGCAGGCAGCTGATCTGTGCTCAGAATATGCTGCTGCAAATAGGACAGGACTCAGCTGATGAGTTGCTGGCTCAGGATTTCCTCTGCTTGCCTATTCTCTCTGCCTCTGATATTCTTTTGGAGGAGGCTGCATTGCATTGTACTAGGTCTAATGATCCCAGAACTTGAAGTCAATATCAAAATTCCAATGTGAAGGTTTCAGTGTCCTTGTAGCTTACTGTTTACCACAATGGATGCATATCCTAGATTCCATCTGTCCATGCAAGATTTACTTTGGTAAGGGAGTGTCAGACATGGTTGTCTCGATATGGTATGTAATTATGCTAACTTGGGCATGTCTGTTTTTTTGTCCTGCCATCTGACTTTCAGAAGACAGCTTGAGTGAAAGTAGTTGAGCTTCTTGGCATGATGCTGGTACACTGTTCAAACCTTGTGTCTGTAGAGCAGAATGGGCAGGACTATTGCTCTAGGCTTTCAATTTGGTGGGCAGACTTCTTCCTCATCATTCCCAAGCTAGTGTCTTGAAATTTGCTGAAGACTCCACTTGTTTTGACAATTTTTGCGTGTGTGGTGTCATCAATATCCACAATTCATCAGAGTTTGCTGCCAAAATAAGTGACCATATCCACTGCTGACTGGCTCTGCTCATGGACTGGGCGTAAGGGGGTTTTCCTGGAATAGGTTGGTTATATGACTTCGTTTTTCTTGTGCTGATTGTAAGATCAAAGCTGTCACTTGTCTGGGAGAACAAGTCCACGTGACATCGCCTGTCCATCTCAGAACCCACAACTAAAGCACAGTCATTGGTGAGTTGGAAAAGAAGAAAGCATAAAGTATGTTTTTAGCATCTTAGTCAGAATCACCACTCTGGAAGACGCTGGAAAGCATGGCAGAGAAATGTGCTGAAAAATGTTGGTGATAACAACAGAATACCTACAGTTCAGAAGGAGGCCATTTGGCCCATTGGGTGCATGCATTCACTGAACCAAATGAAATTAACTTAAGAGATCCTACAGCTCTCTTTTCTTTAAAGCTGCGTCTAATTTGTGGATATTTTTTATTCTTTCATTATTCCTGTACTATTATTCCTCTGAGAAAGGTCGCTTTGACCTTACATTGGCTCTAATCTCTCTCCACAGATGTTGACAGACTGAAATTTCCCAGCATTTTCTCTTTTTGTTTCATTATTAACCTTCATTAAGTTTCAAATGCCAACTTGAGGTTTTTGATTCCTGGAATCATAATGACCTCGGATACCACAAGCTTTCTTCCCCAATTTGTTAAAAGACGTAACCATTAGTAAGCTGATACTAAACTAATAAAAATTTTGAGCAGCTTTGTGCTTTTTAGCCCTGAAATCTTATTGCTAATTCGTTGCCCTTCCTGGAATTTGTCAATGAATTACCTGTTCTACACGTTCACACTTGACTTCATTTCACTTGACATATTTTCACTTTGATCAAAAATTTTTGATTTGTCTCAGTGATTAATATAACAGTTTAACCCATGTTTTTGCAGATATAAGTATTTAAGAATTGGTGGGCAGATTTCTTCCTCATCATTCCCAAGCTGATGTTTTGAAATTTGCTGAAGGCTTCACTTGTTTTGACAATTCTCGCACATGTGGTGTCATCAATATTGACAGTTCACAAGAGTTGTGCTGCCAAAATAGGCGACCATATCCACTGCAGACAGACTCTGCTCATGAACTGGGCATAAGGGGGTTTTCCTAGAACAGGTTGGTTATATGTATTGTTAGTCTGTTCAATCCTTATGCATTAAAATAGTTTGAATACAATTATTGTTCGCACACACGTTACATCTCAACACCATTGCATGTCCCAACTTAAATGGGGTAGATGTATTCTGAGTGGTCGCATGATGATGTGGCTACTAAAGGTTCACATGCTAAGGGCGTGGAATTCTTCCCTGGAATGCAGATAGAGTACAAGCATGGAGTAGCTGCTCAGCTAGTGAATAAAGTATTGTTTGTTACAAGTCTTTGGTGGCCAGTCTTTGAGAACACAGCACGTTTACATAAATGACAGGAATGTTGGAATATGGAGTAAAATTTCAAACTTTTATTGTTATCAAAGTTGCTGGATTGACAAATGGTGAGGCTGATACAAATCATCCATAATATGACATGGGTAGGTCAGTAGAATGGACAGGCATGTGACAGATGTAATTTAATACAGGGAATTATGAGACGATTAATTTTCACAGATGGGATAGTTAGGAGATAGTTGCTGGGCAGGTTGAAGAAAGATGGAGAGTTTGTGGGATTTTAGCATGAGATCATTCTTGTTGCTTAACAACATTGATTCTGGGAAAGGAAAGTGCAATTTTGGTTACCACACTCACAATTAAGGAAGGATGTGAGTATCCTTGAGGAACATTTTCTAAAATAAAACAAGCCATACAACTGTCCACACTAAAGTTACATTTTGATTAACCAAATAGTTGCTGATGTATCGCCATATCAAGTGGGACTAGTCCTTTCCTCCAAGATGTCAGATGAAGTAGAAGCCAATTGCATTCACATCAAGAACCTTATCTGGTGCTGAGAAGAAATATTCTCAAATTGTGTCGATTAGAAGCCACCGTTCGCACTGTTGTGAGAGAATAAGTCTATGATGTTGATTGCATCTGCAAGGGTGCTGGGGTGGGCCTTGCCGCTGGAAGTGTACAGCTAATCTTTCCAGCATCAACTGGGATTGCAAATTTCAAATGTAGACGCACTCAGCCTTTGCCCCTACTGGAAAGTATACCACTTGTAGCACAAGAAATAATATTTGCATTGCACTTGCAAGACACATTAGAACAGGACAGCACAGGAACCTACAAACCTGCACCAATCATGTTTATCTATCTAAACCAATTGCTTATGTCCCTCTATTCTCCTCTATTCATTTGTGCACCTATCAAGATAAATCTTAAATGCAGTTCATGTAACTGCCTTAACTACCTCACTTGGCAGTGCATTCCAGGCCTCTGCCACCCTCTTCCCTCATGCATCTTTCCCCACTTATCTTGAATTTCTACCCCCTTGTCATTGTCATTTCTGTCCTGGGGAAAAAACTTCCAACTGTTCACCCTATCCATATCTCTCATAATTTTATAAACTTCTATCAGGCCACCCCTCAGCTTCTATCTTTTCTGGGAGAACAATCTCAGTTTATTCTATCTCTTTTCATAGCTAAACGTCAGGCAACATCCTGGTAAACGTTTTCTGCATTCTCTCCAAAGCCTCTATGTCCTGGTAGTGTGGTGACCAGAATTGGACACACTATTCCAAATGTGGCCAAAACAACGTTTTATATAACTAACAAAATTTACCAAATTTTATACTCAGTGCCCCATCTGATGAAGCACGTGCTTTCTTCATTTTCACAGTACACGTTGTTGGTCTCAGCTGCCAATATATATTCCTGAACGGAGTGAGGATTATTATTCTCCAAAGTTAAGCAATGTTACAAGTTGGCATAGATCAGATGTTAGCTACAATGTAAGATGGAGATAATGTGGGGATAGTGTGTTATTGTTGGTGGAGGGAGGGTGTGATGCTTGTGTTATAGTGCTAACCTAGGACACATGGCTTTTACTACAGGAGCTGCATAATGCGCATTTTGGGTAGGCAAAATGAAGACACGGGCCTGCAGTTATGTCTGGTAATAAGATGCCAAATGGAGATTGATCGAATAGTCAGTCATTGCCCAACTTGTTAAACCCAGTGATCACTAGCACATATACATCTGCGGTAGTAGCTGGGCTGGCCATGGATATGTTTGCACATAAAATTTTCTGAACCATTCATGGGACATATGTTCCTCACTCAGATTGATGCACATTCAAAATGGCTAGATGTTCAACAAATGAAGTGTACTATGGCCACAGCCACATTTGAAGATTGTGGTAAAGGAGAACTGACCTCAGCAAGAAGTCAGTCAGGGGACCAGGAAAATTAGCAGCACCCTCATTATAGACTAGCTGTCGCTGTACATACATGAAATAGTCAGCGCAGACAAAGGAATGTTTCACTGTAGCAATAGGACATAGCTGAATTTCCTTGCTAATGGCACTGAAACTTTGATTAAAATATGATTAAATGACTATAATCTGAACGGATATTTCATCCATCCACCACGAAGGATTATGAGATTACCAATGGGACATGATTAAACAGTCCTGGGCCTATCTCTTTGTATCTTATGTAAATAATTTATTGGTGTGCATGACTATAAGTGATTATCTTTACTAGATGTTGTGCCCTATTAAAAAAATCTGATTGCTATACAATTGAGAAGGCAGATTGAAGAAGCCTTAGGAATTCTTCAGTTCTTCATTTTTCCTCTGCTTATCAATAAGAAGATAAAAAAGGATCCATCAGTCGCAAACAGTGTGTCTGAATATCTTTTAAGCTCCAACACGTTGTGGTAGATCCTTGCCATCTATGGCATCCCTGAGGTCTTCATGTCTGACTGTATTTACAGCTGAGGATCTCCACTAGATTGTCAGGTCAAATGGGAAATGCTACATTCATTCAATCCCTTACCACCCAGTCTTGAATGACTTGGCAGAACGAGATGTACAAACATTTAAAGCTTCTATGAAAGAGCAAGCTCAGTACCACCAATTTGTGGTTGGCAAGTTTCTTGTTATCATCTAATGCTGTGCTAAATGCTTCCACTGCAGTTATGCTAGTTGAATTATTGATGCGACAATGCCTATGAACCTTCTTGGATTTGGTGTTTCCAGATTTGTCAGGGAGGATAGAGGCTAGGTAAACCTTCTAAAAAGATCATCATGTATTGAAGAAAAGGGACAGTGTGTTTAAGGTTGATGATCTAGCTATGGTAAGGAACTTTGGTGGTGGACTGACCTGATTGTTAGGAATAATTGTAGAGAGAACAGGTTTTGTACATGTTGGAAGTAGAAAGTTTTCATGTGAAAAAACACGTGGACCATTTGAGGAAGGAAGATGTGTCCGAGCCAGGTGTATCCTGCCTCAGAATCCTGTGCACCAGCTATGGTACCAGAGATACCTGCAGTGTTTGTGGAACTGAGACAACCTCTGGCATGTGTAGCCAAGGAGGAAGGAGATACCAGGGAAGACATTAATCTTGAACAGATGGGTTTGTCTTTTTCTTCTGTACAACCAGATTCGTTGGTTGCTGAAGGACCCGTGGAGAGTTGCGACATTTCTCAAGAGTTCAGAAGTCTCCAGGCTAACTCTGTGAATGGAGTTGCCTTTGATGTGCCAAATGTGATATTTCTTCTTTTCCAATCATGGGTGGATTTAGGAGCTGGGGGTAAGGAGTGTGGTCATGTGGCAACTTTATTGGGGTAATCCTATACAGGCACCTGATCAGGCTGGAACCAATAGAACAGAGGCCCAGGAAGCTATGCCAACCAGGTGCAAGGACACAAGTCCTGGGACAGGGAGGACCTCACTCAGAGCCAGCAAAAAGAAGAGAGTAAACCTGTACCTGTGTTCTGTCAGACTCTTAGGCTGGTATATTACCATTCACCTGACCCAGAATTGGGGCGGACGAGGCTCACGGAACAGAAACCTCCATTGGCCTTGGCTGAGCAAGGTCATAAAAGCCTGCCCTTAGTGTGTAAATAGTTATTATAATCTAATGAGTCTTTCTCTTTGCTAGAGCCATATTGAGTCATCTCTAATCTTTTAGTCATGAAAGATCAGTCTGGAATTTGTACATTGTACCATTTGGTGCACGTGCGGCATCAGAAGAACACATCAATATGCTCAATTCTGCCTGGATCCTGAAAGTCAAACTAAAGGAGCATTGGGACTTGTAACAATCCCAGTTTTCCTGCAAGTGCCAGACACTATTGACGTGTGGTCTTCAGAGCTCTCTACTAAGAGCCAACCACATTCATCAATAAAAGAGAATGCCACTCTTTGGCTGTGCAGCATATATGTGATCACATGAAGTCAATTCCTGCTAGTTTATGCTCCATTCTCAAGCGCTCTTGTGATGCCAACAATCTGACCTATTCCTAAAGGTTTTTGAAGGATCTCCATGATTGCAGAACTAGATAAGGGATAGCCCCAGTTGACACCCCCCAGCATCCGCAGTAATTTGTTTTTATGCCTCAGGAGATCTGGTTGGTGATGCCTGTTCAGTCACATTGCTGCCTAGGAGAGCTACAACAATATACATGCCTCCACCAGATCCGTGATTGAGCAGGCCTCCTGAAGATGGGGTTCAGGTATTTGGACTGCCCAGGTGAAGCTCTCCAATTCTCACCGTAGTGAGTTGTGCTCTGCACAATCCAATTCTACAAAGGGGGGAATATCTTGGCTGAGGGAGATATGGAGAAATAAAATGTTTTTGATTTGATTTAATTTATTATTGTCATATGTATTTGTATACAATGAAAGGTATTGTTTCTTGTGCACTGTACAGACCAAGTGTAGAGAAGGAAAGGAGAGAGTACAGATTGTAATGTTACAGTCATAGCTAAGGTGTAGAGAAAGATCAGCTTAAGGTGAGTTTGGTCCCATTCTTGGCGGGAAGATTGGCTAGGGCTACTGGGGGGACTTTAAACTAGAAAGGTTAGGGGGAGGGAATAGTGATGTGGAGACTGGGAGCAAGGAAGTTAGCTGCCAGGTAGGGAAGGACTCTAGGCAGGATGAGAGGCAGGTTAGACGAGTAGGGGAGAAGGGAAATGTCCAGTCTGAGGGACTGAGATGTGTCTATTTTAATGCCAGGAGTGAGTAAATAAGGTGGATGAACTTAGGGCGTGGATTGCTGCTTGGGATTGTGATGTGGTGCCATTACAGAGACTTGGATGTCTCAGGAACAGGACTGGGTACTACAGGTCCCGGGATTCAGATCCTTCAGGAAGGACAGGGAGGGAGGCAAAAGAGGTGGTGGAGTGGCACTGTTGATCAGGGACAGTGTCATGGCTGCAGAGAAGGTGGATACTGAGGAGGGAATGTCTACGGAGTCTCTGTGGGTGGAAGTTAGGAAAAGCAAAGGGTCGGTGACGTTGCTGGGTGTATTCTATAGGCCGCCCAATAGTGACAGGGAAGTTGAGGTGCAGATAGGGAAACAGAGACTGGAGAGATGTAGAAATAACAGAGTTGTTGTGATGGGAGACTTCAATTTCCCAAACATCGACTGGAATATCCCAAGGGTAAGGGGTTTGGATGGGAGGAGTTTGTTAGGTGTGTTCAGGAGGGTTTCCTGACACAGCACGTGGACAAGCCTACGAGAGGAGAGGCTGTACTGGACCTGGTACTAGCTAATGAACCAGGACAGGTGATGGATCTCTCGGTAGGAGAGCATCTTGGGGATGAAGATCATAATTCTATCTCCTTCACCCTTGCATTGGAAAAGGATAGGATCAGGCAGGCTAGGAAGGTGTTTGTCTGGAATAAGGGGAAATATGAAGACATCAGGCAGATGTTGGGGCGAATAAACTGGAAGAAGGTGTTCTTGGGGAAAAGCACAGAAGGAAGGTGGCAGATATTCAAGGAATGCTTGTCTGGAGCTCTGCATGACAATGTTCCGGTGAGACAAGGAGGTTTTGGTAGGACGTGGGAACCGTGGTGCACGAAGGCTGTGGTGAACCTAGTCAGGAAGAAAAGAAAGGTGTATAAAAGGTTCAAAGAGCTAGGAGATGTTGGGGATCTAGAGAAGTATAAGGCTATAGAAGAGAGCTTAAAAAGGAAATTAGGAGAGCCAGAAGGGGTCATGAGAAGGCCTTGGCTGGTAGGATTAAGGAGAATCCCAAGGCCTTATACAAATATGTGAAAAGTAAAAGGATGAGAAGAGAAGGGATAGGACCTATAAAAGGTGAAGGGGGAAAAGTCTGTCTGGAACCGGAAGAAATGGCAGAGGTGCTTAATGAGTACTTTGCCTCAGTATTCATGGTGGAAAGTGATCTGGGAGGATGCACTACAAGTTTGCGGCAGACTGAAAAGATTGAGTATATAGATATTAAGGAAGCGGATGTGTTAGAACTTTTAAATGCTATCAAGATAGACAAGTCTCCGGGACCAGATGGGATGTACCCCAGGTTATTGTGGGAGGTGAGGGATGTCATTGCAGAGCCCCTGGCGATGATCTTTGCGTCGTCGATGGAGACAGGATAGGTTCCGGAGGATTGGAGGATTGCGGATGCGGTCCCTATTTTCAAGAAAGGGAACAGGGATAGTCCTGGAAATTACCGACCGGTGAGTCTGACCTCGGTGGTTGGTAAGTGATGGAGAGGCTTCTGAGGGACAAGATTTACGAGCATTTGGAGAAGTTTAGGTTGATTAGAAATAGTCAACATGGTTTTGTAAAAGGCAGGTCGTGCTTACGAGCTTAATTGAGTTCTTCGAAAATGTGACTGAACACATTGACGAAGGAAGAGCAGTGGACGTGGTGTACATGGACTTCAGCAAGGCATTTGACAAGGTCCCACATGCAAGACTTCTTGAGAAGGTGAGAGGCCATGGGATCCAAGGGGCTTTGGCTTGTGGATCCAGAACTGGCTTGCCTGCAGAAGGCAGAGGGTGGTTGTGGATGGCTCTTTTTCTGCATGGAGGTCGGTCACCAGTGGAGTGCCCCAGGGATCTGTTCGAGGACCCTTGCTGTTTGTCATTTTCATAAATGACCTGGATGAGGAAGTGGAGGGATGGGTGAGTAAGTTCGCCGATGACACGAAGGTCGGTGGTGTTGTGGATGGTCTGGAGGGATGTCACAAGTTGCAGCAGGACATCGACAGGATGCAAGACTGGGCAGAGAAGTGGCAGATGGACTTCAACGCAGATAAATGTGTTGTGGCCCATTTTGGCAGATCCAACGGGATGAATGAGTACACTATCAAAGGTAGGAGTCTTAGCTGTGTGGAAGAGCAGAGGGATCTTGGGGTCCGGGTCCATAAGACTCTCAAATCGGCCTCCCAGGTGGAGGATGTGGTTAAGAAAGCTTACGGTGTACTGGCCTTCATTCATCGAGGATTGAGTTCAGGAGTCAGGAGGTAATGCTGCAGCTTTATAGGACCCTTGTCAGACCACACTTGGAGTACTGTGAGCAGTTCTGGTCGCCTCACTATAGGAAGGATGTGGAAGCTATTGAAAGGGTGCAGAGGAGATTTAAAAGGATGTTGCCTGGATTGGGAGGCATGCCTTATGAAGACAGGTTGAGGGAGCTGGGACTGTTCTCCCTGGAGAGACGAAGGGTGAGAGGCGACCTGATAGAGGTTTACAAGATGTTGAGAGGAATAGATAGGGTGGACTCTCAGAGACTATTTCCCAGGGCTGAAATGGTCGCGACGAGAGGGCACAGATTTAAGGTGCAGGGAAGCAAGTACAGAGGGGATGCTAGGGGAAAGTTTTTCACTCAGAGGGTGGGGAGTGAATGGAATCGGCGGCCGTCGGTGGTGGTCGAGGCGAACTCGCTGGGGTCTTTTAAAAGACTTCTGGATGAGTATATGGGATCCAATGGGATTGGGGGTTATAGATAGGTCTATGGCTGGGTAGGTTTTGATGTTTTTGGCACAACTTGTGGGCCGAAGGGCCTGTTTGTGCTGTAGTGTTCTATGTTCTATGTAAAAGTCTGAAGGCAGTAGGAAAGAAGCTGTTCTTAAGTTTGTTGGTCCTCAGACTTCTGTACCATTTGTGTCTTCTGACAAGGAAGATGATGAAGAGTTTGAAACTAATGAGAGCTGGGACATTGCTGGATGAAATGCAGAGGCCTGAGTGGGGGTATGACACAGCAGACAAAAGCACATCAATCTGATAGTTACCAGATTCCAGGCAGAGTAAGCTGCTGATATATTTGTTTCATTATTTAATTTTCTATCATACAAACATGTGAACTAAAGGCAGGAGTAGGCCATTTAACCCCTCAAGCTACTCAGTCATTGAATAAGATCATGGCTGCTGTAATAGTAACCTCAAATCTGCATCCCATCTACCCCCGATAATATATCAGTCCCTTTCTAACCAAAACACTATCACCACTGCCTTAAAAGTATTCATACCACCTTTTAAGGAAAAGATTTCCAAAGACTAGAATCCAGAAAATGTTTTGCCTTGTCCCCATTATTTTTAACAGTAACTCCTAGTTCTCGATTCTCTGACAAGAGGAACATCCCCTTCACATCCACCTTGTTAAGATCCCTCAAGATCTTATACATTTCAGTCATTTTGCCTTTGACTGTTTAAACTCCAGTGGATAAAAGCCTAGCCTGCTCAACCTTTCCTCTTAAGAACACACCCATTTCCAGTATTAGGCTGAACGGCTTCCAACACATTGGATCCTTAAATAAGATGACTAATACTTTACACAGAACTCCACATATTGTGAAACTGAAGCATAATCCCTTAATGTACTTTCATATAATGTGACACTCAAGTCATTCTGTACTTCAGACGTCTGCAATCTCTCACCATTTAGATAGTATGCTTATTTTTAGACTTTCACATTCTGCCACATTATATTCCATTTGCCAGATCATTCATCAAAGGTTTGAATCGTAGAATCAAAGAATCATCTTAGAAACCTTACAGTGCAGAAGGAGGCCATTTAGCCCATCGATACTAATAATCCCACCCAGGCCCTATCTCCATAACCCTACATAATTATCCCATAATCCCTCCAACCTCTGCATCCCAGGACACTAAAGGGCTATTTAACATGGCCAATTAACCTACCTTTAGACTGTGGGAGGAAAATAGAGCACCCTAAGCAAATGTGGGGAGAATGTGCAAACTCTACACAGACAGTGACCTAAGCTGGGAATCAAACCCAGGTCCCTGGTACTTTGGGGCATCTCTGCTAACCACTGTGCCACTATGCTGCCTTGAGGTTCTGCATTTTCACCTAAGGGTTATAAGAATGAGACTTGCTGATCAGATGTGTTTTAGCAGATTGAGGAAGGATGGAGAGTTTGTGGGACTTGATGTTGAAGTCATTCTGGTTGCTTGATAATGTTGATTTTGGGAAGGGAAGATTCAATTCTGTTCATCACACACCACACTTAAGGAAGGATATGTGTTTCCTTGAGAGGCATTTGTTAAAGTAAAGCAAGCCATACTGTTGTCCTCACTAAAGATTCTTCTGATTCAACCAAAGCGTTAGCATTTACCTGAATTGTATCGCCATATGGAATGGCAGCAGCACTTTCCTAGAAGATGTCAGAGAATAGAGGCCAATTGCATTGCAAACAAAAAACTATCTGACTCTGAGAAGAAATATTCTCAAATTGACATATCTGGCAGTAAACTATCTAGTGAAGAAGTTTCATGAGTGTATATATATGGGAAACATTTCACTGTTGTATCAATCACAAGCTCTTGTTAGGACTACTGTGACAGGATAAGCTTGTGCTTCTGATTGCCTCTGCGAGGGTGCATGGATGGGCCTTGCTGTTGACTGTGTACAGCTATTCTTTCCAATATAGACTGGGAACACAAATTTCAAATGTAGATGCAAGCAGCCACTGCCCTCTAATGGTGAGTATACCATCCCTACCTGTACTACAAGAAATAACGTTTGTATTGTACTTGCTAGACACGTTGCTGTTCTCAGCTGCCAGTATAAATTCCTGAACTGAGTGGGATTTATTATTTTCCAAAGTTAAGAAGATGGTGCTACAAGTTGGCATAGATCAGACCTTATCTATGGTGTAAGATGGACTTATTGTGAGAACAGTGTGTTATTGCTGGGCGGGCAGGGGCGCGGGGTGGTGCAGGGCTGTTTGTGTCATAGTGCCATCCCAGGGCCAGTAGCTTTTACTACAGGAGTTGCATGATGCACATCTTGGGCAGAGCAGAATGAAGACACTGGCCCGAAGCTATGTCTGGTAGCGAGATGCCAACAATTATTGATAAAATAATCGGTTATGCCTGAGTTGTCAAACCCAGCGATCATTGCTGCCACTGGCAAATATACATCTATGGGAGTGGCTGGGCTCGCATGGTTGTATTTGCACACAGATTACGCCGAACCATTCATGGGTCATATGTTCCTCATCCTTGTTGATGTGCATTCAAAATGGCTAGATGTTCAGCTAATGAAATGTACCATGGCCATGGCCACATTTGATAGTTGTGGTACAGAAAAACTGAGCTCAGCAGGAGGTCAGTCAGGGTGTCAGGAAAATTAGCAGCACCCTGGCTAGCTGTCCCCGTACATACATGAAATAGTAGGCACTGACAAAGGGAATGTTTCACTATAATCTATCAATAGGACATAGCTAAATGTCCTTGCTAATGACACTGAAACTGCGATTAAGATATGATTAAATAACTGTAGTCTGAATTCCATCCATCTACCCTGAAAGATTATAGATTACTGATGGGACGCAATAAACAGCTATTGTCTCGGGCCTACCTCTTTGTACCTTATGTAAAGAATTTACCAGTGTGTATGACTATGAACAATTATCTTTACTAGAAGTTGTGCCCTATATAAAAAAACTGACTGTATACAGCTGAGAAGGCAGACTGATGAAGCCTTAGGAATTTTTCAGTTCTCTTCTTATTACTCACGAACGCTGTGTCCAAATATCCTTTCAGCTCCGACACAGGTTATGGTAGATGACAATCCATGGCATCCCTGAGGTCTTCATTATCTAACTGCATTTACAACTGAGGAATTTCACCAGATTTTCAGGTCAAATGGGAAACGCCACGTTCATTCAGTCCCTTGCCTCCCAATCTCCGAATGATCTTGCAGAATGAGCTGTACAAATACTTAAAGTTTCTGTGAAGGAGCAAGTTCAGAGACCACCGATTTATACTTGGCAATGTTCTTATTATCGTATAATGCTACACCAAATGCTTTCACTGGGTTATTCATGTGCTGATACGTATGAACCTGCTTGGATTTGGTGTTTCCAGATTTATCGGGGAGGGTGGAGGCTATGTAAGCCTCCCAGAAAGAACACCATGACTTGAAGAAAATGGACTGTATGTTTAAAGTTGATGACCTAGCCATGGCAAGGATCTTTGAAGTGGACCGACCTGGGTGTCAGGAATAACTGTAGATAGAACAGGCTTTGTATATGTTGGAAGTAGAAAATTGTCATGTGTAAAAACATGTGGATCATTTGACCATTTGAGGAAGAGAACTGTGCCCAGGTGTATCATTTCATAGACTCCTGTGTACCAGCTATGGAACCAGGGATACCTGCATTGTTTGTGGAGTCGAGGCAGCCTTTGACTTCTGTAGCCAAGGAGGAAGACGATGCTGGGGAAAACATTGACCTGAGTTGATAGGTTTACCTTTTTCTTCTGCAGGAGCAGATTCATTGGTTGCTGAAGGATCCTGTGGAGAGTTGTGACATTCCTCAAGAGTTCAGAAGTCTCCAGACTAATCCTGTGACTGGAATTTCTTTTGATGTGCTAAATGTGATACTGCATCTATACCTATGTATAATAATGTTTTCTTTTGTTTTAAATCATAAAGATTGATCTAAGAGCTTGGGGTAAGAAGTGTGGTCATGTGACAACTTTGTTGAGGCAATCCTCTGCAGCCACATGATTGGACCAGAACCTACGGAACAGAGGCCCAGGAAGCCAAGCCAACCACATGCAAGGTCATGAATCCTGGGACTCAGAGGACTTCACTTGAAGAGAGTAAATCTGTACGTATGTTCTGTCAGACCCTTAGGCTGGAATATTACCACCTTGCCCAATAAGGCAGGCAAGGCTTACAGAACAGAAATCTCTGTTAGCCTCAGGTGAGCAAGGTCATAAAAGCCCACTGTTAGTATGTAAATAGTTATTGTAGTGTAATGAATCTTTTTCATTGCTGGAGTCACATTGAGTCACCTCCAATCTTTTACAATAACAATACCAGGGAACTAATAAAAATTGGTCTGAAATTTGTACATTGTCTTTTTGCATTTCTACTGAATTTTCAGTGCTTTATCTAGAATCAACAACATGAGTCACATGTTGGCACAATGATTAGCACTGCTGCCTCACAGTGACAGGGACCGGGGTTCAATTCCAGCTCGGATGACTGTGTGGAGTTTGCACAATCTCTCCATGTTTGCATGGGTTTTCTCTGCTGGTCTGATTTCTTCTCACACTCCAAAGGTATGCATGTTAGATTGATTGGCCATGCTAAATTGTCTATTAATGTCAGGGGGATTAGTAGGTTAAATACGTGGGATTGATGGGATATAGCCTAGGTGGATTCTGGTCAGTGCAGATTCAATAGGCCGCATGGCCCCAAGTGCTACAACACTTTGATGTTCAAGTACCTGTACTTATTTCAGTAGATGCTGCCAGCACAGACTTGACACAGTCGATGTCCAGTATGGCAGACCAATAGCCTTTGCATCAAGGATTCACACTGAGACCTGTTAAGCACAGATTGAAGATGTTTTGTGTTTGACTTTCAGAAATTTCATGACTTCATATATTGTCATCCCGTAGGTGTTGAAACAAATCATCAGCCACTCAGAACTACCCTGAAAAGCCTAGTTACACTGCATCTGCACAGATGAAACGCATGATATTAAAGTTGCAATGTTACAATCTCAACATTGTCTTAAGAAGATGATAAGGAGCTGTACTTGGCCGATGCTCTTTCCAGAGCCGCCTTCTCCACTAATGACGAGGCAGATTGCAAGGAAGACATAGACATTATTATAATATAGATGCTGTCCTCTCATCAAATTCAGAAACTCAAGGATGCTTTGCAGTGGACATTATATGCAGACAGTTGCATGTTGTCATCATGATGGACTGGTCAGAGTTCACAGCAGCTGATATCTTTGAATGGAACGGTGAAGAACATTTAGTCTTAGTTGATGCAGAATCCTGGTGTTCAGTCAGCAGAAGTCTCACTCACCTTACCAGAATGCAGTAGATTACTGAAGGAAGTATCTGTGGTACTGCATCTAGATTCACCAGTGCTCCCCCAAGGTGCTATTTCCATTTCCTGTGTCCATGCCCACTTGATTATGATAGGGAATAGCTTTAGGTCAAAGGGGAACAGCATTCCATTCTGCATGTGCTGCTTCCATGCTCGAATGTCCCAGGTCTCTTGGTTGATGCTCTTGGCCTTCCTAGCAATGGAGTATGAGGTATGTGGGTCACTATGTGTTTTGTGCAACTGTGTGATCAAACATTGGTTAAGTAACTGATGCCATGGCAGTAAGGGATGGTGTTTGATGTTCTGACATATCATCGATGGGTGCTGTAGGTATAGGCTTTATGGTTATAAGAGTATTAGGTTGGACTGTGTGGCTACTTTTCAAGGGCCCAGAACCCTTTAAGGGTGCACTAGTCTATGTTTAAGATTAACTTAGGACTAGTGATGGGGTAACTCAATGTCTGACCTCCTTCATTGAGGCTGCTACTAATGGGGAAATTGTGTGGGGTGGTGAGATAGGGTGCAGCACTCCAGCCAGGATTGCTGTGCTCACTTTCAGAGCTGTGATATAAGCACAAAGGTTCAACTTTGTCTAAGAAAATCAAGTACTTAACCCTGAAAATTTGCTAAGTGAAGAAGGATCTTGCTAAGTTAATTAACTAGATTGCTAGTTAGACAGACAGGAAATAAAGGGAGATGATGTAGCTCAGGGTGGTAGTGAGCGATGATATAGATTCTGTGGAAAAAAAGGTTGAATCTATTTGGGTGGAAATTAGAAGTAGTAAGAAGTAAAAGTCACTGATTGGCGTAGTTTATAGGCCATCAAATAATAACATCATGGTGGGATGAGAAATAAACAAAGGAGTGACTGGTACATGTAAAAATGGTTCAGCAATTATCATGGGGGATTTTAATCTACATATCAATTGGTCAAACTAAGTCAGTCAAGGCAGCCTTGAGGAGATGTTCATAGAACGTATCCATGATAGCTTCCTTGAACAGTATGTAATGGAACCCACAAGGGAGCAGTCTATCCTAGATCTGGCCCTTTGTAATGAGATAGGAATAATTAATGATTTTTCAGTTAGGGATCCTCTCGGAAGGAGTGATCACAGTATGGTTGAATTTAAAATACAAATGGAGCATGAGAAGGTAAAATCCAATGTCAATGTCTTATGTTTAAAAAAAGGAGACTACAATGGGATGAGACACCAATTGGCAAAGATAGTAAAAACTTTATGGTAGGACATTGGAGTAACACTGGAGGACTTTCAAAATGATTTTTCACAGTGCTCAGCAGAAATGTTTACCACTGATAAAGAAAGACTGTAGGAAAAGAGATAATCAGCCATGGATATCTAAGGAAATAAATGAGGGTATCAAATTGAAAGAAAATGCATACAAAGTCACAAAGATTAGTGGGAAACTAGAGGATTGGGAAATCTTTAAAGGTTAAACAGAATGCCGCAAAAAAGGCTGTAAAGAAAGATAAAATGGATTAAGAGGGTAAACTAGCTCTAAATATAAAAATAGACAGCAGAAGTTTCTACAAGTATATAAAACAAAGGTAGCTAAAGTTAACATTAGTCTCTTAGAAGATGAGAAGGAGGATGTAATAACTGGAAATGAGGAAAAGCTGAGGCATTGAACAGATGTTGTGTGTCGGTCTTCATGGTGGATGGCTATGGCAGGTGAGAATCTAGAAACTATCATTGTCACTAAAGAGGTAGTGTTGGGCAAGTTAATGGGGCTAAAGATAGACAAGTCTCCTGGTCCTGATGAAATGCATCCCAGGGTACTAAAAGAGATGGCAAGGGAAATTGCAAATGCATAAATGATAATTTACCAAAATTCGCTGGGCTCTGGAGTGGTTCCTGCAGATTGGAAAACAGCAAATGTGACACCATTATTTAAAAAGGGTATAGACAAAAAGTGGGTAACTATAGGCCAGTTAGCTTAACTTCTGTATTAGGGAAAATGCTCGAATCTATCATCAAAGAAGAAAAAGCGAGACATCTGAATGTACATTTTTCCATGGGAAAGAAGCAGTATGGGTTCATGAAAGGCAAGTCATGTTTGACTAATTTGGTGGAATTCTTTGAGGACATTACATGCATGGTAGGCAAGGGGAACCTATGAATGTGGTGTATCTGGATTTCCAGAATGCATTTGACAAGGTGCTGCACCAAAGGCTGCTGCTTAAGATAAAGGTGCGCAGTATTATGGGTAATGTATTAGCATGGATAGAGGACAGATTAACTAACAGAAAGCAAAGAGTTGGGGTAAACGGTGCTCTTTCTTGTTGGCAATCAGTGACTTTTGGTGTGCCTCAGGGATTAGTGTTGGGACCGCAATTGTTTACAATTTATATAGATGATTTGGAGTTGGGGATCAAGTGTAGTGTGTCAAGATGCTTTGATCTGATTTATTATTGCCACATGTATTATTATACAGTGAAAAATATTGTTTTTTTGTGCAATTTACAGACAAGGTGTAACGTTCCTAGAGAAGGAGCGTGTGCAGAATATAGTGTTACAACCATAGCTAGGGTTTAGAGAAAGATTAATTTCATGTAAGGTAGGTCATTCAAAAGTCTATGCAGCAGGGAAGAAACTGTTCTTGCAGATGACACTAAGATGGGTAGTAGAGCAAAGTGTGCAGAGGACACTGAAAGTCTCCAATAGGTTATAGATAGTCTAAGTCATGGCATGTATCAATTCCAGCTTCCCAGATTGCCTGAATCTACTACAGTTCACCTATTCACAACAGGTCCACAGCAGACACCATCTCCCTGGCCCTATCCTCAACCCTGGAACACCTGGATAACACAGACACACACATCAGACTCCTATTCATAGACTACAACTCAACCTTTAACATTCCTACAAAACTCATCTCCAAATGCCATAGCCTTGGGCTCGGCTTCTCCTCTGTAACTGGATCCTAGAGTGCCTAACCCACAGACTGCAATGAGTAAGGAAAGGCAACAACATCTCCTCCACGATCATCCTCAACATTGGTGCTTCACAGGGCTGTGTCCTCAGCTCTTATATATTCCTTATACACCTTTGACTTCCTCTACACCCTAACTATGACTGTAACTTACATTCTGCACTCCTCCTTTCCTTCCCTATGTAATGTATGCTTTATCTGTATAGTGTGCAAGAAACAATATTTTTCACTGTGTGCTAACACATGTAACAATAAATCAAATCAAATCAGATGTGTCAGGGAAGTGGAAAGTTACCTGGACACTGTGGTCCAGGAATCAGTCACATCCTTAGGCTAGGAACTTCAGGTTAAACGCATGGTCAGGTTCAGGATGGTATGACTGCAAGAGAGACAGGTATGTGGATCCAACAGAGAGCAATGGAGGAGTCTCAACACTTGCAATTGTGTAACAGGTTTGATATTCTTATAGACAGAGTGGGCAAGTGCAGGGACTGCAGGAAGGATGAGCAAACTCACCATAGCACTACAATGCAGGAGACCATGAATATGGGGGAGAAGCAAAAAGGAATCTACTGTATAATTACAGGAATGAGCAGGGTTCTCAGTAGCTGAGACAAAGAGTCCTGGAATTGGCTACTCCACAATATAAATTCTGTTGATTGTGAACAATGGCTAATATTTTTGATAATATGATAAGTTTGAATGTAATCCTTTCATTGTCATAGAAACCCTACAGTGTAGAAGGAGGCCATTTAGCCCATCGAGCCTACATGAATAACAATCCCACCCTGGCTTATCCCCGTAACCCCACATACTTCCCCAATAATCTCTCTACTGTACACTCTCTCCCGGAACACTAAGGTGTAATTTAGCATGGCCAATTATTCTAAGCGGCACATTTTTAGCCTATGGGAGGGAACTAGAGTACCCAAAGAAAACCCTCCCACACAGAGGAGAATGTGCAAACTCCACACAGACAGTGATCCAAGCTGGAAATTGAATACAGGCCCCTGAAGTTATGAGGCAGCAGTGCTAGCCACTGTACCACTGTGCTTCCCATTGTAAGAATGAGGAATATTCTGAAATGCTGTGCTCAGCTTAAATCATAATGCAAAATGAGTGCGTTTGTGGAACTAGAAACATAGAAACCCTACAGTGCAGAAAGAGGTCATTAGGCCCATCGAGTCTCCACTGACTATAATCCCCCCCCCAGACCCTACACCCATATCCCTACTTATTTTACCCAATAATCCCTCTATGCATCTCAGGACACTAAGGGACAATTTTAGCATGACCAATCAACCCAACATTTTTGGACTGTGGGAGGAAACCGGAATACCCAGAGGAAACCCTCTCAGGCATGAGGAGAATGTGCAACCTCCACAAGACAGTGACCTAAGCCGGGAATCGAACCCAGGTCCCTGGAGTTGTGAAGCAGCAGCGCTAACCACTGTGCAACCATGCCATCCCATTGATAGAATGTTGATGTTGATAGAATTTTCAGAGGAATAAACTGGGCGTTTAATCATATGGAGGGGTTATCAGGAGCAGTTTGAAATGAGAAATTTGAAACATATATTGGATCAGTTTCAATCTCTGTCATTGTAGCTTGAAGCAGAGAATGGGGGTAAGCAGGGCCCTCTAGGGGGTCAGGTGATATGGGGTACCCTTGGGCACTACCCAAGGAGAAAAGTGCCAATGCCCAGGGGCACCTTGGAACTGCCCACAGGGCATGGAGCAGTGCCAAAGGGGGCAGGGCCTAGATAACGATCGATGGGAGTGGGACTGTGGAGGGACTTGCTGCCACTCTGCATTGCGATTGATGGGGGTAGGAGGGGGGTGGTGGTCTGCTGGGGAGCAGGTTTTGTTGACAGGAGACTCCTTGGGGAGGGCGGATCGCAGATCGGGTGGTCCAGGAAGAAGAGGGTTTGAGACTGGCCCATGAATGAATGGTGGGGGGGGGGGGTTGCTGGGTGTGATCAGGCCATGGCGAGGGGGTGGGGGGCAGCACTGGGTTGGCCAGCAAATTGCAGGCTGACAGATAGTGGCCGCTGCACATGTGCAGAGGCCTGGAACTGTCAGCCTCTGGCATGAATGGGTGTCACGCCCCCGAGCTTTTAATGATATTTCTGATTGTGACCTCTGCATTACATAGAATGTGGAAAATTCTTATCTGAAGTCGCACTGAGAAAAACCAATGTGATTTACACTAGTTTTCCCATTTAGAACTTTTTTGGGAAAATCGCGGCGGAGAATTTAATGTACTGATGGAATCACAAGGATCTGGCGTAGTATAGGAACTTCTAAATGTTCGATTACCTAGAGAGACAGAGAGAATTGTAAAATCAAATCTTTTACTGTTTGGGATGAAGTTGGGAATTGGTTATTTATAATTGGTTCATGTGCGAAGTCCTTTTGCCTGTGAGTGAAGTACATTATACACATTGCTAGCTGAGTGCATCCACAGGATATTTAGAAATACCTCGGACAACATTTTCCCCACCTTATCCCCATAACCTTGCACATTTAACATAGCTGAATCATCTGATCTGCGTCTCTTGAGACGCTAAGTGGCAATTTAGCATGGCCAGTCTACCTAACCTGCACATTCTTTGGACTGTTGGAGGAAAGACATGCAGACCTGGGGAGAACTCATGCAGACCCGGGGTGGCACGGTAGCACAGTGGTTAGCACAGTGGTTAGCACTATGGCTTCACATTTCCAGGGACCTGGTTCTATTCCCGGCTTAGGTCACTGCCAATGTGGAGTTTGCACATTCTCCTTGTGTCTGCATGGGTTTTCTCCGGGTCCTCCAATTTCCTGCCACAGTCCAAAGATGTGTGAGTTAGATTGATTGGCCATTGCTAAAATTGATCCTTAGTGTCCTGAGATGCTTAGGTTAGAAGGATTAATGGGTAAAATATGTAGAGAAAATGGAGTAGGGCCTGGGTGTGATTGTGGTTGGTGCAAACTCAATGGGCCGAATGGCCTCTTTCTGTACTGTAGGGTTTCTATGATTTCTACATGGAGAGAACCTATGCCAGACAGCCCTATTCTGTTAGTGACTGGAAACTGCTCAGAACACCTGATCTCATTCAGGAGATATGTAAGTATAATACATACATGAACCGTCCCCATATACTGGAGGTTTGAATATAGTGTACATTAGAGAAGATTTGTGCAATGTGTATGAGGTATGTGAAAAAGGGAACAGAAAGCCGAATGTGTCAGAGAAGGCGGTGTCACTGAATAGAAATTGACAGAACTGTGATGCAGTTGACTCTACATAAAACTCCCTCAGCTTCTGATTCCTCACTCTGCCCCTCTGTTCAGATGGAGAAAGTCGGTGCCATGGATCCCTGCTTCCAAGCCAACACAGAGTCCAGTCATTGTTTGGAGGACGTTACAAATGAGGTGGAAGTTCTGATGTTATATACTGGTGGAACCATCGGCATGGTGCCCCAGGGTGACAAAGGTAAAGCATTGGGAGAGATTGTAAATGGTGAAATAGAATCAAGTGTTGCAAAGTGTCAGAAGGAGATTTTGAGTTGGCAAAGAAGTCAATAATGGTGAGCAAATAGGAGACAGAATTAGAAAAGTTATGGTGAAGGGATTGGCGAAAGAAACAGAGGAAAGCCAAACAATAGAAAAGATGAATTGACATGGCAGGGCGTAAAATAACAACAAAGTTTTTAAAAATTAAATAAATACCAGGAGTAGCAAAAAGTACGCCAGAGGGTTTCTAGGTGAAAACAAGCTGGATCAATTGGTGAGGGAGTTGAAATGAGTGGGCATAGTTGGATTTTAAAACAAATTTGTACTTGTGTAGTATGCACTATGCATAGAATCCTGGACCAAATCTGCAAACATCGAGAGCGAGCAAAAAATGAATCACAAATGGCAATCTGAAATAGGAGTCAAAATGGAAACTCACCTTAAAACTAAACAAATATTGGACTCCACACTAACCAGCCCCACAATCCAGTGGAGGCCACGGCTGTGAGAGGTCAGGGAGCATTTGTCACCCTGATTTAAGAGTTACCAAGTGACAGCTATTCCTGCCCTGTTTTGCATTGAAAGATAAATATTGGCCAGGATACTGGGGTAAACTAACACAGAAAATTGTTGCAAAATCTCAGCAGGCCTGTCACATCTGTGGGGAAAGAATAGAGCCGATATTTTGAGTCTAGATGACCGTTAGTTAGAACTCTTATTATGTTTCATTTCATTTCATTTTCTATTTTCTCTTTATATGCCCCTTCCTTTGAATTGGTAGAATTCTCAATTTCCCTTGTTAGTCATGGTTAGATCACTTTTCCTACAGCCTCTTTGTATCTTAAAGCTATGTAAATCTGATACAAACCATGCATTAAATCCTTAAATGCTATCCACTTAAAGATACTCTTCAACATTGAAGATTATGACGTTTGCTTACATAAAAATCACAAGCATAGTTAAGAAACAATAGAGTTTCCATCATCATCACTGCCACTGCTTTAATATGCTTAGATTTGAGTTAGCCACCAGTGTTAGTAATTCCAGTATATTTAGTTAATATTAAAAAAATACAATAGCATTCACCTCCCGTGCCTTTTGGCTACAAGCAAGCATCAGGTCAAGCCCAAGATGGGGTGCAACACTTTATCTTGTCAGCTTGAATCTTTTTTTTATCTTGTGAGGACCATGAATTGGATTCAATTGTAATTTGGTCTTTGGAGTTAGCAAGAAATGGATCTGGATTTGTCTAGTTCACTCTGAACGTTAGCTTTTTAACTTTAAGGATCTAGTTTTAAAAAAATTAGGTGGATTAGCCAGGTTAAATTGTCCTTAGTATCCCAAGATGTTTAGGTTAGCGAGATTAATGGGGTAAATAATGGGGCGATGGGGAGAGAGCCTGGGTGGAATGCTGTGTTGGAGAATTGGTTCAGATTCAATGGGCTGAATGGTCTCCTTCTGCACTGTTGGGATTCTATGGTTCTATGATGATTTCAAGTTTTACAACAGTTATTGCAACAAGCTAAAGTTAACTACATGCTACTTTTGTAGACAACTTGTACTTTAAACTACAAAACAAAACTTTATCCTTTTAACAATTTAAAATGACCAATGGTTATAGTTTACCCTATCCCTTAAATTGACATTCAATTCCCTTGAGGGCTTTTATCCAATTTTTTCCTGTCCCAGTCTTGCAAATTTTAACCCAGGAATTGTCCTTCACGCAAAGCTTTTCTGGAGATACTTCCTCAAGTTCAACTAATGCAAATCCTCTGACCTTGTATTGCGTCTTTGTGAATTTGGGCTTTTCAATCTGAGCTTAAGCTCCCACCCACATTCCTGCCTGGTGAACCATCTTTATTGACCACTGTAGGTGGGATTTTGCAGTCTCGCTTCTCCCAAAACCATAAAATCCTGTCTGATGTCAATAGAACTTTCCATGGTGCGTCTGTGGCAGGCAGGGTAGTACCTTTTCTTTCTCTCTCCCTCTCTGATCCTGGGAGATTGATCTATATGTGAAAATTCAGGGATATGCTTTAGTAGAAACTTGTACTCTGATGCTATAAAGACTGCCTTAGCACTTTCTCCCTGTCAAATCCCGCATGCATCACATTGTGAATTACATAGGTCAGATATGTAGTTGGTGAAATTGGTTGGTTATTCTTTAGACCCCAACTCCATTTTAGTTTGGAATTAAATAGCCAACTTAAAGAACAACTGTTTACAATCTAACATCATTAGTCTCCAAGTCCCAGGAAGATGTCTAAGAGCTGGACTTTTGCAGAGTCATAACCTTTTAGAAATAATGGGGAGGACTGTATTCCACAATTCCCAACCTCATCTTGCATACCCAATTTTACCTTGCATGGGTTAAAGATACGGGCAATAAGCGCACATCTTATACTTTTGACCAAGTGGGCTTCGTTACAAGTCCTTGCCCCTCACAATTTGAGTGGAGTTGATCGGGCTTCCTCATGAATTGTGGTTCACGGCTCCTCAGAGGATTTGCAAAGAAAACTTTAGAAGCTTTTACCATTCCATGCACACGTCTTCGTGCCAACTCATAAGCCTACCTTCATGATCCCTTATAACCTCCATGCCAACTACTATGTCTATTGACCCGGTATTCACAATACAGAGAAGAATTCAGCCTATGGGAGCTATTAAAAACACCCATTCATAATCATCTTTCAAAGAAACAGCTGTTGCCACAGCCCTGTTAAAAGTAATAATCAACTGGGCTTACAATGCCAGAAGAGTGTGAGCTACAAAATATCTTTATCTTATATAAACTATCAGTGAGCTAGTAGCTGAAGAATTCCCAGAAAAAGAGTATGCTCCAATTGATAAAGCTGCCACTAAACTCCCTAGCTAAGACAGCACAAGAATTTAATCATTGATTGAAAACCTGGGTTCTCAACCAAGAATGTGGAATAAAGTGTGGCTGAGAGTTCACACTTATAATAAAAGATTAAGTTCTGTTGACTTGGCTGGGGAGATAATTGACAACAATATGATATGATAATGAACTTTTTTTGTCAACTATGCAATGTTTGTTTATTTGCACAGGGTAATGAGATGAAGTGCTTATAGCTTCTGTTGTTGATATTTTAAACTTCTGGGTTCATTGACACTTTTTTCAAACAATTATACTCCTTTTTAAAATTATGAATTGTTTTTTTTTAAGCAGAGCTACACATTCCTTTATTGCTGCAGGGTTCATTGGTTCTATACAGAGTGTCTTCATGGCCAATGGAAATGCCATGTGTTGGCATGAAGGGTGAAAAGGGCCAGGGGAGTATGACTACCGCATGTTTGTATGGATGGAATGGCTGTGGTAGGGGGGTGAGTGTGTGTAACAGGTGAGGACTAGAGGGCTTAATATTTAACAAAACAACTGGAACAGAGTCTCAGACAACCAAGGCTAACCTTTTAATCAGCCCAGTTTGGCATTCACCAACTCCTGTGATAACTTATGATCTGCATCTGGTTTGGTGGATCTGACTCCATCCAACACAGGATTCTGAAATGAAAATGATGCCCGATGGGGCCCATATTTCCCTGAGGTAGCTGAAGTGAGCTGGAAATATCCCAGCTTGTTATTGAAAATCTAACCATGATTGATAGGCGGCAGAGTGGCACAGTGGTTAGCACTGCTGCCTCACAGCACCAGGGACCCAGGTTCATTTGTGGCTTTGGATGATTGTCTGTATGGATTTTGTACATTCTCCCTGTGTCTGCATAGGTTTTCTCCAGGTGCTCCAGTCTCCTCCCACAATCCGTAAGTGTGCAATTTAGATTGATTGGCCATGCTATATTTCTCGTCAGTGTTGGGGAGTTAGCAGGATAAATATGTGAGCTTACAGGGGTAAGGCCTGAGTGAGAGTGTGATCACTGTAGGTTCAAGTGGCCAAAAGGTCTCCTCCCGCAGTGTAGGCATTCTTGGATTCTAGAACACCCTGACCACCAGCATCACAGCTGCTTTCACCATTGTATACCTTGCACTTTTTCCTAGTGATATACCCTGAGGCCACCTTTAATCTTTAACTATCAAGCCACCCAGATTTTCTGTCAGCAGAATTCAGAACAGCTGAAGGACCCCTTTCATTTCTCTATTTTCCCCATATTCACAACACTGACAATGTTCCAATTAACATAACAATCTCATTATGGGGGCGATTCTCCCAAAAGTGTCAACTTGGCGGGAAAATTGTTCTAGGTCACGCCCGTTTCTGACAAATCAACTTCTCACCCAAATCTTCACATTCTGTGCAATGCAGAGGGCCCAGTAATGAATCTCATTAAAAACCCAGGGGGTTGGCAGGGCCTATTCATGCCAGAGTTTGACAGTTCTGGATCTCTGCGCAAAAGCAATGGCCCTAATTTGTCCAACCCTGGCTAGCCCCACTGCTGCCAGTCCAGCTGCCTTCTATGGCCTGATTGCGGTCCCATCAGCAATTCCTGGGCCAGCTCTGACCCCGCTCCCCATCGTGGAGTGCTGTGATGCACAGCCCACCCCTGCCAGCCGTGCTGATCACCCATCCCCATATCAGCGTGTGTTTCCTCCGGGTGCTCCAGTTTCCTACCACAGTCCAAGATGTGCGAGTTAGGTAGATTGGACATAATAAATTGACTCTAGTCCCAGGGAATTAGCAGGGTAAATATGTAAGGTTAAAGGAGGTAATGGAAGAGGGCTTGAGTGGATTGTGATTGTGCAGACCTGATGGATCAAATGGCCTCCTTCTGTGCAATAGCGTTTTTTTAAAAAAAATGTTGTTCCTCTTCTGGCTAGATATGAAATTAATCTCACGAATTTATGGTTAGGACTAAAAGTTTTTATCCTCATAATCTACAAATAAAATAACCATAAAAGTGTGTGTATTTACAACTGAAAAATATTAATTATACTTAATTATAGCATTAAATCATCTTGTTTAATTCAGACAAAAGTCATACAGCAAAAATATCATGCAGGTTGGTGTAACAAATTTCCAATATATAAATCTCAGCCGTTACTTTGGATTGGAATATTGTTGTTTGTCCATCATCATCGATGAGGACCTTGACACCATTAGTCATTTTGAAGTTGGTTGCGGTGTGTCTGAAGATGACTGATCAGGTCAATTTGGCCACGGAATGTCCTTGGCATATATTGGACAGATTTGTGTAGACACTGTAGTTGTTGCGCTGGTGGTTCTGGACTTGCGTAGCTCGCGCTTAATTTGTGCTTCAGCAATATACCTTGCTTCGTGAGCTTGACAGCCTTTGTGGATGAGGCAATGCCAGGTAGAGCAATTTTGTGTCAACGTTTCCCAGGTGGTCGAGTCTATGTCAAGCGACTTCAGGGAGACTTTTAGCGTGTCTTTGAAATGTTTCTTCTGCCCTTCCTATGAGCATCTTCCAGCAGAGAGTTCCTCAAAAAGGAGCTGCTTGGGTATGCGCTCGTCTGGCATACACATGACATGACCTGCACCCGGGGGTCTGCGCTCCCATCAGCAGTGTGTGGACTCATGGTAGATTTGCTCTAGAGAGAACTTTAGTATCTGGTACTTTGTCTCGTCATCTGATGCGTAATATTCTGCGAAGTCAAGTCATGTGCAAATGATTGAGCTATCTTGCATGCTTCGATACACAGTCCACGTTTCACAGGTGTACGGGAGGGTAGCGAGTACCATGGTGCTGTAGACCTTCAGTTTTTTTGCTGGGCTGATTCCTCGATGTTCCCGTACAGTGGAGTGCAATCTACCAAAAGCAGAATTTGCCTTTGCTATTCTGCAGTTAACTTCTATATCTATAGTCACTGCTTGGGACATGGTTCTGCCAAGATATGTGAACTGGTCCATTGCCTGTAGTTTCTGTCCTTTGATTGTGATTATGGGTTCCGTGTACGGTGCATGAAGAGCAGGTTGGTGCATGACTTCGGTCTTTTTAATGTTGATGGCAAGTTGTCACAAGCTGTGGAAAATTTGTCCATACTGACTTGCACCTCTGGCTCTGAGCCAGCACATTAAGAAGTCTGACAACACCAGGTTTAAGTCCAACCAATTTATTTAAATACTGTGTTTACCCCTGTGCAACACCAGCATCTCCACATCATGACTACTATCTGAACCAGCATACAGAGGAAGTCTCTCAGAACAGTCTCTTTCATTTTGGTAATAGCTTGAAGCCTCCTCAGGTTAAAGAGCTTCCCATCCACTCTGTACTTGAGGCTGATTCCAGCAACACTGTCCCGGAAGGCATCATTCAAGATGGCAGTAAACATCATGCTGAACAGTGTGGGCGTGAGCACACATCTGTTTGATGCCATTGGTGACTGAGAATGCCTCAGAGGATTCTCCGCCATCCAGTCCTCTGGCCATCATGGAACTGGCATACCATCTGAATGAATTTGGGAGATGCAGCCAAATTTTGACATGATCCTCCACAGGCTTTGTCGGTTTATGCTATCAAAGGCTTTTGCAAAGTCAACAAAGATTGTGTAGAGCTCATGATTCTGCTCCTGACACTTCTTTTGAAGTTGGCGCGCAGCAAAAATCATGTCACTAGTCCTGCGACTTTTCTGTGACTCTGGAAGCAGGCCCAGCTCCAGATGAGTGACCAGACAATTTAGCATGATTCTTGCGAGGGTTTTTCCTCTGATGGAGTGCAGCAAGATTCCTCGGTGGTTTTCACATACTTGACGATTGCCCTTCCTCTTGAAGAGGTGTACGATGGAAGCATTTTTAAGTTCCTGAGAAATGGATCCTTGCTTCCTAAAGGACTATAACAACTCAGTGAACTTCTCGATAACTACAGACCGGCAGCTTTGTAGATCTCTGTGCGTATGGCATCTGCCCCTGAGGCTTTGCCACTGGATAGCTGGTTGACAGCTTTCGTAACTTTGGCTACTACCAATAGATCATCCATGGCACTGTTGATATCAACCTGGGGAATCCTATCTATTGTCTCATAGTTAATAGATGACAGTCGCTTGATGACTGTTTCAAAGTGTCCAGCCCATTTCTGCAGGATTTGAGCCTTTTCTGTAATGAGAGTTGTACCATTTATACTCAGGAGATTCATAAAGAAGGTTCAGGGCTTCATAGAACCGTTTCAAATTATTTCTGTCAATGTATCCTATATCTCATCAGGCTTGGCGCTCAGCCAGGCATCCTGCATTTTACACAGATTATCCTGGACACTAGTAAAAGCATTTTTCTTGGCAGCTGAAGATGGGTCGTTCAGACAGACCCATGCAGATGGTGCTTTTCAACAAGTAGAGCCTGTATCTCCTCATCATTCTCATTGAACCAATCATGCTGCTTGTGGGTAGAGTGCCCGAGCATCTTCAGTGCAAATGTATGGACAGCATCTTTGAAGCATTCCCAGTTGTCCTCAGCACTGCCTGTGAGGTGTAGGTCAGCAAGCTTGATCTCTAAGTCTTCAGCCAGTCTGAAGCTATACTGGGTTTCTCTAACTTGGCCGCATTGATTCTTTTCATAACCTTGCTTCCTTGTGGTCGCCTCTTGGATCTGATGCGGAACCTCATTTTGGAGACAATGAGCCTGTGATCTGTCCAGCAGTCAGCAATGGCCTTGGTCATTCTGACATCCTGCTTGTCTTTTCTCCTGACAAAGATATAGTCATGCCATGCTGAGAGCGGGGGTGCATCTAGGAGGTCTTATTATGGGTAGGCTGTCGGGAGGTTGTGTTAGTGATGAGGAGGTCATGTGCTGCATAAGTCTTCATTAAGAGTAGGCCATTACTGTTACACTTCCCACTCCATGCCTCTCAATGACTCTCTGCCAGATTTCAGAGTCACACCCTACTCCTATGTTGCAATTGCCAAGCAAGATCAGTTTGTCAATATTGCTCACTGCTAATAGTAGGGCGTCTAGTTCTTTGTAGAATTGTCTTTCATCTTGTCTCGGTTGTTCATTGTGGCGACAAAGGGGCTGATCAGAGTGGCTTGACTTCTGTCTTGTAGTGGAAGCTGTAATGTCATAAGCCAGTCGTTCACACTGTTGGGTAAGGTGACTCCTGACGGTGAATCCAACTCCAGCATCACGATGCTCATCTGCCGTGATCATTCCAGAAAGAAGTGTATCCACTCCAATTTCAGTCAACTGACCTACGTTGGTAAGACGAGTTTCACTCAGGGCTGCAATGTCAACGTTGTATCTTGCAAGCTCTCTGACAATGAAGGCTGCTGTTGTCTCTGGACTGGCTGCTGTAGGATTGTCCAAAAGCATGCACGTGTTCCAAGTATTATTTTGTTTTATTTTGTTTGTTCAACCGCAAGATGGAATCCCCACCAGCCACTATAAACTGGCCAGGGTGTAGTGAAGCAGGCGATATTTAGGGCACCTTTTCTTGTCCCTTCCTCATTCTACAAGGTGAGCAGTGCGTTCCTGAAGAGAACTGCTCCGTCGCCTAGGTAGACGCCGAGTTTCACTGCTGCTTTGGTCAGCGGAAAACGACCATTAGACGTGGGCCGCTTGCGTGCAGGTCCGTGACTGCAGCTCCCAGTGTATTCACATCTGTTGCTTCTTCACTCGCCCATTGTCACAGGACTTCAAGGGTTGAACAGGACACTGATGATGTTGATGATGATGTCGAAACAAGCGCTTGATTTGGATTAAAGTGAGGGACAGTTGCGCAGCCTCACTCTGTCTATCCTATTCCCGTCTAGATCCAGTGGCAAGACAAGAGTCAAAACATCTGGAGATAGGACTTGGCAAGACAAGAGTCAGAACAGCTGGAGATGGGACTAGGCATAATGGATGACCAGGATATCTTCTGTGTCTTGTCTTGCTCTTTGCGTTCCACGATGTTTGCAGAGACCGCCTTCTTGACCGTTGGGCCTTCCATTGGTCTTGTCTGCTCAATCTGCCGGAGTCTCACTCACATGCTGGGATAGACATCTCACTATCTCACCGAGGGTTGAGACCTGTTGGCTATCCTCACCTCGTTTAGTCGGCTTGTTGAAGCTGTTGCCCAGGGTGTGGCTGCTGTCGCATGTAAACAGCTATGGGGAGGCCCAGGTCAGTGCTGAGTGCTAGGTGGAAACAAAGGATGGACAAACTGATCTGAAAGGATGCGACATATTCCCCCACCAGAGATACTGCCCCTCCCTGACACCCCATACACGCCATTTGGAATGTTACAAAACATAAGATAGCACACTGGCGTATAATGCCAATAGACTTTATTTCTTTTAGCTAGAATAGAATTTCAGCAAAATGTATTGAATTTTTTTATGAATTGTCCCTTAGCTTCAATACCAGAAAAACATCTTCGGCCGTTTTGGGCCAAAATGATTTCAGAATTGATCAGTTCAAAAGCCCAGATTGCATGTTGTCCAAATTTGGTGTTGGCGAACCTAATTCCCAGATGCAAGGCAATCCAGCCAGTTTGCAAAGGAACAATTGGATGATCTTTAAGTAAATTTTAACCTAAGCAGCCTCCTGGCAAATTGTTGGGATTGAGCACAAGGCTGATTTCATACCCTGGAATTTTACCAGGTACACCTGCCCAAGCTTGTAAGATCCTATCTGAGGCCAACGGAGAATGCCGTTCTGTGAGCCTTGCCCACCCCAATTCTGGGACAGGCATGCTGGTAAGATTTCAGCCCTGTTGGCTTTTATTTTCCATTGAAGTTAATGGAAGATTATATTAATTAGGATATTAAAGTCGTGTTCCACCCAATCCTATGGGTTTCTCACCCAGTGAACCAGGTTTGAATGACCAGCACTGAGACTTATCTCTCTATTAGTGTTTAGAGGAGTCACTTTGTTAATAATTCAATAATTTAATAATAATCTACGTATCTCATGTTATAGTAACATCCATGACTTCTACTGTTAGAAAATAGAAGGAGTTTTAAGTAATTAATGTTTTTATTTGTGGGAATTTGAAATAAGGTATAGCTTCAAGAAAACTTAATTTTGTGTTCCTGGATATGGTGCCTGCAAGTTCGTACATTGTTAAGATTGTAATGAGGGTTATAAAAAGGACAGTAAGAGTTTTTATAAGTATATAAAGAATAGGAGGATGGCCAGAGTTAAAGTAGGACCCTTGGAAGATGAGAGGGGTGGTTTAATGGTGGATGACAGGGATATCGCTGAGACCTTGAATAAGTTTTTTGTGCTGGCCTTTACGGAGGAGGATGTAAACAGCTTGCCCGAACTCAAGGATAAAAGGGTGGTAGGAGATGAGGTCCTTGATGAGATTACAATTACTAGAGAGGTGGTGCTTGGTAGGCTAATGGGGCTGAGGGCAGATAAGTCCCTGGGACTGGATGGAATGCACCCCAAGTTCCTCAAAGAAATGGCAGAGGTGATAGCGGATGTCCTGGTAATTATCTTTCAAAATTCGCTGGACTCCGGAAAAGTGCCGGAAGATTGGAAAACGGCGAATGTTACACCACTGTTTAAAAAGGGTAGCAGACAAAAGTCAGGGAATTATAGGCTGGTTAGTTTAACGTCTGTAGTAGGAAAAATGCTTGAATCTGTAGTCAAAGCAGAAATAACAAGGCACCTGGATATGAACGGTTTGATCAGGCAGACGCAGCACGGATTCGTTAAGGGGAAGCCGTGCTTGACGAATTTATTGGAGTTCTATAAGGAAGTGACTAGTGCGGTAGATAGAGGGGAACCGGTGGATGTGGTGTTTTTGGATTTCCAGAAAGCGTTTGATAAGGTGCCTCACAAAAGATTGCTGCAGAAGGTTAAGGTGCAGGGAGTCGGGGGTAGGGCGTTAGACTGGATAGAGAATTGGTTGTCTGGATAGGGTAGGTATTAATGGGTGCTATTCTGATTGGCAGCTGGTGACTAGTGGAGTGCCTCAAGTTTCGGTGGTGGGGCCTCAACTATTTACCATTTTCATAGATGATCTGGAGGAAGGGGTAGAGTGCAGGGTGACGAAATTTGCTGATGACACAAAGTTGAGTGGAAAAGCAAATTGCGTGGTGGATGTGGAAAGCCTGCAGAAGGATCTGGATAGGTTGAGTGAGTGGGCAAGGACCTGGCAGATGGAGTATAATGTTAGCAAATGTGAGGTTATTCTCTTTGGGAAGAATAATGGTAGGAAGGATTACTATTTAAATGGAGAAAAGCTGCAGCATGCGACGGTGCAGAGGGACCTGGGGGTCCTTGTGCACGAATCGCAAAAACACAGTATGCAGGTGCAGCAGGTGATTAAGAAGGTGAATGCAATGTTGGCCTTTATAGCTAGGGGGATAGAATATAAAAGTAGGAAGGTTCTGTTGCAGCTGTATAGGGTACTGGGTGAGGCCGCAGCTGGAGTACTATGTGCAGTTTTGGTCACCGCATTCAAGGAAGGATATATTGGCCTTGGAGGGGGTGCAGAAAGGTTTACTAGGCTGATACCGGAGATGAGGACATTGGATTATGAGGAGAGACGGAATAGGCTAGGTTTGTACTCTTTGGAGTTTAGAAGGCTGAGGGGGGATCTTATAGAAACGTGTAAGATAATGAAGGGGATGGATAAGGTAGAGGGTGAGAGACTCTTCCCGCTTAGCAAAGATAGCAGGACTAGAGGGCACAACCTCAAGATTGAGGGGGGCGGTTCAGATCGGAGTTGCGGAGGGGTTTCTTCATGCAAAGGGTGGTGAATCTTTGGAATTCTCTGCCTGATGAGGTGGTGGAGGCTTCCTCACTGAATATGTTCAAGTCAAGAGTGGATAGATTTTTAATTGACAAGGGAATTAAAGGTTACGGAGAGAAGGCGGGAAAGTGGTACTGAACCACTACAGATCAGCCATGATCTTATTGAATGGTGGGGCAGGCTCGAGGCGCTGTATGGCCTACTCCTGCTCCTATTTCTTATGTTCTTATATGAAAACAAACAGGGTTTAAAGGCTGTTGCTGAGATAGCAAAAGCATTGAAGCAAAAACAGAAAATGCTGGAAAATCTCAGCAGATCTAACAGCATCTGTGGAGAGTGAATAGAACCAACATTTTGAGTCTGGATGACCCTTCATCAGAGCACTTGAGTCAGTTATAACCAGATAACCCAGAAGAAAGTAATTTGCATGGGAACTTCCAGAACAAGGAAGACATGAATTCAGACTGCCAAGGGCAGGTCCCATGCCAAAGAACAAAAAGTTCTTTGGAAACCAGGGAATGGGACAATTGAAAATTCTAAGAAAACTTTGAAGTCGAAGGAACAAAGAATACAGATCTGAACAAGGTGCTGTTTGGTGAAGTTTAAGTAAGAATCAGAAGGTATCTCTCAGTTCAAGACTGAGCTGCAAGATACATATTTGATGAAGTAACTATGTGAGAAACCAGACATCTGAGATGACCTGAAGGTTGTTGACTCATTAGTGCAGGCCTCTAAATCAGTAATGTTCTTTGTCATGGCTGAGTACCTGAGAGTCTGTGTAGAAGGCAAAGCTTGAATGCAATTGGTGATCCAGAGCAGAGGAATACCCAAAGGAGAGATTAAAACGCTAGAGGTGGATCCTTGGTGAAGGCATCTGAGTGTTTTTTGTGATAAGATTCCAAACCATATTTTTTAAGAGCAGAAATTGGAAATCCCTATGCGAAAGCCAGAGTTCGTTGAGAGCAGTTAACTCACGGTGTGACAAGCATCTGGGGATAATTGAAGATAAATCTGTGGCAGCTGTATTGGGCATCATCTGCCACTTGGTTTCAGAGTGGTAACTGATCACTAATTAGATATATATGGACTGACTACTTATTGAGATCTTTAAAGTATAAGATTGATTTTGTAACTTGTGTTAATTGTTGCATATCTGTAATGGAATAATTTGGATAATGGAGTAGTGTAATATAGTTAATCTTTTCTTGTTTAATAAATGTTTTGTTCTGTTGTTAAAAGTTTGTTGGTGCTATAGTTCTGTTCGTCTATGTATCTAAACAAAAAGTTAAAGCTAGATTCAACAAGTGCCACCTGGGAATTTGACTTGTCCAGTAGTATCATCAGTCAGGACTGTAATGTTACGCAATTAGCAATGTTTCGTTCCAGTATGTTATGATGGCCATAGGGGATTGTCAACAGATCGCCCCATGGGCCTCTTAAATTATGAGTTGCCCTCTTAGGCAAATGGAAGCTGGTCCAATAGATAAGGAGCAGCAGGGGAGGGGGTGTGGGGAGGTGCGGGGTGTTGGAAGGGGGTGGGGGTTAAAACTAACTGGCTCCAATCAGGCTGGCAGTTGAAGGATTTGGAGCTGACCTGCACTCAATCGTATTCCAAACACACTATAAGTAAAGTGTGATTAGCAATGGAAAATTGACCTTGGTAAGGTTAGTACAGAGCAGAAACATGAGTTTGCACTCAATTCTGACAATAAGACTTAGATGAGACACTTGCACTTTCGCTCTTAAAGCTTGGCTTCAAATTAAGTTCCAAAATATGTTTCTTCCTCTTTCAGATATTGCAAGTTTACTGTGTTCATGTGATTTGTTGATTTGATGTAAATATCCAAAAAGGTTCAAAGAGGAAGTGATTTATTGGCCAGTTGGGTGAAACAAAATATGATGGGATTTTATGGTGCTTGTAAGAGTGGGAAATGTAGAGTGTGGTGTGAATTAATTAGGCAGCATGTCAAAGGCAGTGAGAAAGTCACCTGTGTGTTGGTGGCACGTACCTCATGCTGACTTGTGGCAGGATCAAACTTGTAATACCTTTCAAACCATGAACACTCACTAACGCATGTCATATCTTCAAGATAAAATCAACAGTAGACAGGAATACCATGGTACCCTGTTTATGTTTTGTTGAAAGATGGCGTGCACCAGTTGGTTTTGTGCAGTTGTGTGTAAAGTCAATGGCTTTCCTTGTTTTCACTTAACGGCATGAGGAAAGGGAGTAGGAAAATGGCAGCTTGTATGGAGGTTCCTCACCATCAAGGGTAAATCAGTGATGAGGGGCATGGGGTGCAGTCTTAGACAGGGAAAAGTGAAGTGGGAAGGGCTTGATGTGCAACATGTGGTGGAAGGAGGTGGGTGGGAACAGTTACTCAAGGTAAGGAAGTCTGGGGCCAAAATGGCAGTGTTAATACTGTGCAAATCTGTATCCATCTGAGTGTATTGGCTAGCAGAGTCCTTACAGGGATTGAGTTCACCTACAACATTTCAATTATTCCCGCTGAGAATAATCTTGGACCTTGTCCTTTACAATGCAAATAAGGGAGTGCCAGCTGAGCCTGCAAATTCAGTCTTGTCCCACAGAATGGCAAAGACAACACTGGCCATGAATATGAACATTCAAAAAAGATTGAATGCAAAAACACAACATTGCTTCTTTCTTTTAAAGGAAATATCCTTACATGTGGCAACCGTAGGATTTGCCAACACATTTAGTTTCCTAATTAAATTAGTTTTAACAAATAACAATACTGCACGCATGAACAAAGTGAAACCAATGTCACATGAAATATTTACAGGTCAAATTTAATATTGAAAAAAATCCATGTCACTTTTGTGACCTCAAGACCAATGTTATTGGCAATGGAGTCGGACAGGAAAATTCTGGCAGTGATGCAGGACCTTCCTGTTTATCGAGAGGCTCCGTTATAGCCTCGTAGCTGCAGCACTGTCAACTCAGTGAATTTCACCAATGAAAAGCATTCCTTGCCATTGAATCATGTATTTCCCATGCTTGCAGCCTACACTTAGAATTTAAATTGTAATTACATGGGAAACGGTTACATTGTCGAGAAGAGCATGCTGTTGAAGAAATCTCCCCCCTTCTCCCCAGTGCGTGTGCGTGCACACACATACACGCACACACACACACACCTTTTAATGTTTGGATTTTTGTACAATTTGAATTAAAGCTACTTGAAAATTGCATGCCCTAATCACTATTAGTATCTATTGTAAAGATTTGTATGAATTTCATCAAGAATCTTCATAAATGCTCAGAAACTAAATGTGTGCGTGTGCGCATGTGCGTGTGTGTGTCTGTGTGTGTGTCTGTGTGTGCGTGTGTGTGTCTGTGTGTGTGTGTGTAAGGAATAAATGCTTCTAAAGGAGGCAGGTTTGACCAATGTCTTTTGTTGCTGATGTTTATTTGATTTGTTTTCTTTGTTTTTAGGATATGTACCAAAAGCGAATGCCCTAGTCAAAATCCTTAAAAAAATGCCAGGCTTGCATGATGAAGATTATGCCCAAAAAACCAAGCTTTATGAAAAGTATCTATCAAAAAATACTTTGGTTCTTCCGTAAGTAGTTTTTCTTTCCTGACTGCTATCAAACTCTGGAAATATTAAATTTTAGAAATGCACAGGGGACAAATCTATGTTCGGGATTGTATAATGTTGAACTAAATTTCAATCCAAATCCAATGCCTTTCAGACAAAGTGATATTTCGGCTTGATATTGAGCTTAGCTTGGCTTGGCTCCTGGCATCATTGTTTCCCAATCACAAGGAGGCCTGTCTAAGACCTACACAGGACATGAATCCTGGCTGACACTTCAGTACGGACGAAGTGGTCCATTGTTAGAATTGGCATCCTGCAAATGAAACATTAGATTTTAAAATAATTTAAGGCATGTTTCAGTTTTAAAAGAAGAGCAGGAAATTCATTTGGCGCTAGGCAATTATTCTTCCTCTGCTGACATCACCAGAAATAGAAGTTGTGTCAGGAAAACTCATGCTAAAAATGCAGTTTGCCTATGTGGCCCCACAGCTCTTGCTGACTCAGCAAGCTGCTTCCCAAGCTAAGTGCAAAGCTGTTAGTTTTCTGTGTAAGACACCCAGGCAAATGAAAGCTGAGCTGCCCAGCTCTCCTCCATGACAATATGGTATACTTTTTTTTTAAGCAACACAGCACGGGAAACAGGCCCTTCGGCCCAACGAGCCCGCGCCGCCGTCATACTATATAGTAGCAAATACATTATCCTATTTTAATATTCCTATATAATAATATATATATTATTCCTAATATGGAAAATTTTCACCATAGGGACAATTTGTTTCCCAATCAGCCTAAGAGCGAATTTTTGGGTTGTGGGAGGAAACCGGAGTGCCCGGAGAAAACCCACGCAACCACGGGGAGAACGCGCAAACTCCCGCAGACACCGGCCCAATTCCAAGTGTCTGCACAGCCACATCGATAGTCTCTGAGCTGTCATGGTGCCCTTCAGATGGTCCACATAAAGCACTCATTTACGACATGAGGTACCAGGCAACCCATGAATCAACATCCAAGAGCTGTACCCGCACCACCTGCCGAATGCATGCTCAAAGTATGGACCGAATTACCTGTGGAAAAAAGCCGTAGTTAAACAGTCCTAATATATCCCTCTATCTGCATACCGCTCATGTGGCTGTCCAAGAGACCCTTAAACAGCCCCAGCGTGCCTGCTCCCACCATCTTACTCGGCAGTGCATTCCACACCCCCACTACCCTTTGTGTGAAAAACTGCCCTCTAATATTCGTCCTATACATAGCCCCCCTCACCCTATGGCCATGACCCCTCGTCCTATCCATTTCTAAAGGTGGAAAAAGTTTACCTCCATTTACTCTATCTATACCCCTTATAATCTTATACGCCTCTATGAGATCCCCTCTAAGCCGACGTCTTTCAAGGGAAAACAACCCCAGTCTATCTAATCGTTCCTCATAAGACAGTCCTTCCATACCAGGCAGCATCCTGGTAAACCTCCTCTGCACTCTCTCC